>CM062078.1:20699249-21299249 GCA_031163375.1 Conogethes punctiferalis
AGCACGAACATTTTCGAAAAAGTATGCGTAACGTTTCCGTAAATATTTGTATGAAACTTGGTACAGCGCCCCTATCGTGCGTAAGAGGTACTACGTTTACGTACCTTAACGTAGTGAAAATTATCGCCCGTTTACGGTTACGTTACGCATACTTTTTCGAAAGTGTTCGTGCTAGGCACACTGTGCCTTGGCCCAGTGCTTCTCGTCAGAAGCTGGGCTGGGAAGCTGACTAAAATGTACCAATGACATGTTTTTTCACTTATATGGAAAGGCGATAGGATGTATGATGTAAGCTATACTTTAGCCATAGGTCGGCAACAAAAGGTTGATCTTGATTCACACAGCGACATTCCAAAAGTAGGTACGCAACTTTGGAAATTCCTTTCGGTTTTTTTTCAAATTCTGTACAAGGAGTACAACTATAGAACCGTTGCATTGTTCAGTACGTCTTCCGTAGTTCTGTGTATCACACAATGGAGTACTTCCGTCATGTCGCTTATGTCTGCTCAAGCACTGCACTTGTGATATGCAACTGTCTGAAATCACAATAATTCATGTTGACCTTTTTTTCTAAATAACTGTCGAGAAGACTTTGTATCATCACCCAACTACCAAAAGAGTACCTGTATCGATAGACTAATGTTTTTCTTCGGACGATTTCCAAGAAGTAGATGAATGGTTTGCTCTCTAGCAAACGGCGACTCCATCTTCTCTTCAGAAAAGAATAGGCTATTATGGGTTAAAATTGTAATTAGTCCGTCTTTTAGCTTATTCAAAAACAAAAGACACGTATTTTTTTATTTGTAAATTAGACTAAAAATTACACAGGTATAGCCCGTTGAAATTACGCGTGACGTCACTCGGTGAGGCATTTTCACGGGACGCTGTCCCGGCGGCGTCGCACGCGTGGATATCGGGTTTCAAAAATAACGAACTTCCATAAAATGGTACCTAAATTTTAAGTTACATTGGTGAAAACCGCATTTAATTTCATGCAGTAGTTTCCGCGGGATGCGCGATCAAACATACAGATAAAAACTCCCGTTTTCCCCAACACTTCTCATCGCTGCTCTGCTCCTATTGATTATAGCGTGATGAAAAGTACATACCATAACATGACCTGCCCAGGAGTATGAAGAACAATTGTACCAAGTTTCCAAGACAGACAAAAATTTTACTGATTACATTTTTGACATCAGTATGGATCACTTATTATCACCCCCTGATAGTTATTTTGAAAATATATTTCTTTAAATATACTTCTCTACCGATTTATTATTCGAAGTAGGTATAGATAAATGTCAAAAAGAAATCGCTTTGTCACTGTAAGTAGATAATGTCCTAACCATCATGGTCAATTGATGTAAGATAATAAACTCGATAAGCATCCGATCATAAGTATATCTATGTAATTGAAAAATTATACCTGTAGGTAACATGAAAAGGTAGATAGCAAATTTTGGATGTTATAAGTATTGTTATTGAATTGATTACACAGTTTAAGCGTATTTTAAATAAAACAACTGATACGGTATCAAAGTTTTCGTGCAAGCAATACCTATATTTTATTAAATATGTTTACGATATACCTAATGCAGCATTATTGCTTTCATCTCTCTCTCCTCAATCAATCCCTCATCATTACTGAGGGATTAAATAATAATAGTATTTAAATGACACCTTTAAAAAAACAACCGAGTACCCTCCTGAGTTCTGGCTAAACAAGCACTTGAACGCTTTTTTATCAGCATCTGATTAGCTCTCTTCTACTTCAGCCTCATATAAAGCAGATTATTATGTTAATTAGGTTCACTGGAACACAATGTTATCAGTATCACTGTAACAAATGGGATGGTGCTTATCCAATTGATAAGTTATTTAAATCGCCGTAAAATCATAGAATAATAAACCATAATTACGCATATTTTTGCTCGCTTCAAAATTAATCTTTATTTACTTTGGTCAGGTCATTACGAGAAAATGGTTTAATAATGCCTTGTATTTGCTTCGTAGAAGTGTCCTATGTTTAATTTGGCATCTTATTTCATAGTTAAATTGAGGAATTAATAAATAAATAACCCAAGACATGCCACGCTGGGCCACACATCGCCATCTAGCCCCAAACTAAGCCGAAGCTTGTACTATGGGTACTAGACAACTGATAAACTTACTTAAGATACATTTTTTTTTAAAATATATACATATTATACATAGAAAACACCCAGACCAATACAAACAGACATGTTCATGCACATAAATGTTTGTACTGTGCAGGAATCGAACCCACGACTCTTGGCTCAAAGGGCAGAGGTCACTACCAAATGAGCCATCGCGCCAGTGAAATCACAACTAAAATTGTTTATAAAATGAAAGGCGATTCGTGCTATCAGAATGGCGGTAGCTTTTTTTTATAGTAGCTCGACATAATGGCTTCTCTACGTTTGATGGAAAACTAAAGAGAAGCCCAAGTCGCTGTGGCAACTGGCAAGTAACTGGTCAGTACCTGTCAGTTGCCACTGCCATGCCGGCCTAGCTCTAACCCCCCACGAGCTCCGGAAACCCTACTCACCGGCAGAAACACGACCCGAAGGTCATTTGGCTGCGGTATTCTATACGGTGGAGGTCCTTCCCCGGACGGGCAGTTCAATTCGAGCGAAGATTCGCTATGCCCTACCTCTCTTATTATACAGTGGGTGGCCAAATTATTAGGGACAGTGCGATTATTTCAATTTTTTTAGAATAAACGGATTTTTAAAATTAAATTACCCTTTTCTATTGGGGTTATTTTGTTTAATATAGCTACTGATATAATGGTTAATATCTTTGTGTAGTGGCAGCACAGGTTACTTACGTAATTTATTAGTTGTGTGGCATTTCTTGTGGAGTAGTCATTGTTCATTGAAAAGGTGCGAATTTCAAGGTTTGTGTGTCGGATTATCTTGCTTAGATTTTCGTTAGTTTCAAATGAATTTTGTATCTTAAATAATCAAGAGGTAAGTGATAGACGTATAAAAAATATTTTCGCCATGTTTTAACTCATAATTTATACATTATTCACACTACAATACGATATATCAAGATTTTCTAAATATTTAGAATATGTAAGGCTTCAGACATTCCTCCAAGAAAATGAAGAGAGATACAAACCCTGATACTGCACTCTGCACATTCACAAAGAGAGATAGCATCTATTCCAGGCATTTCAAAGTCTGTAGTCAATCGAGTAAAAATAAAAATTGACCGTGAACAACCTCTTGAGGCAGATCGCGCTGGCAAAGGTGGCAGAAAAAAGATCGCCACACTTCGTACCCATCGAAAATTCAGGGACATTTGCCTTAAGAATCGTAAAAAGAGTGTTGCCTATTTGATTACACTAATTAATGAGGACGGTATTAGGATTTTTAAAAGAACAATGCGGAGATGCCTCGACGAACAGAAGCTGATGGGCCGGCGGCCAGTCAAAAAGCAACGGCTAACCCACCATTCAAGTCGTATGAAGACATACGACTTGAATGGGCTCGGCGACATCCAAATATGACTGTTTAAGATTGGAGTCGAGTTAAAATAACTTACTTTAGTAGTTTAGTTGAACAATAACCTTTTAAATTATTAGTTTTATTGATTCACAAGTGTGCTTTTTTGATGAATCGACGTTCCAGATTTTGGTCGACAAAGTTCGTTTGTTAGACGTCGTCCTGGTAAAAAAAAATATCCAGACTGCTAGTGGAGAGGGTTAAACACCCAGTAAGCATTATAGCTATGGTCTGTAATATCAGCCAAAGGCATGGAGCGGCTGTATATTGTAGAAGGGACGATGAAACAGGACCAGTGCAAGAGAGTACCTTAAACCCGGCTACTGCCGCAGATCAATGACTGGATCCCTGATGATGAAAACTATATTTTCATGCATGACTGCACCATATCATAAAGCAAGAACTGTTTAAGTGTTTTTATCTGATAAAAAAATTACGATTTTGCCTAAAATGGGAATTCGCCAGACATAAACCCTATAGAAAACATTTGGGAACTCAAGAAACGGGTGATTACAAAAAAAAGTGATAACTATCAAGCAACCACTCATTGATGCGTTCTTAAAATAGTGGCACCTATCACCAAACATCAGTAAAATGTATTGAGAGTATGCCTCTCCGCATAAAAGCTCTTTTTGTAGAAAATACTGACATCGCAAAATATTGAACTTTAGTTTCCTCTCTTTTCTATCCCTCATATAATAAATAATTCAAAATGATTTGTAATATTTTTTGTTGTTATAATGACCCTAATAGAATACAGATAAAAATAAAAAATGTATAAGAGACCTACAACTAATCATTTGTTACAGAAATTCAATGAACGTGGTAAATTTTAAAAATTTTGCACTGTCCCTAATAATATGGCCACCCATGGTATTTTTACATTACTTGTTGCTTTATTTTTAACTTGACGATTCATAAGTGCTTATTTTAAGTATGTATATGTGAATAAAGGTAATTTCATTTCAGAGTGATTTTTTCACTTGTGTTTCCTAATTTAACAGTCTAATTTTTAATTTAATAGTCTATTGCTTTGAAACTCGCCATTCTTGACAAGCTGTGTCATTTCGAGTTTCACTAAGTTAATTAAAATAAACCGCTATACCTTTATTCCAGGATTAAGCGGTATAGCCGTATACGCGGTTCTGCTATGGACGTCCAGCCTGGAATGGCTGCAAGTATCGCAGTTCCTGTACGGAATGTACATGGCCACGGAAGTCGCGTATCTCACTTATATTTACGCAAAGGTATCTATACAACGTTCATCTTATTGTAACTGCTTCACTAATTGATATAAGATTATGGACTTGAGGAGGACCAGATTGCTTCAACTGTATTACATTCCATCAAGATAAAGGAATAACAAACGAGGCGCTGGCAAACCGACTGGTGGCGGTAAAACCATCACGATAGAAGGCGTAGCTAAATACCACAGGCCGATGACGGGCAGCAGCGTCACCGGCGCAAGAAGCTACGCCCTGCGATCGCCAACCCGCCTGCCCAGCGTGGCGATTATGGGTACATCCTCCAGAAGTTTGCCCTAGGTGGTGAACAACTGGAGAGGCCTGTGTCCAGCAGTGGACTGCAATAGGCTGATGATGATGATGATGATGATGAAGAAAAAGGAAAGAGTCACTAATTTCGTGGGGTAGCACAGTATATTTTTGACCATCCCTAGACATTCCACCCTGTTTGACACAGCGCCATCTAGTCAAACTAAGCCGAAGCTTGTGCTATTGGTGTGTACCTACTAGACAACTAATAAACTTGGATAACTTTTTGATGCTACCACTGAACCAAACTGGTCGTTGTCTAGTGCCCATAGTACTAGCTTGGGCTTAGTTTGAGACTAGATGGCGCTGTGTGGCCCAGGGTGGCATATCTCAGGTTGTTTATTTATTTATTATTGTTTTTATTACATCTAATTGTTTATTAATAGGTGGACAAGTCGAAGTACACCCGAGTATCGTCCTACACGCGCATAGCGGCCCTGACCGGCCGCTTCCTCTCCGGCTTGAGTTCGCAGCTGCTTACCCACTTCGATCTCATGGACTACAGACAACTTAACTATATAACGTTCACAAGTACGTACCACACTATTCTCTACTATTCATCATTCCATCCCAGTCCTCTGCTGGGCATAAGCTTCCCCAATCACAAATGTAATTTGGGGCATTTGCCTTAGTGTCCAAGCTTGGCAGGCGATATGATACCCGCAGTAGGTTATATTTTTTTTTTATAAAAAGAGCATTCAGGATGATCTCACTCCACCTGATGGTAAGCGGCCGTGAGGTCCAAATGTTAGGTCGACAGGCACAATAGGGCATACCCACAGCGTCTGTCGCCCTTACCCTGAAGGCCCACTGAGATGCCGTTTCACGCCCCGCCTAAAGAACCCAGGATTGTAAGAGGAAGGAAATACATGAGCTGGAAGGGCATTCCATGACTTAATGGCATGGGGCAGGAACGAGGAACTGAACCTCTTGGTGCGCGCTACTATTGTCTGTATGGTATGCGGATGACAACGCTGTCCAGCACGTGTTGTTCGGGAGAGGAAAGGAGAGGATGGAACGAGTTTAGAGAGTAGATATTTGTACCTAGGTAAACGCGTCTGCCCGTTTCCCGATATTTCCTTAATCATCTTCTACGACACTAACTGGATGAGATAGGGTGGTCCTATTGTAATTCCGGAAACCACATAGACATTTTTTCTATTATCCGTCCAAATAGTCTAAGAGGAGTTCCGTAGAAGAATCAAGGTTACTGATACACATAACTCTGGGGACGTATGGCGGTTGAAACAGAAAGGTTGTTGACTGGAGAACTTTCATTAACGCGCGGTGAGATGACGCCTGCTTATAAGCAGCCATTATAAAAGACTTTGAGGGAAGCCCACCAATAGTATCCAAAAGTTGCTAATTACGATTATGCTGTAGCATACCAATAAAACTGTGTGGTGCGCAAATGTGGGTAGTATGTTTGCTGGTTTATGATATATTATGCGTATGAAACAACTACTGTAGTGTAGGCACTGCTTAAACAAACTACAATAGAGCACTGGAGTTAACTGCATATCATTTGTTTAAGGCACAGATTACCCCCAATAGATACCGCATGTTCGGCATTTTGCTTTGAGTTTCGCGAGTCAATTTCAGGTGGTATGGAAGGGTGTGCGGGGGACGTAACTCATTTCTCAAGTGATGTACATTTGTATTGTGCAATGTCGATAATTTTATCGAAAAATTACCAATCAGGTATATTAGACTAGATTATGTCTGTATCACCTTTTCAGTATTTTGTGCAATACTGGATATATTTAGATCTATGTATGTATATAAATATATGTTTATATATGTCACCGGAAAATAGCAAGAATCGTAAGTTGATCAATTTCCTAGGTAGTTGATTATCTTTCGGAATATAACAAACGGTAGTGGAAATGTATTATTTAACGCAATGGATTTCAGTTAGTTAATCAACTTACGGTAGCCTGACAGTCATTTAATAATTTACTTTTTCGACACAAGTAAAATCGTCCTCAAATGGGCCAATCGTTGCTCAATGTACTATTTAACGGTGCACTATTACCCGTAACTTAATACACTGTTCCCTGATTGGTTGCCGGGATAACGCCACGTGAGCCATTGAACCAATCAACGTTCACCTCACCTTCGTCGGATGATTTTACGGCAAGATCCCGTAAAATGATCAATTTACTAAAATACATACGTTAAATAATACATTTCAACTGCCGTTTTGACATTATAAGTATATTTAAATGTATCTAAGTAAGTTTATCAGTTGTCTAGTACCCATAGTACAAGCTTCGGCTTAGTTAGTAGTGGGGCTAGGTGGCGCTGTGTGGCCCAGCGTGGCATGTCTTGGGAAAAAAAAAATTCAAATGAGTATAGTTATAAATATGGTTAGGTGAAGTAATCACAGCAGTTTTCATTTACTCGTCTTCTATCCTTCATACATTGAAAACTATCCTATGTAAATGTCTCTAACAGCAGGGTGCGGCATTTGTCCATTTTAATGTTCTCTCAGGACACTTTGGAAATCTAAAGTAGAAACACTAAAATTTTTCTCATCTTGCATTATCGATATACTTGAAAGTAATACATTGTAACACTATTGTCAAACGTGTCTATGCTAGAAAGGGATAAAAATAGTGAAATTGGTAATGAAAGAAAGGGATCATGAAAAAAGACATCAACGCGAGCTAACATCTGTCAAATATTTTCCATCGTAACTTGAGCTCCGGCGCCAAGGAGTTCAATACTAAGATTCATACGTTTATGTTCTACAAACTATTAAAAGTGTCTCCGATACACACGGGTCTGACTTCTGGTCAGTACTGACCGTGGTACTGACGCACTTTAAGCGCATGCGTATTTCGCGCCTGCATTGCACTGATGTATTACCTCTCGCGCGATATCTTAAGTGCGGTATCTATTGGAGATATCTGTGGTTTAAGGTAAAGTTTAAGACAGACACCTGACAAGCAAATATGTATTTCAGTTTCAATGAACTTTACTCTTTTGAAGCAGTCTCTAATTTATCTCTGCTATGTGGCAAGACTATTCCTTGTACTGTTTCTCAGGGTTCATTGAAATAGGGCCTTTAAAATAAAATAAAAGATATCTTCTATATCTATACTTATAATAAATCTGTAGAGAAGTCAATTCTGTACATGAAATATATTTTCAAAATAACTATCAGAAGGTGATTATTGATCGATACTGATGCCAAAAATGCAATCAGTAAAATTTTACTCAACCCAACCAATTTTAACGAAACTTGGTACACGTAATTATTCTTCTTACTCCTGGGCAGGTTATAGTATACTTTTCACCACGCTACAATCAATAGGAGCAGAGCAGTGAAGGGAAGTATTGGGAAAACGGGAGAAATCTTTATCTGTATGTTTCACCGCGCATCACGCGAAAACTACCGTATGGAACTGAATGCGGTTTTCGCCAATGGATTGCTAGAGGTCTAACTTTAGTCCATTTTATGGAAGTCCGTCATTGAAACCCGACATTCACGCGCTGGCACAGATAGTCTTAACTAATAATATAAAGCTGAAGAGTTTGTTTGTTTGTTTGTTTGAACGCGCTAATCTCAGGAACTACTGGTCCGAATTGAAAAATTCTTTTTGTGTTGAATAGACCATTTATCGAGGAAGGCTTTAGGCTATATAATATCACGCTGCAACTATAAGGAGCGAAGAAATAATGGAAAATGTAAAAAAACGGGGAAAAATTAACTATTCCACGCGGACGAAGTCGCGAGCACAGCTAGTTGCTACTAAAATCCGAGTCTTCCCACCCATCCACTGCATTGTATCTCGTACGTTGTTCACAGGTCAGATCTTAGCAACTTTCTGGGCGCTGTGGCTGCCATCAGTGCAGTACGGGATCTACTTCCACCGGCGTGGTTCGTTGTATATCGCCGATCGCCATTCTGTTGGCGGTTCGCCTGAGAAGGAGCAGCCGCTAAAGCCTTCGGAAAAGGTACGATGCAACCGTTGATACTTAGCAAGATCTTTCATTCTACAGGTTGGCATCGTTCTTCGAGTGTGTGTAAAGATCTAATGATGAATGTGTTTTTTTTTATAGTAGCTCGACATAATGGCTTCTCTACGCCTAATGGAAAGCGTAAGAGAAGCCCAAGTCGCTGTGACAACAGGCAAGTAACTGGTCAGTTACCTGTCAGTTGCCACCGCCATGCCGGCCCAACCCCAACGAGCCCACGAGCTCCGGAAACCCTACTCACCGACAGGAACATGACCCGGAGGTCATTTGGTGTTTTATTTTTGGGAAAAATTCCAGCATTATGGTATGGTGGTTATGAGACGGGTTCCGTACGTTTTTTTTTTTTTTTTTTTTTATATTGGCTCGACATAATGGCTTCCCTACACCTGATGGAAAGCGAAAGAGAAGCCCAAGTCGCTGTGACAACGGGCAAGTAACTGGTCAGTTACCTGTCAGTTGCCACCGCCATGCCGGCCCAACCCTAACCCCCCACGAGCTCCTTTACGTACGTACGTTGTGGCTAATGATGTTGGAGCGAAAGATCGTTGTGGCTAAAGGTATTCCACCGGGGCTATTGTCACTGCAGCGACAAACGTGAGTTATGGCTAAAAATTTTTGAAATGACATACTATTAAGCTACTTTAAAACTCTAACCCATACCAGCTTGCATATTTTTAAATTCTATCTTAGTTAGCGTAATGGATGGGGATGTAAGGGAGCGGCCTAACATCTTTTCGCTCCTAGCTGGTGAGGTTTCACCTGCTCGTGGTGCATCCTGCCTTACAACAAACGAGGTGCTGGCAACCGACAGGTGGCGGTATAACCATCACAATTGAAGGCGTAGCTTAATACGACGACGTGCAGCAGCGTCACCGGAGAGAGAAGCTACGCCCTGCGATCGCCAACCCGCCTGCCCAGAGTGGCCATTATGGGTATATCCTCCAGATGTTTGCCCTGAGTGGCGAGTAACTGGAGAGGCCTATATCCAGCAGTGGACTGCAATAGGCTGGTGATAATGATGATGAATCATCCTCATATCATATCATCATCATTGATGATGATAGTAAGTAATAATGTGATTAAGTCTTAATGAGATTCTAATGAGCGAGGATAAAAATGTGCAAAATTAAAACTGCCATTTCATTTTATAGCGAACTATAGGTGTTTATTCGTAAGTCTTATGTAGGTATACACGTCTTATCACTATCTGATATACTATGTAGATTGTAGATCATGAATGGAATGATTTGCTGTTTGTTACCTAATCGCTAAGAAATGATCACACGGTTTTTTATCTTGCGTATTAGCATCAACACACTATCTACTATCTATTTAATAACAAGGAGATTATCTATTTCAATATCCGGAGATTTTTATTTTCCTTGTTTCATAGTTTATTTATAAAAAGTCGATGCATATTTTTAAGAAGATATTGAACAGGTTTTTGAGGGGTGAGCGCGCTCCATCGAGTTCTACTCAATGTCACTTAATATAAGGCGAGTTAAGGTCAAGCACGAGTAAAAAAAAAACAAAGTCATTATGCTTACATTAATTTAGAGGCGTAGCTACCGCCATATCAGCCGTGAAAGCTCTTCCTTACATAACCTTAGCCATCCTTCGCCGCCAACTAAAATAAAAGTGTGACGTTTTGTTTACGTGGACACACACACCCACCTGCGTAGCATGTGATCCAAATTATGTATAGGTAGGTATTACCTGGAATGCCCTAAGGTGTGACCTGATCACACGATCACGCGAGATTATTGATATTGTTAGATCACATACTTCAAATTCGTAATAAGAGATTGTTTACAGTCTGAAACCTATATTTAGCACTCTTGAAAACTAATTATAGCTATCATTTGTATTGGACCGTATTTAAATGTCTATGGTAAGTTACTCACTAGACACTGTAAATGAAAGAAGATAGTTAATTATGAATCTGTTCTTATGTTCTGCTGTGTCTGTGTATCGCGTTCAAACGAGTACTATTGATTTAATATCAATTGAGTCTGTCGTCTGCGCAGCCCCTAAGTCTAATTCAACCATCACGAAATGCCGTATAGACAGATCTGTCTACTACATTGATTCGTGATATTTTAATTTACACCATTACACCTTTGAAATGTCTACACACCGGTTGGGCTATTACATCACAAATGTAAATTTTTTACTCTCACATTCATCAATTTCTATAATGATTAAATTCTCTTAACTTCCCTTCTCCGTCCAATTATCCCTGTATAGAATCCCCAATGACAATTGTCATTGGGGAAATTTGCCTATTTGTACTTTAGGTTGTATCGGAGCAACCTATCATCTTTTCGTTCGATGTCACCCTCACCTGCCCGTGGTCCATCCTGCAGAATAACAAACGAGTCTCGGGCAACCGACTGATGACCATCACTTTTGAAGCAGAATTGGCGTAGCTAAATACCACGGGTCGATGGCGGACAGCAACGTCACCAGAGGGAAAAGCTAAGCCCTGCGATTGCCAACCTGCTTGTCCAGCGTGGCGATTATGGGTGAAGCCTCCAGATGTTTTTTTTTTATAATAGCTCGACATAATGGCTTCCCTACGCCTGATGGAAAGCGAAAGAGAAGCCCAAATCGCTGTGACAACTGGCAAGTAACTGGTTAGTAACCTGTCAGTTGCCACTGCCATGCCGGCCCAACCCTACCCCCCACGAGCTCCGGAGACCCTACTCACCAGCAGAAACACGACCCGGAGGTCATTTGGCTGCGGTATTCTATAAGGTGGAGGTCCTTCCCCGGACGGGCGGCTCAATTCGAGCGAAGATTCGCTATGCCCTACCTCTCTTAATCAATGTTTGCCTGAAGTGGCGAATAATTGAAGAGGACTATGTCCAGAATTGATATTATGATAATGTATTTTATATATTTTGCTATAATACCATCTCTGTCCACAGCAAACCTGCTGGGGTAACGTCGTAGAGGCGTTCACGCTGGTCGCTCGGCACGCTCGCTCGGCGTACGCGCGGCCCAAGGTGCTGGCGTGGTCGGCGCTGTACGCGGTGGCGCTAGCTGTCTACGTGCAGACGCAGACCTACGTGCAGCTGCTGTGGCGGATGATACAGGAGGAGAGCAACAATCCGGTGAGTGATCTCGTCATTGAACAGCGCCGTGGCTTCTACGTAGGCTCACGAAGGACCAGCGCTGTAGCTTGTACGTGAGCCACGGCCTAAATACTGAGTGACTGAGGCTTACAGGGGACCAGAGCCGTGGGCTACAGCTTACATACTGAGTGAGGCTCTTTTGCGCATTGGCTTCTACGTAAGCCACGGCTTCTACGTAATCTTGGCGCCGTAGCATCTTCATGAGCCTCAACTTCTACGCGGGCTCACGGCAAACCAGCACTGTGACTTCTTCGTGGGCTCAATGAGAAGCAACTCCATGGCTTCTTTGTTGGGACAATGAAAACCAGCGCCGTGGCTTCCATGTTTTTCACTGAAAATCAAATTCGTGGCTTCTACATGGGTATCATCCAAAATAAGACTGTGTAGTACCAAAACGGTCTTCGGTTAGTATACGGTGGTGATTTGAAAGCAACATCACAGGACAGCTAAGTATAGTTCTGTCAGTATTAATTAACACTGAACGAATCTGATTGTATATGTATGACAAGTTGGTTTGGTTCAGTAGTAAAGCGGAGATAACGAATATAAATCGCCGCCCCATTTCTTCCCGTGGGTGAAGAAGGCCCTTAAAATGTCAGCTTTTCAGTTGGTGGTAGACTTAGGCTGGTCACCTCACGGAAAATTTGAACGTTAAACACTCTTATGCTCCCTCTACTTAATCACGTTGTTCTAACTTATCATAATCTTCATTGTTTCTTATCAGTTAACGTTTATCTTTCACACATTAAATATTTGCAACGAAGGCTGTTAACACAAGAACCTTGTATTCTTCCCTGAAAGTTAGATATAGATATTCTTTATTGCACAACACAGCATGTTGAAAAATTTAGGCGGTTTTCTTCTCTATTTCCCATGAATCGTCCCCACCACGATTAGGTACACATTATAGCGCGCTCTGACACCCAGGGATAAGATGGGGTGTTCCTATTCTACATCCGGAAACCATACGAACACTTGCCATGAATAAGTTTCAAATTGGCGAACATTGGACCCTTCCAGGTTTATGTCCAGCTGTGGAGTCCAGTTATAGGTTGATGATGATGATGAAACTTCTTTATATGTAGTTGCAATAATAAACACCACTGCCGCTTGTATTGATTCAGCGAAGCGGAAAAAAAGATACATTGAAGCTGAAGGTGATCAAATATGAACAGAGGTTGATAAGAACGTTTTATATAAATAAACATTGCTTTCTCTGCTAAAATTGAAAATGTGAAGTGCAAAACGTTTCTAAACATTTATTTAGATTTAAGTGTCTTGCAAAAGTCGTGTATAAATAGTCGTATCTATCTTTATAACGCTTTGTAATCAACTCTAAAAATGTTAGTCGAGTGTTTAAACGTTTTGACTGGTGTATAGGGTGTCCATGTGATATAGTAAATAAAATGGAATCGTATGTTTGTTTTCGCATGGACTTTCGTGACATCAACCAATTAATATTAATACTCTTCAAAAGGCTCATCAGGCTGTACATTTTCCGTATCACCGTTCAAAACATAATTCGTATGCATCATCATCATTATCAGCGTGTTAACTTCCACTGCTGGATATAGGCCTTTTTAGAGGGGAATGCATTAGGCTCCTTCACGCCGCTTCCGGGGGGAGACGACGCGGTATGTGGGACTAACACCGCCCAGACTGAGGGCATACCATATTATAATGTACTAGCTGTGCTCGCGACTTCGTCCGCGTGGAATAGTTATTTTTTCCCCCGTTTTTTTTACATTTTCCATTATTTCTTCGCTCCTAATAGTTGCAGCGTGATGTTATATAGCCTAAAGCCTTTCTCGATAAATGGTCTATTCAACACAAAAAGAATTTTCCAATTCGGACCAGTAGTTCCTGAGATTAGCGCGTTCAAACAAACAAACAAACTCTTCAGCTTTATAATATTAGTTAAGATTGATACCAAAATTTAACAAGAAAAATCCACTTTAACTCTTCCATAAAATTAATGTCAACAAGGATGAAACGTTAATACAGGTCGTTAGAAAGATTATGTCATATCAATTCGGCCATATTTGCACGCTCTGTAACTATGAACTTCATAATGTTTCGACTGCAACACCCCGTCTTGTAAAGATAATGATGGAAAGATTCTATTGAAAAGTGTTAGGCGTCGAGTGCTATAGTTTTAATTTACTTTTGCCGGAATCACCAAATTCGAGTGACAAAGATGCAACTCTCTACCCTATAACTTCCCCCTTTCCCTAGAATTAAAAAATCGAGTCATACACAGAAGAAAGTGATGATCGCGTAAAATATGGTCCATATAGGGTTATAGGAGGTACTGGCAGCACGGAACCGCATTTTTCCGTCGCCCTTTCTCTTTCTGTCGCTTAGAACTGCCAGACCGAGACAGAAAGCATAATGCGATAGCACGCGGCGGAATCCTCGAGGCGATCGGCATCACGGACCAAATGCAATGGTCGGCAGGGACACTCCGGAACGCTGAAGCGCGGTATAGTTTGCTAACGCATCCTTTCACCGCCGATCACCTACTGTTTTTTGTCTGCGGAATGCGACAGCGCGCGTTCGCATGCGGCAGCATACTGCAGCACGTGGTGGCAGCCGGAACAAATGCGATTCCGTGCGGCCAGATGTGGTCCAACCCATACTCGTAACGTGCAAATGACCTCATGAACTTTCTCCTTTTCTCTATACGACAATATAATATTTACCTATGTATGTATAAATAAATAAATATCAGACAACATCACATGCATTGCTCTAATCCCAAAGTAAGTAGCTTAAAGCACTTGTGTTATGGGTATCAGAACAACGAAGGTACCACAATTAAATACTTAAATACAAATTATAAACACCCAGACACGGAACAAACACAAGTATTCATCACACGAATGTTTGTCCCGGGTGGGAATCGAACCCACGACCCTTGGCTCAGAAGGCAGGGGTCACTACCAATTGAGCCACCCAGCCAGTCAAAGGAAATCTGGTATAAATACTGAGAAATCAGTAAATATATTCTTATTCTTATATCATTCCTAATTTCCTTGTCGGCAGGTGATGTACAACGGCGCGGTAGAAGCTACGCAGACGTTGCTCGGAGCGGGCGGCGCGTTCGTGGCGTCTCTGGCCGCGCACTCGTCCTTCCCCGCGCTGGTAGCCGCGGTACAGGTGAGAATTGCGACTGATTTTTTTTATAGTAGCTCGACATAGTGCCTGATGGAAAGCGAAAGAGAAGCCCAAAGAAGTCGCTGTGACATTGGGCAAATTACTGGTCGGTTACCTGTTTGTTGCCACCGCTATGTCGGCCAACCCCCACGAGCTTCGGGAACCCTACTCACCGGCAGAAACACGACCCGGAGGTCATTTGGCTGCGGTATTCTATCTATAGGGTGGAGGTCCTTCTCCGGACGCGCGGCTCAATTCGAGCGAAGATTCGCTATCGGCCCTACCTATCTTTCGCTCTCGCTCACACCATCGTTTCTTGGCCGTCACCTTCGGCGGTAGCCGTCTTCTTGCACCCTTTGCGTGACGATCCTGGCTTCCTTACATCTCATTATTACTTATTAACTATTGTTGAATCACAATCGGAAACAGTTTGTGTGGTGTGGTGCCCTGTGAAATGTGCAGCGATTTTCTTGCGAAACTACACACACATTACCTCCAATCTCATCAGGTCTTACTTTGAGGTTAAATTATAATTTAGCATTTTTGTTGTTTTCACGCAGGCGGTCGCGCTCTTCTTCGGAACGTATGTTCCTAACATATACGTCTCTTACGTCGGCTACATCATCGTGAGCATATTGTTCCATTACAACATTACGCTAGCAAGGTTAGTAGTACACACTTATTCACATACTCGCCACAAATTAAATATTTTGGATAAACTAGAAGCAGTTCCGACTTTTTTATATATACTGGGTTTTACGGCTCTTTATTCTTAAAGTGTTATCATAGTAAAAAATAAATTCAATTTTTTAAATTGGCAAATAAAGTATTTAAGTCAGGGACTCGCAGACTGCCAAGGGTGCGCCTGCGGTGGCGGAGTCAGTCAGTCTGGGCACAGCGTGTTTGATTTCGATTTGCCATCGAAACGCAAAGAAGAAGCTGCATAGTACCCACAGTACAAGGTTCAGTTTGGGACTAGATGGCGTTGTGTGACGCTTCAAGGCATCATCATCATCAGCCTATTGCAGAACTACTTCCAGCAGTGGACTGCGATAGGCATCAAGGAATGACATGAATTATTTATTTATCCATCCTGGCAACCGACTGGTGGCGGTATAACCGTCACGATGGAAGGCGTAGCTAAATACCACAGACAGATGATGGGCAACGTCACCGGAGCGAGAAGCTACGCCCTGCGGTCGCCAACCCGCCTGCCCAGCGTGGCGATTATGGGTATATCCTTTAGATGTTTGCCCTAAGTGGCGAACAACTGGAGAGGCCTATGTCCAGCAGTGGACTGCAATAGGCTGATGAGGATGATGAATTAAACAGAGACTATAGTATAGGATCTTTGAAAAAGGTTAGAAAGAGGTTTTTAACGAAGAACTTGTGATAACCCTGGTATTAGGGGGTAGACTTTGTTGCCACTTTAGTATGAAGAAAAAATTTATTGTAACCGCAAATAAATATTTTTCAGCGCAAAAATAGCGAACCAACTGTACGACGACAGCTGTTTCGGTCTGATATTCGGCATCAACACTCTAATCGGTACTGGACTGCAGGCGTTGCTGACGCTCGTCATGGTGCAAACACTGATGCTGGACATAGCCGCGCAGTACTTTGTGCTAAGCGGGCTGCACTTGGTTTTGGCTGCCGTGTGGATACTCGGCTGGGTGGTGCAGCAGTGCCGGCAGAGATCCGCTATCAGTATACGTGAGTGAGTACGCAAGACAAGGAAAGTTGTTCAAGCAGATATGTATTGAGTATGTCGAAATAGTGTATCAAAATGGGTAGGGCTCTGACGTGAACTCTAAAGCCGCGGTTCTACTGACCCGGAGCGGAGAGGAGCTGTGATTCACCGACCACACGGTCAAATCCATGTGATTGTGGATTTCAAACCATATGACTGGTGAATCTCGGCTCAGCTCGTCTCTGCTCCTCCCAATGGAATCACAGCCTTAGGCTTGTTTTCCTCCTACGCCGACGTCGACATATAAATATAGGTACACTAGTTGTATGCTGTTGTAGTGCGTTGCTTTTTAGAACTACCTAGTGTATATTCGTACCCGCGTCGGTACTAGGGTTCAAAAAGATATGCGCGTTAAATCCCGCTATTTTTTATATTATATGATGCAACGCGAATTTAAAAGTTATATTATATTCGTACGCTCGACAGACATCAGCGGAGAAAATCAAGACTTATACAGGGGTTACCAAATTTTTATCTTTCGTTGTGCACTTATAGACATTGAGAAAATTGTTACAGTCCGACAAGAAAGAGTTGAAAATAAATGAGGGCAGCACTATCTTTCATATGGCTACACCACTGTATAGCGCGCATTACGTCACAACCGATCTTGATACTTGTATATTTTAATAATATTTTTCCACCTAATTTTTGTCAACACTTTCTTGTCGGACTGTAATTTGCATGAAGAAAACACATTTCTGGTGTTGCAAGTGTCCATAGGCTACGGTAAACGTTTAACATCAGGCGGGCTGTAAGCTTGTTTGCCACCTAGCTTTTTTTATACCACCAAGCTAGTGGTATAAAAAAAGGACTCCCAGGGGGCGCCTCTGCGGTTGTTATAAAATTTTCGACCTCTTCTTTGTATTTTTGGACTAGTGAGAAAAGCAGTACCTGCTACGCATTTATACCACTGTAAAACACTATAGTAGTTTATTAGTATCGCTGTTATAGTAATTAATAGTTCTGTAGGGCTATTTACAAGACTTCTGAAAGAGATCTCGGAAATGATACAGTTTTGTTCATTCAAATCTTCGATTCGAATTGTCACATTCTCGAAAATGAATGTCATATTTGAAATAACGTGTGAGATGAGAAGTTTCGAATCGGAGTCTATTGTTGCAATATATTATTATTATTTATTTTTCAGAAAGCATTAAATGCATAATAATTTAAATGATGTAGAAACAAATGCTGTTAGACGTTTGCTTCTACAATTAATAGAATAATGTTATGATGATGCACATCATTACGTTTTAGACATAATAAGAAGACTTAAAGGTGTAAAACGGGGTAACAGCAGTTTCTCTGAAGTAGGTATTCACCCAAGATTATAAATATTTTAAATATATAATTATGGCGCACATCAAAAAAGGTACTTACTTTGATAAAATCAACATGACTTGAATTTGAAAATCTTTTAATGTGGTAAAGTTCCCTAATTTCTAAAATTTTAATTTTATATACATTTTACTCTGAATTTTACTTAATACTAACCTATGAACAATTTTATTGTTCACACAAACTCTAACAGACCAGTATAATTAGAAGTAAAAGGAGACTATGGAGACCTTTATTTACTTTGGGCATGTTGGGTATAAACAAAATATGGCTCAATTAGCACTGACAAACAGGTGATGAATACTATTGTGTTTGTTCTGTCTCCTATTGTATTTAAGTATATATTAGTGTTACTTTTGTTTTCTTGATCTTCATAACACATGTACTTTTTAAGGTACATACTTACTTTGATGTAGAACATGTCTCTTGACATTTTCAGGATTTTTTTTTTAATTCCACCCTTAGGCTGAAAAAGGCTAAAAGAGGAAATGGTTGTATTAAAGATATTATTATGTTTCACATAATTATGACGGCAACATTCGTTTAGTTTTATTGTTAATGACTAATCAACAATAATTGCATGTGCATAATAGCAGGCAAAACCAGTGTTACAATATTTAGATATAGTAAATTATATGATTGATTATGTATATTGTCGTATTTGTCGTAGACATAAGCAAGTATAATAATGATAATATTTTAGACAATAGTTATAGAAAAAGTGCAAATATGTATCCATAATACCTACAATTTTACATCTGAGTGACTTTTAGTTGTGTAAATTGGGTATTAATTTAATAAATAAGTAGGTATTTATTAATTCGAAAATGATCAAATAATGTTATTCACAATATTCATATTTAATTTACTTGAATGGCAAATTTTAAATAATGATTTTAAAAATATGGTAAATCTTATTTATCAGTGTTAATACTTAACAGATAATGTTTTATTTATTTAGGTTAGTATACTTATTAAATTTTATATGCATTCTAAATTGTGATAAAAAGTCGTAATTTTTAAACTGTATGTTATAATAAATAAATTTAATTTATTACTTATGTAGTGTTTCATTTTTATTTTAGTATTCACCATTTGCACAAAGGTTCTAAGTAAAACATTTGTAGTTCAGATTGGGAAATAAAAAACATTCATACATAAATATATTTATAATCTATTATTTACATTTAATTTGATATGTCAATTCCATGGAATGTTTGGTACATGATCAGTTTTAGCACATAACTTTCATGTTCGAGACAACTAGAAACATTTTTGATTGACAAACTCTATTTTAAGAGTTAATAAATTACTTCACAACCTCAACTCTTAAACATATTTCCCAGTATTTATTCCTCTTGAAAGCAGGCCTAATATGATACAAGAGTGGTAGATGCCTGAAAGCGTTCCCGACCTGTTGTTATGCGTATTGCATCGACGATGGCCTAGTTTTAAAGTAAACGTATGTACAAATCAGCAGAAAAATAATTCCAACAGTTGGTAAAACAATTGTATGGATCTGCTGTCTCATTTTGGCGAATTCTTGCTTCCTCTCTCGCTTCTGCTTGGCTGTTTCCTTCACTGCACCCTTTAGTTTCCTCATGATGAAGCTGAAAATACACAAACATACTATTATGTTACACATGATATGTGCCACGTAAGTATGTTAAGTTGCGGTACTTATCACAAATTTTAAAAACAAAGCTAAATAAACCACCAGGGTAAGATATACCTGTATTTTATTTATGAAACTTGGTGTATTCTTTAAATTATCTTCCAGTTAGAATGTTTCTGAAATTCCAAATGAATATAAATAATTTACGGGTCGGGAATCAACATCAACACAACTCGTCACAATCCGGTTCACTGCATTCAAATTTATTTTACCGACTGTCAAAACACTAACGTCATTTATTAGCGCATTAGACCACAGAGTAGAAAAGAACATTCTCAAGTCAAAGAAGTTCTTTGAAAGAACTGTCCTAAAACCGGGGTAAGTAGGTAGGGACATGGAAGCATTAGGTACCTACTACTTATTACTTCCATGGGTAGGGATCACAGAGTACTTTGTAATATGTAGGGATGATACCGAAAATTTTATTCTTTACATATTATTAATTAATTACATACCAGCGTTTCATGTAAAGAAATAAATTGCACATGAAGAAAGTGGGGCTTCATTGAAGTATTTCCACTAATCTCTATTTTACATACATACGGTTTTTACATGAACCACAAGTACCAAGTATTGTTTAAGGCTATGAGGATGTTTCTTAGAACACCCAAATCAGAGCCAGTTCAATAAAATTTATTAAATAGCCGATTGGGAATCCGAGACAATAGACCTGAACGTTAAGGCGAGAACATACACTATAGCGTTATCACAAAGTGCGATAGCATAAAATGCACAACCTCAGTGCAAAGACATTTAAAAAAAAAAAAAAAAAAAAGTGCGATAGGATAGATCCACAGGATAGATCTTAGCCACAGAGTACTTTGTAATATCTTAGCCTCGCTCCATCTACTCCATATGCACATTGCACGAGTTGGTAAAAAATTAAAGACTTCACAACTTTTCATATACAATCTAATTTATTAACACAATTTTTAAAATGCGGGTAATTGTTTTATTATCACAAAAAAGCAAGAGTTACCTATTATAATAATGTTACATCATAAAACAAAATCCTTTAAATGTAAAGAGGGTCAAGCAAGCAGTTTTGCTGTTTTCCATGGAAGATATTATCTGATTTGTTTAACATTCATTACCTACTACAAATGCTCAAAGTTTTGAAAAATAACAAGATATTTGATTAGTGCTGTCATACTAAAGTAATCCACTAATATAGTGTAGAACATAGCCAAACAATTTAGGTAACAACAATTGGTTAACAACATACTATAAGTGGTCATTACACTAACATCTCAATATGATATTAAAAAGTTTAAGTATACAAATATTCACAGTTTTACTTAATTAGAATTTTTAGTACACACATAGGGTATCAATAAATATGTTTGTTAAATCACTCATTATAAATTAGGCAAATCAATGCAATTATTCATTTTAAACATGAAATTCGCCACCATCACGTTTCTCATCAGATAATGAAGCCAATATACTAGTTGATGTGCTCTGTGAAAACCATATCAGCCCCATTACAAGGCCTTCCAATATCCCAATACCTGCTCCGGCAACCACATCTAAAATGTAATGCCTCTCCGCTAGTACTCTTGAGATTGACACAGAGGTAACCCAGGCCATTAGAGGGGGGTAGAATATAAATGACACTGGATCCTGATACATCAAGATAAATGCAATTAGTGCAGCTCTGCTTGCATGCCCAGATGGGAATGAGTACTTGTCTGGACCAACTTCCAACAGTTTGTTCATTGGTACTGGTCTTCTTCTCCGAACAAATGCTTTGATGACAGCAATGATGACTATATCTAAAATTAGAGCTGAAACAAAATAATGTATTTTTATATTATACCTACTTAAAAGTAGTTGAGAATTATTTATGTGAAGATGAGCAAATAAATGTGATGTCTAGATAAAGTAGTTTGAATTCAAGGTTCAGATATCTCTATATGACATAATAAAAGCACTTGTCTTTTTATCACAGTATTATATCACATAATCAGGGCTTACCAATTAACATATTAACTTGAATTTGATAAAGGTCCTTATTATTAAACAACCAAATGAAACTGAGCCAGCCAGCCAACCACACAATGCCATGACAGGATACCTGAAAAGAAATTGACATTTATAAGCATTAGTGGCAACATCTCAGAGGGCAGGGGAGAAGCTGAAAACCATCTATCATTGTAATCCATTACCTATGTTGACTTTTTTATGTGTTGATGGTGTAAGAAGGCAACAAATCTTATTTTATTTTTATTTATTTATTTATAAGTGTTCCACATAAGCCTAGTTACATGAAACTAACAAAATTTACCTTTGAAATTTACTCTAATCACACATCTAAGGGTGCATCCAC
Organism: Conogethes punctiferalis; assembly: GCA_031163375.1. Classification (NCBI taxonomy): domain Eukaryota; kingdom Metazoa; phylum Arthropoda; class Insecta; order Lepidoptera; family Crambidae; genus Conogethes; species Conogethes punctiferalis. The sequence goes on from CM062078.1 coordinate 20,721,705, forward strand.
ATCTGGCGAAATATGCAGGAGCGGAGAACAAACCAAAGAGCTTGCGAGCCCATCGTGAACCTCCACAATTCGTCAGATTTGGATGCACCCTAATAGTGTAAGAAAAGCAGATATCTATACTTATAATAAATCTGTAGAGAGGTCAATTCTGTACATGAAATATATTTTCAAAATAACTATCAGGGGGTGATTAGTGATCGATACTGATGCCAAAAATGCAATCAGTAAAATTTTTGTCTGTCTGTCTGTCTGTCTGTCTGTCTGTATGTTCCTTATAGAAACAAAAACTACTCGACGGATTTTAACGAAACTTGGTACAATTATTCTTCATACTTCTGGGCAGGTTATAGTATACTTTTCATTACGCTACGATCAATAGGAGCAGAGTAGTGAAGGGAAATGTTGGGAAAACGGGAGAAGTTACTCCATTTTTTAAGCTTCCGTCGCGTGTGCAGCCTTAATGGTTAATAAAGTTACATAGAAATTATGTATGACAGAAATATTTTACATAAAATTGACTAAAAAATATCCCGCAACAGCATATGTCTATCTTTTATGGTTGACTCACAATAACACGTGTAACTCCTGATAGCTTAGCAGTTCGGAGCATTCTGATTATATTTGTTTACTCTTACGTTTATAATACTCTCATTCATCCCTAATTTAAAAAAGTTATCATTATTACCTATTCAATAAAAAAAGAATCATAGAAATCGGTATAGAAACACCAAACTTATACATGAAATAAGCCATCGCGCCGTCGCACGTGAATACTGAATCATGCTATAAGGATTATTTTTGTGTAACGGTTGCCGCGCTCGACACGGGTCGCGGCGGCGGTAGGGTATAAAAACCGGCCAAGTGCGAGTCGGACTCTCGCACGTAGGGTTCCGTACCACTATACAGCTAAATAAATGTTTTTCTTTACGTTTTATTATATTGGAGTTAATTAAATGAAAAAATTAGGTAATTTGATTTATGACGTTTAAAAAAAAACTATTGGCTAGATTTCATTCAAACCAAATTTCGTTAGTAGTTTTCATAGTGATACACATGATATATTTTTTTCAGTTTTATCATGCCCATATTTTAGAAGTTACGGGGGGGGGGACACTCATTTTACCACTTTGGAAGAGTCTCTCGCGCAAACTATTCAGTTTAGAAAAAAATGATGTTAGTAACCTCGACATCATTTTCAAATACCTATCCATAGATACCCCACACGTATAGGTTCGATGAAAAAAAAATTTTTCAGTTTCAGTTCTATGTATGGGGAACCCCAAAAATTTTGGATTTTTTTCTGATTTTATTTTAAAATCTTAATGCGGTTCACAGAATACATCTACGTACCAAATTTCAATAATGTAGCTCTTATAGTTTCGGAATAAACTGGCTGTGACATACGGACGGACAGACAGACAGACAGACAGACAGACAGACAGACAGACAGACAGACAGACATGACGAATCTATAAGGGTCCCGTTTTTGCCATTTTGGCTACGGAACCCTAAAAAGGCGGGAGGTCCGAGAGCTAGCTAGCTTCATTCAATATTTGGCTGTTGATGCGTTCAGAGTGATCGACCTTATTGACAGACAATAATTGATATTGAGAAACCGTGCTTATCAGCGCGACTTTTAGTGTTTAAATAGTTTATTTGAATTTCTTTTGTTGTTATATTGTAAAATATTCGTTCAAATTAAAAAATATTAAGCGTAGGTACTTTTATTAATTAAAGTAGTTATAAGTAACTACTAAACGGATTTTGATGAAACTTGGTACAGTTATTCTTCATACTCCTGGGCAGGTTATAGTATACTTTTCATCACGCTACAATCAATAGGAGCAGAGCAGTGTTGGGAAAACGGGAGAAATTTTATCTGTATGTTTGATCGCGCATCACGTGTAAACTACTGGACGGAACTATATGCGGTTTTCACCAATGTATTACTAGAAGTCTAACTTAAAATATAGGTACCAATTTATGGAAGTCCGTTATTTTTGAAACCCGATATGCACGCGCGCGACGCCGCTGGCACAGCTAGTACATAATAAAATTATAAAATCCTTGATATCTTATTAAACTTAAGTAGTGCAGTGATTGTTACCTCCAACAATTTTGAATGGTTGCGCAACGATCTTAGCCCAGAATTTCTCAGGGCTGACTCTACAAACTTCTTTGTGATTTGAATATCATAATGTAGGACCTTCTTCAACATTTTCGGGACTTCCCTTTTATCGTCTGTAGTTGTAGGCTGAAAGTAAATAATGATGTAAGCATATTATTTACAGTGCTATGCACCAATAAAAGGTTCGAAATAAAAAGAATAAGAGTAGAAATGATGATGAAATAGTTAAACAGTAAGAAGATGGATCACTATGCAATACCAAAGTGTTTTTGAAATGATAGCAGACTTCTTAATCACCTCATGAATATGGATTAGGCAAATCCTTGACGTTTAGCTTAGCTGTAGGCTACAATAGTACAAAAATTAAAACTTTACCCAGAAATAAGTTCTGGATTTCGTACATGATTATTGTATTTAAATTCTTTATTGTGATTTGAAGAATAAAATTGAATGGTTTATGTTTATCTTAAAACAATGAAAAGATGAAACTGATATTTTTCCTCTAATAATTGGGGGAGATGAAACTTCAATAAAATATTCTTACCATATCCATCATGCGGTGAATTAATAGTGGCAATTATAGTGAGACGTGGAAACACTTGTGCAAACGATGAGTGTATGAGTAACTGAGCAGCTACACAATCATCTAAATAGCGAACATTAATGCAGGACCAGCAGATAAAACTTATTAGTATTCAGGCAAGGTATGACTTCACTAAGGATTATGGCGAATTTTGATAAAATTGAATAGGTACTTTTGTTAAATGAAGTTAAGAAATTAATCGGAATTACATTTATTTTCAGATTTTTCGGAAAACAGTGTGACGTCAGTCCAAGAGATTTTCAGTTCCAGACAGAAACAGAATTATTTGTGAATGTCAATAGTGTCAAAAAATTGACATTGACATAATATTTTGACTTTTTTTATTTTTACTTTATTATTATAGCACTGTGCAGTGTTAAATAGTACGGTAACAGATGGAAATAATATTACGACATCCGACATATTACTAATTCATTGCTGAAAAGATTAGAGTTGACTTGAGACTGACAAAACATTAGAGTAAAAAGACAAAACTATTAGTATTATTCATGTATTATTAGTATGAGTATTGTTAAATCTCATAATATGTGCAGTGCCACACCCATCGACCTACTCTTTCCTGTCAAAGATTAGACTCTAAGCATTGGAAATACATTTGAAAATTGGTCGGGGAAATTTGATAGAATTGGTCGGAATGTGGTTGGTTGATGTATGGCGTCTGTACAATACAAAATAGAAATAAAGTGATTGAAAACTACTTGTCTTTGAGTTCGAATAAATGAAATTTGTCAGACAAATTCAGAGTAATTTTGACGTTTCTAAGCTAAGTAATAATATTCAAAGCATGGAATTTTTCGGAATCACCTTATACGGGCCTCAAAATTATATTAGAGACATGTTAAAAGATGAATATGAGGAACCTATGAAAAAAGAAGAAGTCGTACCTTTGATGGAAAAAGTAGAAAGCTATTCCACTATGCCAAAAAAGGTATTATAGTACAGGAGGCACAGCGTAACCTTTACAGCGCTGTCATGCGGGGGCTAGTGATACCCGGTGCAGGGCGATAGAGGGCCCATTTCACATTTACATTTTAATCTTGATGTATTGTGTTTGTCAAATAGTGCTTAAATTGATTGATTAAATTATACTAAAAACATGTGCTCCATAAATGCAATAAAGTGCATCTATCCATGTACCTACTTGCTTGTTGCAATCATGTTTTTCCAAAAGACTATTCAAGCGTTCCGAATAACTAGGCAGTAACTGTATATTTTAGTTTTTACATACAACTTTAAATTTCGTATCGCTTTGGTAAAACTAGTGCAATGAGACTGGGAGAGTAGGTATATTGTTATCATGTCATTATTATTGTCTTTTCTTTAAATTACAGATTCAGAGGCCAGACATAGACACCATCAGAGTAATCGATCTATACATTGGTCGTGTAAATGGTTTCGCTTACGGTTCCTTTCAAAGATTCAAAAAGATGAAACGAAAAGGCGTAATACATCCTACAGGGCCTGCGGATATGTACAGAATGCCACCTACAACGTCTGTGGACGTCAGTATACCTACCTACAAGTATAGTATAGGCTCGTTTCAAAATTTTGATAACTTGACTTACCTATTTATATGTTGAACTTTTTCAGTACGGCTGGTGGCAACATGATCCAGTATTAGCCAAAATGACATGGCATCATACACATCCAAGACATCCCCAACCATCTTCGCCCAATACTTTGATTCTGGATAAAGTTCGAAAGAATAACAAATATGCTACACTATTCTAGATCAACAGTACCTAATACAAAATTACTTAAGTATCGTAACGTATAACTAACGCTTAAAATCTTTCGTTGCGATTGTGCTAAAAAATAAAATGAAATCCTACACTGTGTCACTGTATTTCTCTGTAAAAAACCGGCCAAGTGCGAGTCGGACTCGCGCACGTAGGGTTCCGTACCACTGATTGAATGACAAAAATTAGGTAATTTGATTTATGATGTTTAAAAAGAAACTACTGTCTAGATTTCATTAAAACTAATTTCGTTAGTAGTTTACATAGTAATAACATATATCATATATTTTTTTCAGTTTTATAGTGCCCATATTTTAGAAGTTACGGGGGGGGAAACACATTTTTCCACTTTGGAAGAGTCTCTCGCGCAAACTAATTTTCAAATACCTATCCATAGATACCCCACACGTATGGGTTTGATGAAAAAAAAAATTTTGATTTTCAGTTCCATGTATGGGGAACCCCAAAAATTTTTGATTTTTTTCTGATTTTACTTTAAAATCTTAATGCGGTTAACAGAATACATCTACGTACCAAATTTTAATAATGTAGCTCTTATAGTTTCGGAATAAACTGGCTGTGACATACGGACGGACAGACAGACATGACGAATCTATAAGGGTCCCGTTTTTGCCATTTTGGCTACGAAACCCTAAAAAGTGTACTAATAGGTACTGTGTAATTTGTTAACCATGGCTTAAACTCGTTAAGGCTAGTGCCGTAAAACATTTTAAAAAATCGTGTCGTCGGCTGTCAGTTTGTTTGACATTGACACTTTAGTTCTCTTTCTTTTTCTTTCAATTCACCGACGTTGAAGGGACGATTTCCTCGTAGAAATGTCGTAAGTTATCCGAAATTATCTAATGAATCCTTGTTTATAACAATTTTATTTCAATTGTTTCTGCGAGTTTATGTGACGATATAAACATTTTAGTGTAAATTAGTGAATTTTCGTGATGCCGTGGTCATAACCTCACCTTGTCTTTTCAGGTCGAAAGTTTCGCGTGACACTCTTTACGAGTGTGTAAATGCCGTTCTCCAGGCATCAAAAGACAAGAAACGTAATTTCTTGGAGACCGTGGAAATACAAATCGGTCTGAAGAACTATGACCCCCAAAAGGACAAACGTTTCTCCGGCACCGTCAAGTATGTTTACCTGGAAAGAGCATTTTTGTAGAATCATGTGTTAATTATTTATCTACTTAGCTGTTCGTGCAAATTGACGATAATTTGCTTCCTTATATTCTACAAACATGCATCTGGACAGGGAGTCGGTTTTACACTGACGGGACTCCACCCAGAGTCTTTAAATAAAGGGTAGGTTTGCTTCGGCTTACCGCATTAGCTTAAAGTATTGAAAACTTTGGGTAAGACATTATTAATTATCTGGAATACATTTTTTAGCAGATTCAGTTGCCAGATGCCCACTATATTTTGTTATTTGGCCTTTGCTGATGCTTATGAAACTGAATTATTGGTTGTATTTCGTAAAGGGTGTGCAAGGTGATTGGGACTTGGAACTTTTTTCCCAAAAAATGTAATATAAATGTATGGTCTTCACTTGGCAAATTCTGGAATACAAAACATCATGATCATAATTATTCGATTCTTTTGTGTTACACATCACCAAATACATCTTTCCTAATTAAAAAAAAAACAGATCTAGTCTAGAATCTGTTCAATGAGTACATCACGTCATATCAGCACATTTATTTAATGTTCTAGATCAAAATTCTAGCTTCTGGCAGCTGATAATTATGATGTTTTATTAAATGCATGTATTATCTGTTGATATTGATGATACTATCCCACTGAATGTTGTTAAAGATTGCTCACAAATGCGTTACTTGCATTACATTGTCTAATATCTGCTTATTTTTCAGGCTGAAGTACATCCCTAGGCCAAAGATGCAGGTGTGCGTCCTCGGTGACCAGCAGCACTGTGACGAAGCCAAGCAGTTGACCGTGCCATGCATGGATGCCGAGGCTCTCAAGAAACTGAATAAGAACAAGAAACTTGTCAAGAAATTGGCAAAGAAGTAAGTAAAATGATAGGTATTATTTATTGCACATCAAACAGTTGAGGTAGAGGATACTAATAAAGTTTCCTATGTTTTTTATATTGGCAACTAGATAGTGGCTTCCAATTGCCTGATGGATAGCAAAAGAGAATCCCGTCAAAGTGTCGAGAACAATTGCTTGTCCACCAAGCCTGTAAGATAGGTCTTGAGTATATCGTCGCCGTAGAGCGAAAAGTCACTAAGTAGGTCATGACGTGTTTTGAGTTATGGCGGTTTAAAGTTTTATAAAACAAAAAAAAATATAACTTAATTTTAGTAAAAGACTAGCTGTGCCAGCGGCGTCGCACGCTTGGATATCGGGTTTCAAAAATAACGGACTTCCATAAAATACTTATACCTATACCTAAGTTTTAAGTTAGACCTCTAGTAATACATTAGTGAAAATCGTATTCAATTTCATGCAGTAGTTTTTTAAGAGATGCACGTTCAAAAAATTTCTCCCGTTTTCCTAACATTTCCCTTCACTGCTCTGCTCCTATTAATAGTAGCGTGATGAAAAGTACCCTATAACCTGCCCAGGAGTATGAAAAATAATTGTACCAAGTTTCGTTAAAATCCGTTGAGTAGTTTTTGTTTCTATAAAGAACATACAGACAGACAGACAGACAGACAGACAGACAAAAATTTTACTGATTGCATTTTTGGCATCAGTATCGATCACTAATCATCCCCTGATAGTTATTTTGAAAATATATTTAATGTACAGAATTGACCTCTCTACAGATTTATTATAAGTATAGATAACTCTAATTTCATTGCTATATATCTTAAATAATAGATAGACAAATAAGATTGTAATATCACTTCCAATTAATTATGTTTAATTACTGAGATAATGACAAAAAAACTGAGTTAGTGACTATTTCACTCATGTTTGGATCATATCGAGAGTCATTAAGTCGACTTAGTTAGTTTTCGCTTTCATGTTTTGTACCGAACCAGTAATTCTAAAAGTAGTTAAGTCACTTTAGGTAATTTTTAGTATGGATTGGGTCCAAAATTATGATTTGATTTGTAAAAGAGAGAAATAACCAACTCGATTTAGGTACAGATTTGCTTTGTTAGATCATAAAAAAAAGTGTTAAGTAAAATTGGTTAGTTTTCGACTGCCAATGAGTAGTGCAAACGTAAAGTTAATGTGTTTTCGCTCTCTGTAAAACAAAAACTATGGCGCGTACAGAAATGTCAAAAAGAAGAATTTGTGCAGAAAAATTTGGGGAATCTGGTTAGGTATTTAACTCCATTTTGGCCATATGTCGACTTAGTGAGTTTTCGCTCTACGGCGACGATATGTTGGATTCTCTTTGTGCTTATTGTCAGATTGGAGACACAAATGTCAGAGGACTTCTTCTATACAAATAAAAATTTGTTACTGCCATTTTATTTACATTATAATTAATCAATTTCAGATATGATGCTTTCCTTGCATCTGAATCCCTCATCAAGCAGATTCCCCGTCTCCTGGGCCCCGGCTTGAACAAGGCTGGCAAGTTCCCTGGTCTGCTCTCCCACCAAGAGTCCATGACCCAGAAGATTGATGAGGTTAAGGCTACCATCAAATTCCAGATGAAGAAGGTAATTTATGTTAACATTTCTTTGTATTAATAACTTAACCTTACCTATTAACTTAAAACCTAAAAAATGTAAAATCAATGTGAATGTCTTTTGAACTTTTTTTTCTTCCAAAAAATGTCCATCCATAAACTGTCATTCCTGATAGAAATTATTTGGCCACACAGTAAGATTGTGCAGAGTAAGAGTTCAAGCTCTCTGGAGTGGTAATCAACCATGCAACCTGCCACATACCTAATTGCCACATCTTAACTAATATTATAAAGCTGAAGAGTTTGTTTGTTTGTTTGAACGCGCTAATCTCAGGAACTAATGGACCGAATTAAAAAATTCTTTTCGTGTTGAATAGACCATTTATCGAGGAAGGCTTTAGGCTATATAACATCACGCTGCAACGATTAGGCGCGAAGAAATAATGGAAAATGTAAAAAAAAACGGGGGAAAAATAACTATTCCACGTGGACGAAGTCGCGAGCACAGCTAGTGTATTATAATGTTTATTATGTTACATGCTATTACAACCACTTTTGTTCTTGTCATGAATTCTGTGTGTCACACTTTTCACAGGAGACACAGAATTCCTGCTGAATGATTTACATTCGGTTGCCGCAGCCACACTGTCAAGTGTGCAGCTAAAACTGCACTTAAAAAAACATTCTAAGTCTTGTAACCATTATTGTTTTTTCTTTCAGGTACTTTGCCTCTCAGTGGCGGTCGGCCACGTGGACATGACCCCCGACGAGCTCGCGCAGAACGTGCATTTGTCGATCAACTTCCTCGTGTCGCTGCTCAAGAAGCACTGGCAGAACGTGCGCTCGCTCCACATGAAGTCCACGATGGGCCCGCCCCAGAGGCTGTACTAGATGTGAATAAACTTGACCTCTAATTTTTGTCTTTTGTTTTACATAACTACCCTTTTTATATTCATTGTTCTCAGGCCCGCCGCTAGCGGTTTGAACGCCGGTGTGCAATTCCTATCGTGCCGCCCCTATCTAACTACAAAACCTAGGTGTTTATAAAAATGTGAAAAAAAAATGCTGTACAGTGAAAAACTATGTCATATTAAGTTATTTTATACAAGACTAGCAGTGCTCGCGACTTCGTCCGCGTGGAATAGTTATTTTTTCCCCGTTTTTTTTATACATTTCCCATTATCTCTTCGCTCCTAATAGTTGCAGCGTGATGTTATATGGCCTATAGCCTTCCTCGATAAGTGGTCTATTCAACACAAAAAGAATTTTTCAATTCGGACCAGTAGTTCCTGAGATTAGCGCGTTCAAACAAACAAACAAACAAACTCTTCAGCTTTATAATATTAGTTAAGATAGATACACTAATACGATATTAAATCAAAAAATGAAGGCAAGAAAGGTGCAGTTTATACATATTATGTAGGTAGGTATAGGTATTAATTACGGCAACATTCTCTTGACATTCAGAGTCCCTATTTTCTGGTTTGCTAAAAAAATTCTCTAGAGACACCGCTAGTTGTTTTTCTCTGTATCTTTTTCTCGTTTTTGCCGTCGAAATTGAGCTCCTGAATTTTTTTTCCTTTTTTGCGGTTCCTGGAATTTTTTTGAAAAAGTTTAGTATACGGTTGTACAAAAGTAACTTAAACCCCAAAAGGGGGTCGAACATTCCACCCATTATTGCAAACAACCTTTACTAGGGGGTCAACACTGAAATCGCGAAAAAAATCAGCTTTTCCATACATTTTGTATGCAATAGTTATTTTTTTTCGCGATTTCACCGTTGACCCTATGGTAAAAGTTGTTTGTATTTATGTGTAGAATGACTCCTTTTCGGGACTTAAGTTACTTTTGTTACACCCTGTATAATATAATTTTAATAATTTTTTTTATCAATCTTCACTCTTAAGTTGTATAACAGAAAAAAATACCCTTTAAATCACAATAATAATCACAATACTACTGCGAAAAAAAAATGTTCATACCTACTGCACACAAATGTAATGGAATAACTAATTTTTCTTTCGCGACTTCAGAGTAAAAGTTGTTCGTTGGAATGTCCCCCTTTCGAAACTTAAGTTACTTTTGTTACACTCTGTATCAATTTTAAAGCTTTTTTTAATAAAAAATCTTTACTTATAACCTTTAAATTTTACATGAATAACTGCTGTTTATATGAATGCGCCCATATGCTGATTAATTAAACAAATACACTTACCATAATTATGATTTTTTGCGCCGACGGATTATATAAATAATTTTCTAAATTATTTTTATAGTCACACTTCGCACAAAAATTGACAGAATATATTAATTTTAAGTATCCTGGACCGTTTCCGGATCTCACATTAGGGCTATACAATTACATTAGGAATATAACAAAACAATTGAAGTTTGTTGTTTACTCACATCACTTTCGCATTTGTGTTAAATAAATAAAAACAAAGAAATGAGAATATAGTTTTAAGGGGATTTCCCCTGATATCTCTGGGATTTCCCTATTTCGCATAGAGCACGATACGGATTAACTTTGTTCTCATGAATTTCAATAGATGGCGCTATGTAATGCTACGATATAAAAGAAATATTTGGGCGCCGTTCATCATATTATTTTTATAAGGATAATCTTTTTAGTATTGTGAGGTGACAATGTCTGAATTTTAGTCGATGATTGTCTGATTTGCCGCCCCCCTGAATGCGCCGCCCGCGTGCATTGCACGCCTTGCACGCCCGCTTACGGCGGGCCTGATTGTTCTATCTCAATTGGTACATGTTAGGAAAACACATTCGGTAGTAGGGATAGTAAATTGAACATTTATAGTACCTATTGACTCTGCTGCCTACCTACCGTAGGTATCTTGAGTTCTCGACACACATCTTGCCTACTAAGCTAGTAGGTACCTACCTAGTGTGAAACTCTGTCTACCGAGAGATTGTTGTGAAACACACCTGTCTACTGACGTGATAGTGTACCGTAGTGGAACACTCCTTGCGAAAGATAAATGGCAATGAAACACTGCCTACAGAAGGATAGTAATGAAACACTGCACAGAGGGATAGTAATGAAACACTTCCTACAGAGTGATAGTAATGAAACACTGCCTACAGAGGGATAGTAATGAAACAATGCCTACAGAGGGCTCATAAGTGAGAATCCTGTTCAATCCAAACTTAAGATGGTTTTTACCTAACTACCATGTAATATTACACCTCTTTAAAATGTGTAAGTAAATGAAATTTAAACTATTGGTGTTGGCACATTTACTTTCTTTGATAGATCACTCTAAGTAAAGATTGATATTTTTCTAATAAGATACACCTTAATAGGGAATATGCATGAAAAATAGTTTCAGGTATTTACTAATTTATCGTAAAAAATAGATCAAAATCTACTACGAACAGTGAAAACAAAATCAAAATTGGTTGAAAAATGGGCGAGATACAGTCATTGAAAGTGAATATATCCGTCTCTCTCTCGCGAAACAGATTTTTCTATGGAGTTAGTACGGCGCTTACGGTACGTGACGTCAACTACCGCATCGGATCTCTCTGTCTAATCAATAACTTTAACGCTTTATAACTCGCTTAATAGAAAAGACAGTTTAAAAATTCTTCGATATTTATGTATCTGGAAGACAAAAGATCTCAATAAATCCATAAAAAAAAGTCATGCATATTCCCTATTACAACTAAGTAGGTATGGAAATCAAAGTGTGAATATTAGAATCTTTATTAACAATAATTAAACAATGTCACTGATACTCTTCGAATCTGGATTGAGCATATCATCATCACTGTCGTTGCTATCATCATCTTCAGGTAGTTGATCATCACCATCTTCAACAGATTCTTCGCTTTCGATACTCTGTTGTGTTGCTATTATTTCCCCATGTATATCTTTATTCTTTAGATTACCCATCCAAAACGCTTCCGAACAATTATTAGCAGCTAATGCTGCTTTTACTTTATAAATTAATGTTTCAAGAAGCTGTCTCATATAAGGCACTTTACTTATTAACACATTATCCTTCTTCAATCTGGAATGACAGCATAATGACTGCAAAAACCTCGTCGATTGTTGCAAAATCTTGAGAATCTCCAAGACTTCTTCAGTTTCACTTTTCAACTGCAATTCTAATATGGGAATTCCTTGTGATAAAAACAATTTCAGAATCGGCACTGACTTTTTGAATAAAGCAGATAAATTATTCCGATTTTCCAAAGTTTTTGCAATATCAGACATGTTTTTCAAAACAATTGCAACATCTTTCCATAGTTCTAAATGCTCAGCATTTGTTAGACCCTTATTTAGCCGCGATTTGGATGATTCGTATACTGCACTGCCCAAATTTCTAAACAGAATCGCAAAATTTGCTTTGCTCACGCATTTAAACGATGACAGCGTATCATTTCTACTTTTCAAATATTTAATTTCGTTCGCTATTTGTAAGGTCAGATTTTTCAAAGCCAAAATTTCATTATTTATGAAGAAGATTTGCGCTAACTTATCCACGCTTTGATTATACATCAGGCCTTTTTCAGGAACCCCATCAGCAGTTTTCCATTGCTGTGACAGGAATGTTTGTGCCATGTCTCTTATTATCTTCAGAACTATTCTACTATCAGAATATTCTTGAATAGTCTTTAAAAGTTCTATTAAAGATATAGCGATTGACAGAAACAGACAGTATTTTTCATGTTTTTGAAAATATTTTGCAGTTGTTAAAAGTAAATCTTTCAGAGAAACTATGTTGGCATTCCCATCAGTTGACGCTATAGTCCTCAGAGAACTTTTTAATAAAGCATTGTGATGGCTCTTAAAACCTAACCATTTAAAATATATTGTGTACATGTTGTAGATGTTTTCTAAACATGATAAATAGTCAATTATTTCTGCAGTGTAAATAAATCCACTTTCATCTTGGGTATCAGGAGGAGCATGTCTGTCTAAGAAAGAAATCACAGCAGTTAAATGCTCCATCACTTTTGGTAGTACTTCACTGACTGATTTAGCACATTCTTCTGCCTTCTTAGCATCATATACATTTTCTTCTTGTTTGGATAAAAAGGTCTTTCTTTTTATCTTTGACACTAACACATTGTCCAGTTTACTGTTTATACATTTTAACAAAAAGTTCAAACTTTTGATGGTTAAATTAACATTCTCCTCATTTTCAGCCCCTAAATCATTATTAAGTAAGTGAAGTAAGTTTAAACTTAGTTGACGTAAGGGCATAGTATGCATAACATTCAGTTTAATCTTAACATTTGTACTTTGGGTAGCTTGTGTCCTAGCAGTTTCTGGCAGCAATGTCTCATCTTGATTAGTTTTTTTCGTGGATTTATTTTTGAGATTTTTCAATGGCTTTTTCTCAACTTGTTCTCCTGTGTACTTATTGATGTTGAAGACACAATTGGGTATCTTATAAGCCGATTTGCATTTCAGTAAAATTTCAGTTATAAGTGTTTCTAAATCTTCTACTTGTAGGAGTCTCTGTAAGATTTTTGTTTTCAAAGCTTCATCATCTTGAGTAGCAAAAGCATTTACCAGCTCTCTAAACCAGTTTACACAATGAACTAGGCAATCCAATATATTATGAACTGTTGCATTATCCATATCCTCAATAAGATCAACATCAAATTTTGGCATTATTACAGGACATCCTAACAAAGCATCTATGCTTGATAATGCTCCATTATGTTGTTTATAATGAAGTGTCTGTACCAACTGGAACAGGGGTGATAAAATGGCAATATTCACTGCAATTTTTGGTTGCAATGTCAAGCCTGCTATATTTATTGCTATAGTTTCATCCATTTCACTTTCCGCATTTATACAATACTGCATAGATAACTTTATATCACCGATTCTGTCTGTATCAATAGTATCCACTATAAAGTTTTGTTGCAAATCATTTGTTACTGCATCAGTCAACCATGAAAGGAAATTTTTATTGATTCTAGTTGCAGAATCAGTGATGATTGTCAATTCATCATAGAAAAAAGCAATCATGTCTGGAAATTGCCTTGTGCTACGGCTTATTAATTCTATGATTTGTGCTGCTTCTCGAAGGTTACCTTCAGCTAAGAATGTTACAGAACTGTAACTTACATCATCTGGAAAATCTGTTGTCTCTTCACTGTCATTTGCATTAGAAAGCATTAAGTATTTAACTGCATGAAGACCAGCTAGAATACCTTGGATTTTAATTTTGGGTATTGAGCTTCCTAGTTCCTTCCTTATTATCATATGAATGTCATCCCTTATAACAGAGTTTTCATTACTATAAGCAAGACCACATAATAAATTCATCACAGCCCTAATTTCATTCAAAGACATGTTATCCATTCTATCTAGTAATGTCAGCATTTGGATACTTTGAGGCCTTATTGAAGACATGTCTTTTGATGCCACATTATTCAATATTAGTAATATACTCATTACAGCCTGTTGGCTGTCCAATCCTAATTGAAGTAATTCTGCCACAATGGTCTGGCAGCAATCATCCAGCTTAGAGAACATCAATGTGTATATGTGTGATGCAAATGACTCAACCATTGGATCAGCTTTGGTTTTCAACAATGAATTTGTAAGGTTGATGAGATTTTTCAAATTGTCTTTCAATATAGGCACAAACTTTTCGAAACATTCATCCAACAAATCTTCCTTTAAAATCTCCAATTTTATCTGCTTCTTGATCATATTTTCCACTTGCTTTTGTTTCTCCTCAGATGTTGTGTATGCAATCAGAAGAATTACAAAATCAAATGGCTTGTGATCTGTGCTTGTTTTACATGCAGATATTACTTTTAACCAGGCATTTGAAATAACTTTAGATGACACCATGGAGCTCCTGATGGCTGTAGCAGTTAGGACTTGACTTGTAGCGATTTCCTGAGGTTTAGCAATTGATGCAGGCCAGCTGAGAGAATTTCTTATTCCCTGCACAGCCTCAAAATAAGCTGGATCATTCATTCGTCCAGGCATCAGCAGGAATTTAACAAAATTAGAAAAGTATGTACATTTTGTCAAAGTCATAAGGATATTGAGGGTTTTCTTTTGCAGTAATTCATATTGATCATCAGAGAGGCAAAGATAAGACAGACAATCCAAAATTGCAGGAATAAGGTCATGGTCCTCATTCAATATTCTGCTCATTTCAATGGCAATGTTGCTGTGTTCTTGGTCTCCTATGATGTCCGGAATCGCAGTAATAATTTCAAGTTTTACCATTTTCTCTGTTGTAATATCCAACAGGTTGATGAGATGTGTAGATATCTTGTCTGCATTCATGATGCAGTCCAATGAAGAAAAGCACTTTAATATCATCTGTATCCATGGCCCGCATTTTGATTCTGCGGCTAAATCAACTGCTTTTTCAAATATGTAATCTGATAACTTATTCTGTAAAATGGGGATACTTAGTAAGATTTTGAACAGACTGTCATTAATAGAACAGTCTTCTGGACTATCTTCAGTTCGCCTTACAATGTTCGGGAATAAGTAATGTTTAAATACATTAATATCTTGACATTCTTTTTCCAAGTTAGAAAAGAATTCTGAAACATTTCTGGGATAATCAATATGCTTCTCAAGGTTTTTCTTGATATTTCGTATTATATGTATGGTTTCTTGGTTTATAACGCTTTTATCCACAGGAAATCTTACGGACAAACCACTTTCAATAAGAGTTTTGTGAAAATAATTGTTTTGTTTTTGGCTAGTTCGCAATTTCTTAGTTGGGCTTCCAGTTTCGTCAGATACTCCTTGGGATCTGGTTCTTTTTACACTCATTCTGATGGCACTCAATTACAAAACCATTTATGTTTAATACAACGTCTTCGAAGTCGTTACAGTACAAAAACAGTTTTAATTTTTATCAAAATAACAACAATCTCGCAAAGTTGCCGCCGGGTTTTTTGACAAAAATGTGAATGTCAAGTCAACATTGTCATTGTCAACAAACATTTTTTTTACATTAGTAAGCAAAGAAATTGGCAGTGTAACGCCACGCCACGTTTGACATGATATCACTTTAGTAAAAACGACAGACGTTAAAATAACAAACACCTTTTATATTATTTTCTAACCTCTTCTTTCGTTCGTAACTTGAAAATATTAATTTTATAAAATGAATTTAAATATTTCGGGTCTGGGAAAGTTTATTTGGAAATCACAATCGATTGCTGGATTCGGGGTGTGTAAATTAATATATCAGCTCCTACAATAGTAGTTCAAAGTTATGATTTCTTACAATGTATCAGTTTCGCTTAAATCCAATGGATTGTACCTAGGTTGTTAATATTTAATTACTTAAATTACAGTACCAGCAAGTCCGTAACAAATGGGCTAACTGGCTTATGATAAGAGATGTTAAACGTCGGCGCATGAGTGCTGAGAATTACATGGAAAGAACACGCATCAATGCGCTTAGGAAAAACGATGTACTGCCTGTGGAAATCAGAGAACTGGCTGATAAAGACATTAACAAGTTCGAATTGAATGCTACACCAATGAGAATCAATAACCGATGTGTTGTCACTTCAAGGTATTTTCATTTCATTTCATATTTATTTACATTAGTTCCAATAATGTATGAATAACTATGTAACCCTTGTATTTAAAAAAATGTACCTACCAATAAAAATATATTAAATATTGTTTTTAATATTCCAGACCCCGTGGTATAGTCAAGGAATGGCGGATGAGCAGAATTGTATGGAGGCATTTGGCAGACTACAATAAGTTGTCTGGAGTACAAAGAGCCATGTGGGGGTAGAGAAGATGTTATCATAAATGTTGTTAGTCTTAAATTATTATAATAAAGTAGTATCTATTAATAACACTGTACATTTATGTAACTCAATTGCTAGTGACCCCTGCCTTCTGAACCAAGGGTTGTGACTTTGATATAAAAAAATAATATCTATAATCTAAGGTTTCCTCAAGCATCTTCAATGTCATTCATATGAAAATCATTAGGTACATTATATGGATCTTTAAAATTCTGGCATATTTCAAGAATCTTGTGACATTTTGTTCATTAATCCCTGCTAACGCCCTTTGGCCCTGTAATAACTTTTTAGTTCATTAATCCCCATTATGTAAAAAAGATTAAGCCCGGGATCGATCAAGGTGGCGAACATTGAGAGAGGCCTATGACTGATACAGGTTGATGATGATGACATAAGAAATTAAATGAGAGTTAGGTGTACCTTCTAATAATTATTGGATTTGGATAAGAACTCACTTATAAATAAATATCATACAACATCACATAGGTACATTGCTCCCACCCCAAAGCAAGTACCTAGCTTGACTAGGTACCTATAGTACTTAATACTTCCATGGTACCTATCATCAGAAACAAACACAAGGGAAAACGCCTAGCATAAATGTCGCAGCAACAACATGATTAGACGTATTCTGTGTACAAGCTTTTTAAATAGGCGCAACTTAACAAGGTCAATAACCCTCACTTTCCCATGGTGCATCCTGCTGAATAACAGACGAAACTCTGGAAATCGACTGGTAGCGGTATAACCATCACGTTTGAAGGCGTGGTAGCTCTAAAGACCATAGGCCGATGACTGGCAAACGACATCGGAGCGAGGAAGCTACGCTCTGCAATCGCCAACCCGCCTGCCCATTTGGCCAAGTTCATAATATAGGTATGGAACAAGACCAAGTAGGTAAACGGATATTATATCGTTCATAATTATGACCGCGTGGTAATGAGAACGATAATATCCGTTTTTGATCATGTGTACCGTGGGATCGTAATTATAAACAGTGGATTAGGCTGATGATGATGTACCAAAATGTAATACATAATGGAATAGTTATCTAGGTACATACTTGATCTTTAATTTTCTTGGCGCTGTGTCAAGCAAAACACTCTGAGAGATCGAGTCACAAAAAAAATTGTGACTCACATTTTTAATCATACACCTATGTGTACACCTACAAACTATTCGGTAGATAGGTAGGTATGTACTAGTATCTTTTTAGTCAATATTATCTTTTCTGGCTGACTAAGCCAAGTAGGCTTGCCTTGGGCTTGAACTGTATGTGATGTTGTCTGATCTGATAATTATGCTAATTTGGATGCATTTATTATTAATCTTTTTCCTAATGTGTTACCCTAGTCTAGTCTTTGTTTAAAATATTGATATAGGTATGTGTAGAAAATAAAACGATTATACATTTTTTTACATGTTTATAAAACATTTCCTTACAATTAAATAAGCTTCACAAAGCTTATGGAATAAAGTTGCTTTAAAATAAAGCTTTTTAGTCGAAGAGACCTGAAACAAACAAACAAATATTAGAAATGTGTTACGGCATAATGCACTGCATTTTGTTATGACAATAAATCTCAGTAACAAGTTTTTCGATCATGGTATTCTGAAGCTAATACATGAATTTCAATAACATCATAGAATAGAAGATAATTTACATGAGGCATAACATTTTGCAAATAGACATGAAATGAAAAATGTTAACATTATAAATCCTAACTTGTACATATGTCAATATATCTTTGTATTTAGTTATAAGTCAAATGTTTGGTGTATAATAAAATATATCTATACTTTCAGCATTTCCAACCCATATTAATGAATGAAACAGTACCTATTTGCAATTATAATATGCATTATTTTAATGTAGTCATAGATAGAAAGTGTGTTTATGTTAAAAAACAAGTATTGCAAAGATTTTGGCAACAGTAGCAATAGGTAGATAATACAGCCTAATGCTGATTACATTTTTGTAATTAATGCCCATTGTGGTGTCAAACTGAATGAATTATGTGGCAGCCCAAAACACTAACCACATGGGGTCATCAGTACTATATTTGACATCTGGAAACTGTCACTAACTTAATCCCGACCAACCCCAGTTCTCACAATTTAGATAAACAATATCATGAGAGGGCATCACAGGAAAATGCCACAAGTTATTTTCATATCAATGTTATGCCTCACATTGTGTTAAGATTTGTAAACTTTTAGACACTTACCGAAGCCCATGTCGTCATCAGACTCCTCGGGTTCTTCCTCTTTCTTCTCCTCCTTGGCGGCTTCGGCGGCTGGGGCAGCCGACGCAGCGGCGGGCGCCGCGCCTCCAGCCGGGGCAGATCCCACGCCGGACCCGATGTTGGTGATCAGGTCGCGCACGTTGATGCCCTCCAGAGCCTTGGCGAAGAGCCCGGGCCAGTAAGGCTCAACCTCAACGTTAGCCGCCTTCAGGATGGTCGAGATCTTCTCACCCTAAACAATGAGACGTCAAACTGTTAAATTTCACTTTGCAAACAAAATATACAATATATCACGTTTATACAGAACTACAAAGAAAGTATGTCGGCATTTTATACAATTATCTTCATTAGTTTGCAAGATTAAAACAGATAATATAAGTCTGTAACAATGCAACATAACCTATCATGATGTCGCGGGAAAATTTTATCAAAATACTTACGGTTACGGCGACATCATCATCAACCAAGATGAGGGAGGAGTAAACACACGCTAATTCAGCTTTGGATGCCATTTTATTTGATTAAAGTGCAAGTCGCCGATAGGCCTTAGCTCCGAGAGAACAAGCACGTTAGTTTCTCGTGAATGAAGAGAAAAAGAGGAGAAACGAAGCTGTCAATTTGACAGGTACATTTTGTTTTCGTTTTAATTTGTAGCTTAGTGTTAACGGCTTTTGCGCCAATGTAAATGTTGTGACTATAAATTTTAGTATCTTTTTCTATAATAAATATTACAAAGCTGTAGGCTGTAAGTGTAGCTACTCGCTAAACATAAACACTTTATATTAACAAAAGTCCAAGTGCCAACGGCGACACTTACAAAAACAAGAAAGCGAGTACTTATAGACGAATTTGTAAATAAAATATTTCTTACTCCTGTTTTTGGGATACGAATGATAAAAATCCTGAATAATACATTGACTACCTATCGATTTCAAGGACAACTTCGGTGGAGCAATGGTAAGATTTTTCGTCTAAATTGCGATCCAAAGTTTCCCCCTAAATCCGGACAGTGCTTAGAAAAGCTTCTCCTAAATAAAATGTTAAGGAGGGAGTAGGTAGGTAACCAAAATGGACGTTTTTAACATGTCATTGTCTCGGGCCTGGGTGTCCAGGAAGACGCATAAAGTCATCATTTAGTATGGCCAACACTATATAATGAATTTGAAACATTGACATTTTTCAACCAATCTATTGTAGGATAGGAGGTTTCTTTTTGAATACAAAAACAGATAAAGTCATATCTGTATTATTTTTAAAAGAGATATTAGTGTCGTGTTGATTCTTATTTGGAGTGACGACTGATGTGTTTCTTAGGGTCACACATTCGTTACCATAAGGAAACAAAGCTCGAAGATACGAGCGGGAATAACCGTTAAACTCAAAAACTGCATTCACTTCAATTCTGTACCTAATTAGTGTGCCTAATTAGCTAGGGCTAGGGTGTCAAAATCGTATTTAAGATGATTGCCATAGTGGGGCACAATAATCTTGTATCATAATAGTGATGATACTTGCATGAACACCACATAGACCAAGTTATTGTAATCTGCGAGGATAAAAGACACAATAAAAGAATAGCCAAGCCAATACATACTGGCAAGTAAATATGAATATTTTTTGGAAATGAAAATTTGGTATTTGGCAAAAACAAAATATATATTTTAAGACTGCAGAGCATAGCTTCATAATTTATTGTGGAATGTTGATGAACAAGACACCTTACTAAAGCAATGCAACATAATTTATTATAATAACACATTGTATATTTACAAATTAAATTAATATAATTACCTATAGTAAAATTATACATTAATATGCATTTTAAGCTCTTATCTATATACAAAAATAAAATAAAATAAATTTACAACAAAAAGCTATAACAATTACTTAATTAGTAAATAATTACTTAACACTAATAAAGTTTCAAATTAGTTAAGTTACATAAGTACTTAGTTATGCAGTAGGAATGCAGATTTTATTTTTCTGTGGGTAGTATAATTCACAAATCCCATGAGAATAAGTGATGTTTGACTAACATATCTCTGACACCCTCTTTTAATGGTTGATTCTGGGTGTCTTTTTTTAAAGGCAGCTCCCAGTCTGGATTCAAATTAAATCCAAACTGTGAAAGGATTCTTAGTTCACACTTTATCTGAACCCATCCTGGTGAATTAATAAATGACCAAGGGTGATACCATTTTTGAACAACATCTACACATGAACATAAAACTTCTAGCCACAAATGTAAGGCTTCTTCATTTAGGCCCATGCATATTAGAGTGCGCAATTTCACATCCATTTGAGCATGGGCATTGTCATGAGACAAGTTTATAGCTTGAACACATCTGTAAAGCAATTCTTCCGGTGTAAGAACCTTACCATCTTCATCCAAACGATATGTCTTACACAGAACTAGGCGACTGTATACTGAATTAAAATCCTTTTCAACTTCCCTAGATGATGCTTCTTCAATAAATAACCATGGGTGGCAGGGTCCATCAAGGAAACTTGGTCTTTTAATACCATGTAACAGAACTCTTTTGAATGCAGGTGCCAAAACTCCTCTAACCAAATGTGCTGCTTTTTCTGTGACTGAATCATCACCAGCTCTACTGTATTTGACTCCTTTTTCATCAAGCAACTTTACAAATCTGGCTGGGAACCAACCCCTTAGCCCATTTAGCTCTCCAATCCAGCAATGTTCATCCCTGGAGCTGATTACTTCAATGACATCATTTTTTCTGAAACCCAGTTCATCCCCATCTCTCCTTTCAAAGTCCAGTAACGCTTTCGCCCGACGCCTTTTACTCTTGGAGACATTGACATATCTTTCTCTGTCAGCTGCATGACTCTGCATAGTGTAATCAGCTGTCAATTGAACTTCAGAGGCTAACTGTGGCTCTAGAGCTAAGAAATGACGAGCCACTTGTAATATAGCTTCTCTCAAGTCCACTAAAATCTCTGTTTGTTTGACATTTTTAGAAACTGAGTCATCATTGTTGCTATCTTCTCCAAACAGTATTGTCTGGATAACTGACTTGCTCCTTTTTATTTGTCTTCTTTGCAGCTGCTGTTTAGGCAGATTGGGTACAGCACTTGGGTTCCCAACTAAAGCTCCTTGATCTGCCATCAGATAAGCTAAATGCCTTCTCCTGTGTGTATCAATTAATGTTGGGCTGAGAGTATCACCACAAACTTCATCTATTGTCTTTATCAACAGATCAACATCATCTATTTCACCAGGAATGTCAGACAAAGCATTAAATATTTGAGCTGAGTTTGATATTTCGGTAAATCTGTTTTCTTTTATCTTCAGCATGGCTAAGGTAACTTTAAAAAGAACAATGGAGCCATCTAAAAAGAAAAGATCCCATATTCTCAACAAAATCTTCATATGGACAACATTTGCATAGAGAGTCAAAAACCAGTGCATTGTTATAAGAGAGAGCTCAATGTCATGTGCATTTAGGACTTGATCAATTCCAGGTAAGTAGGTTGATATTAGGCTCCTCAAAACCTTTTGGTCAGCCTGTATACCAATTAATGTTGAAGAATAATAAGAAGCCGGCAGGAGATCTTCTACAGTTGTACACATAATCCAAAATGCATCTTCCTCCTCCATCAATAGTAAAAGCGAAGCAGCTATCATACCTGTGCCTTGACAATATCCAATATCTGGATAAAGCCAAGCTAATGCTCTCAAGATTCTACGCAGTCTTGGTACACCCGTACTAGTTGGATGTGAAAAACACACATTGTTAGGCAAAATTTGCACTAAATCCTTTTCAATTTGTTTACTTGTAACAAGACCATCATCACTTGAGGCTCTCACTATTTCATGATATGTAATTTCTGTTGAGGCACGCTTCTTATTAGCACCACACAGGTGCATCCACACTTGAGGACGGAGAGAATGAGGGACACCATCTTTCACCATTTTTTGAAGCTTATCACTTTTATCCAACTTGCCTTCCCCTTCAGAAAAGTTTATTTCCTTGCTATAGAACTCCCACTGCAGTCTGTGTTGATCGTCTTCGACAAACGCGCTGGCTAACAGTTTGCTGGAGCTCTGTTCAGCTTCAGGGCCTTCTTCTTCTTCGATACAAAAGCCAAATTCGTCGAACCTGTAATCAGGTAGTCCTCCGCCGTGGCCCTCGGATTCTGGCTGTGCCAACTTGGCCATTATGTCTTGGGGAACCATGCTCGGCGTAAGCGCTGAGAACGGCCCTCCAGGTATCGGGAGCAGCTCATCAGCGATATTCAAGCCCCTTATGGCATCGATTACGTCTTCTGGGTCATCGTCAGCCAGCGCTGCGCTTATTTTACGCTCATGATCTTCACGTCCCACATACCCGACATGGTCGCGCGAACTGAATAACGATTTAGCGAGATCCATTTTTTCTATCCCACTACCGTGATTACAAACAATGCAACATTTTTACGCTTTCTCTCGTTTGTGAAGAGATTGGTCAGTTTACGTCAAAATAAATAAAGGTCAAGTACGTCAGATAACGAACGTCAAAGTCAGGGCTGTGCCAACTCACATTTTGTGATATTGATCGATAAAAATTAAAGTTTTGATTTTTTGCCAGAGCAAACGTTATTGCATGGATCGGTTCGGTTAGGATCTAATAACCAAGTCAATAAATGGGTTGTATGAAAAAGTTTAGGTATTTAAACAATACCAAGTAATATGTGTAAGGGTATGCATGCATAGTAATGTATTTATGTACAGACGTTAAAATAGTGACCGTTTGACATTTTTTTTGACAGACAGATTTGCAAATGGACGTCGTTGTTTGTTTTTACGAAAGCTTTGTTGAAAATTACCGTTTTCTTCAAGATAAAAGAGTTAAGAAAATTTAACACCACATGAAGTTGTTTATTCATTTCGTATTTTTGGAACAGGTTAGTAGTAATATTTTACCAGCAGGAAAATTTCATAATGGTTAACAATACCTTCATCATAAATTTAGTTCTTTCTTCTTTGGTTTATGTGATGATTTACTAATAATGTTAATTGAATTATAATGATTTGGAACAAGTTAATATCAACCAAATCATATATAACCAGTGAAAACGGAATACAGGTTTGCTTAAAGATCGTAACACTGTCTACTTTCTTGAACTAAGTTATAGGTTATTAATTTTACAACAAGGATTTTAATTAGATCTTATTATAGTATCTATTATCATTTTCGTTATTTAATCCACTTACTCATTGTTTTAACCATCCCACTAATATTGTCTTGAATACTAGGATGGCAGCAAAAGTATGTTGTATTCAAAAATGTAAATCATGTTCAACAAGATCTGAAGATATTGGTGTAACATACCACAAGTTTCCTAAAGATGTTGCACTATGCGATACTTGGATTAAAGTCACACATCATTGCCTCACTAGAACCGATACACCAGTTTATGTGTGTTCAAGGCATTTCTGTAAAAATGATTTTCAAATCTTTAAGGACTCTAAATATGTCCTGAAGTCAGGTATTTTGAGGTCCAATATTTAGCTTGTTATTTAGTTGTCATTTCTATGACAAGCTAATGTCTGTCTGTATATCATTTTAGTTACAATTATTTATGCAATTATGGTTTATCTGAATTTATTTCATTTAATTTTTGTTTTACATATTATTCATACATATTTGTGCTTGGTATTAGCACAGTAGATGTTTTGGATTATTTTTTGCATTTAATACTTTTAATAATAATGCCTTGAATTTTATTGTAATGTAGATGTCAGTAACCACTTATGTAATTCTTTTGTAGATTTCATTAGCTAAATGCATGATTTGTTTAATGGTTATCTAATTCATTAATTTAATGACTAATACAAAGATAATATACAATAATAATACTCATACAAATTTAATGTATGATTTCAGATGCTGTGCCATCAATATTTCCTTGGATAACAAAAGAAATGGATTCCAGTAATCCAAATATGGAGTCTCCATGTGAGGGAACAGATGATGCCCTTACAAGTAAAGAAAGTGAGGGGGAAAATCTTGAAGCCATTAAAAAGTTTATTGAGGACCAAGAGAAAGAGTTCCAGAAGCAAGATGCTAAGAATGAAGAGGAGACTACAGTTGTTGAAAAGAGTGAAGTTGATGAGAGTAAAGACTTTGATGAGAGATTAGCTGTTGCTTCCAGCATGATGGATATGATATTGAGTGAGTCTGAGGAGAGGATTGTTAATAAGAATAAGACTTCACCAAAACAAAGTTTGAATTCAAATGAGAAAGGTGTGTAGTCAAAGAAAGTAATACAATAGTATAAGACAATTTTTTTATTTACAGTTCACAAATGGAACGTAATATATAGACATTTTTTCATACATATGAAAAGAAAAGAGACATTATGTTCATTCTAAAAAACAGTGAAAGCAGCATGCATTGTGTGGACATTATTTAAAAAAAAAAGAAAACACAATAGCTAAGACTGGCCTTAGCTGTTAACACATTACCACAGATTATGCAGTGTTGTGTGAATCCATAAAAAAAACAAGCACAATGATACATAATGTGGATTGCTAGTTTAAATATGTATTTTTCTAACTAGCGACTTCATTGACATTTTTCTTAGACATGTATGAAATAATAGAAAATTAATAAACCTCATTCTTTTTTAAAATTCCAGGAAACAGTAGTATGGCATTGTCTGTAGGGTCTCAAGTAGAGGCAAAGGACTTCAGTGAGCTTTGGTATCCAGCTAAAATTGTTGAAGTAGATTACGAGGAGATGGAAGTTCTTGTACACTATGAGAATCCTTCAAAGAAGTAAGTATTTTGCATAATAAGATATACTGTACCACTGAAAAACTAAACATGTGGATTTTACTGCTGGATATAGACCTCATCGGATGACAATAATAGGCTATTATGGCTAAAAATTGTAATTAGCCTGTGTTTTAGCTTTCAAAAATAAAAGACACATATTTTGTTATTTGTTAATTTAACTAAAAGTTATAGCTCATTGAAATTACGCGTGATGTCACTGGGTGAAGCATTTTTACGGGAGCTAGTGACGTCAAAGATTCCCACTCCTAACTTTTGATGCATTGTATCTTTGCTATTGTGTATTTGAATGAAAGAAGGAAAAATATGTTTCTTTTACTTTTGAATAAGCTAAAAGACGGACTAATTACAATCTTTAGCCATAATAGCCTATTGTCATTTTGGATTTGTCTTCTTACGCTGGCGTCGGTTGCGCGTATGGATATCCACATTATAAAGGAAGAAATCTGCCACGGACGTAGGAGTTGCAGTGCGGATGCCCATTGATATTGTGGATATTCGTACGCGCGATCGACGTCAGCGCAGGAGGAAATCAAGCCTTCGTCACCACGCTTGGTAGGCGGATTGGTGACCGCATTAGGCTTTATGTGTACCCAGGAAAACCTGCTGGCCATTTCCATATTTCTTTACTTGTATTCTATGTCCCAGTGCACCTAATGGGTCCTATTCTAAATCTGGAAACCACATAGACAAAGTTATGATAATCAGCTACTTATGCTGGGTATTGCAAGTTTCCTACCACTCATAATATACTTAAATATAGAAACAGACATGCATTGCTACCGATCTAGATGGCTGTGGCGGAATTTAGCCACTATGATTTATAGTAGGATGCCATTATATTTGTATTTACTTCTTATATTCATATAGGGACAGTTCTTAAAGAAAGTGCTGATTATTTGTAAATTGTTTTACAGGCATGATGAATGGATTAGTGTAAGCAGTCCTCGTTTGCGTCCTATCACCGCGTCTGTCGCCGCCTCGCCTGTTCCCACTCCTACCGAGCCAAGTGGTCCCGCAGTGGGCACAGCTACGGCTCCTGAGGAAACTAAGCCGGTTGACGAGAAGCAAAAGATAGTGTTTGTGGTCGGGGAAAGGTGTCTAGCCAGGTGGCGAGATAATCGGAGATTCATGGCCACAGTGACTAAAGACTTGGGTGACGGTAAGTATCCTTTAACTATGCAAAACTGACATCTCAAAACACAATCCATACTAATATTATAAATGGGAAAGTATGACTGTCTGTCTGTCTGTATGTCTTTCTTTCACGGCATATCGGAGCGACGAATTGACGTGATTTTTTCAGTGGAGATAGTTGAAGGGATGAAGAGTAACATAGGCTACTTTTTGCCTCCACTTCCCTGAAATGGGGGTTGGAAGTTTGTATGGAGCATTCACCCCGAATTTAACGCGAGCGAAGCCGCGGGCAAAAGCTAGTAGTTTTAATTATAGAAAGTGCTATTTAAAGGAACCTACGAAAGTTGATAGCTTATACTGCCATTCAAAGAAGTAGGGCTTTGTAAATTTTGCAGGTTTCTATCAATGATATGCAATTGTTGAATGAAAGCTGCGAAATTTACATGATTAAGTGGTAAATTGCCCCATACCTTCTTTTTTATAGTCTTCATTAGTAGCACTAAGAGACATTAGTAGCAGAAAGTACACAAAGTAGTGAAGAGACAGTAATTTGAATAAATAAAAATCTTCACTGCTTTTCCATATAATATAGACTTGAAAAAAACCTGAAAAAATCATACTTCTTATCCTATAGTCATTCCTTCATAGCTATTTAGGTAAAAACTGCTGATAAAAATATTTTTATTTTGTTTCCAGGTCAATATGAGGTAGCATTCGATGATGGTTTTCAATGGAAATGCGCTACAAATAGACTCCACAAATTGAAGGACCAATCAAAGACAGATCTATTAAATATAGATACTAGTTCGTCCTCGTCCACCGCTTCGGCCCAGTCGCCAGTCCTCTACGGAATGGGTCCAAGTACCATACAACCGCCGCCCATCACACCGGCACCAGCTTACCATACCCACTTATTTGACCCCACGCGTGATTACCTAGGCTCGAAGAGCGAACGTCGAGAAATGAAGAGAAAATTGAACATCAAGGAGATATTTAATATTGGACAGAAGAAATACAAGAGACAGATGACACCCAAGCCTCCGGCTGAGGCGAAACCGAAGCCGAGGATTATTAGACGAAAGACCGCACCGGTGACGAAGAAAGAGATTCCAGGTAAGATTTGTATCTTTTATTGGGGACACAGCCTAAGAAAGACTAGACAACTTAATAACATAAGGAAATCAACCGACTGGCGGTATAAGCATCACAAATGACGGCGTAGCTAAAAACCACAGACCGATGACTGGTAGCAGCGTCACCGGAGCGAGAAGCTACGCCCTACGATCGCCAACCCGCCTGCCCAGCGTGGCGATTATGGGTATATCCTCCAGATCTTTGCCCTGTGGCGAACAACTGGAGAGGCTCATGTCCAGCAGTGGACTGTGACAGGCTGATGATGATGATGTAGTACCTATGTAGAATGATAAAATGGTGTTATAGTTGGCACTAGAATAACATGGTTATCTAATAGTTGATCTACTCCATATGTCTATGACTTTCCGATTTGGTCACATATTCATTGATAAAACAAATTTTTGTGGATAAATATTACTCTTTAGTTAGCTTAATAAAGCATGTTGTCTGAAACAAAAAATATTAAAATGACTAAAGAGTGACTGCAACTAGTTAAAATATTTTTATAAAAAATATTTTTTTAAATTATAAAATAAATAAAATAAATTTTCAGATGCTGTAGCATCCATAATAGGCACTTGTGATGACGCCAAAGTTGATGAGTCTAAGAAAGTTGTCCAAGAAGAGACCAAAACTGATACTACTACTACTGATACTACTGACACTACAAAAATAGCACTGGAAGATCTTCTCGATGAGAAAGTGGAGGATGTTAAAGAAATACCTAAGGTAGAAGAGGTTAAAGATGAAAACAATGACAAAGTAGAGATTGAAGCGAAGATGGAATTGTCTAATGAAGCGTCTGATGTCTCCGAAGGGAGTGATAGTAAAGCCGACATTGATCCTGTAAGTCGTAATCGTAATTTAAATAAATGCATGACAAAAGTTTGTGCGCAATGATTACATAATGTTTGAGCTATTACTGTTATATCAGTTTGTTATTTTTGAATGTGGAAGTTTTATAAATGTTGATTATCATTAAATTGTAGAGATTAGAGAATATATTAGTCCAGAAATAAATAAATGTGTCATCATCTATGAGATAAGTTTGATGGAACTGTGTTTCTTAAAATTGTTTTTTTTTTTCTGTTTTTGGTTTATGACTCAGTATGTAGACTGCTCCATACCAATAGATTCTGTGTTTTGTTATATTAAGAGCTCCTTTCCTCTGTTATATAGCTTCTATTTTCCAAAAATTTACATCAACTATTTGTAATTTAGTACGTACTATGATTTAATTTATTGTTATTAATTTTATAAGAAATATAAATATTATTTACAATAATTAATTTTCAAACATTTAGTGTTTTTTATTAACTTTTAATTTCTTAGATAATAAAAGAACCTTAACTTTTTAAACATTTTTTTTATAAAAATCTTTTCAAACACAAAAACAAATACTTTTAAGTAGCAGCAAAATGTACAGCAAATGTACAACATAATACAACATTAAATTGTGGTTTTCTTCTGTGAGGCATTTCCATTAATCATCATAGCATAGGGGAAAACCTTGTTTGAGGCAAGATGATTGGAATATATTAGCTGGTGCATGCTCTTTCCATATTAAATAATTGTTGATTTTATTGTTTATTTTTAATCTATAAATTAAATACGATTTTTTCCAAATCTAGGTGCAAGAAGAAGAAGTGAAGCTTGAAAAGTTCGAGCAACAAGACGAAGACAAGCATGAAGAGGTCATTGATAGAATGAAAGAGGTTATTAACAAATTAGAGGATGGTATTAATAAAGCTGAAAGCTCTCCCAAACCGAAAGAGGAGATAAAGCCCGAAGTCAAAGAGGAGGTGGTAATAGCACCACAGGTAGAAAGGAGAGAGAAGAAATTGTCAAAGATAAAGAAAGGTAAAAAGTTGAGATTGTTACAGGAGAAGAAGGTGAAGAAACAGGTGGCGAAGGTGAAGAGTGAATTGGAGGTGATGAAGAGGCAGTTTGAGGAGATGCGACAGAAGATGTTGGCGCAGACCGAGCAGCTGGCCAAGGGGCAGAAGGTAAGAAATCTAGGTCTATCTATGTATATGTCACCGTAAAATGTGTAAATACCGTTAGGTTATGAACTATCTCGCGAGATTGTAAACTGTCGAAAGATTGTGAACTGTAACACAATGCTTACTCATTATGTAAGTTAGTAAAAATGTAAGCATTATGTTACAGTTCATAATCTTTCGACAGTTAACAGTCTCGCAAGATGTGTACGTATTATAATCAACGGTATTTACAACTTCATAGTGACATATATCTTGTATGTATTTTGTTGTTTGCCTTATATTTTAGTTATATTTTCGAAGCAGTGACCTCTTTAGGGCTCTTGTTTGTTGGACCAAATTTGCCTAAACCTTATTGTTTACTCCCTTTAAAACGTGTATGATCTTGACTACTCAAGCTTGACTAAAGTAATAATAAGAATACGGATGATGACAAGGTATGAAAATGAAGAAAATAATTAGTCCGTCTATTACATTATAAAAAAATATAAGACCCGTATTTTTTGTTTTGTCGAAATAACAAGAAAATACTTAGATATAGCGCATTAAAGTTACGGAGTGGGGGCTAACTACGTCACGTTAGAGTATATTTTGTACTCTAACGTGACGTCATGTGACATTTAAAATCAATGTATCTTCGTAAGTTTTTGAACAAGAGGCAAAATAAAAAATACGTATCCAATATTTTTCATTAATCTATCTGATGGACATTAAATTATTTTTTAGTCATCATCCCAATTATAATTATCAAGATTATGGCTTATTCTTAGCAGCAGCAGGAGATGCCGGAGAGTTATCTGCTGCCTGGCGAGTGGTGCTGCAAGTGGGTGAACGGGCAGCCCGTGGGCACGGTCAGCGAGCTGGAAGGGGAGGTGCGCGACGTCAACAGCAAGCCCGGCCTGCCGCGGCGCAGCGTGCAGGTGAGACCTGAGGCCCGAGGCCTGCAAACAGTTACCTGCTGCCTAGCCAGTGTGTAGCTAGTGAGTGAACGGTCAGCGAGCTGGAGGGGGAGGTGCGCGACGTCAACAGCAAGCCCGGCCTGCCGCGGCGCAGCGTGCAGGTGAGACCTGAGGCCTCAGGCCTGTAAACAGCTACCTGCTGCCTAGCCAGTGTGTAGCTAGTGAGTGAACGGTCATCGAGCTGGAGGGGGAGGTGCGCGACGTCAACAGCAAGCCCGGCCTGCCGTGGCACAGCGTGCAGGTGAGACCTGAGGCCTGAGGCCTGTAAAGAGTTACCTACTGTCTGAGCTAGTGAGTGAACGGGTAGCCCTTGAGAATGGTCAGCGAGCTGGAGGGGGAGGTGCGCGACGTGAACAGCAAGCCCGGCCTGCCGCAGCGCAGCGTGCAGGTGAGACCTGAGGCCTGAGGCCTGTAAACAGCTACCTGCTGCCTAGCCAGTTCAGTCACTAGCTATAGCTAGTGAGTACGTTTAGGGGGCTGCTGTACAGGGGCGTGTATTTGAGGCCTGAGGCCTGTATACTACCTACCTACTGTCTGAGTCAACGGCCGGCTCTTGGTCATGTACTGGGGGCTGACGTGTAGATGAGGCTCGAGGCTTGATACTTGTATCCAGCAGTAGATACGTTGGGTGGAAAAAGTCATTAAAACAGGCGAAACTAAGCTTTGTATTATTTGTAGGTTGAGGACAAGAGGTTGCCGCCAGGTTGGACGAAGCACATGGTTCGCAGGAGTCTGGGCAACTCGGCAGGAAAATGGGACGTTGTATTGGTTAGGTAAGCTTGTTTGAGTACTATAAAGAAATGAAGATTTTTCACATTCTTGATTGACCATGGAGCAGATCCTTAGAGCCGGCCGCGTTAGTGGTGTCGTGGCAGTCTTGGTCAGCAGGTCCCATGACACCACCCATTAGGTGCTTGACGGAGGGTCCGGGGCTTATTTTGTGGGTATTCCCTGCCTCCTTTCCATCCCGAGGCCGAGATCCCCGTCACTCCCCCGGGTGGCGGGAATGCGTAAATGCATTTTTTTAGAGTAGCTCGACATAATGGCTTCCCTACGCATGATGGCAAGCGAAAGAGAAGCCCAAGTCGCTGTGACCACGGGCAAGTAACTGACAAGTTACCTGTCAGTTGCCACCGGCCTAACCCTAATCCCCCACAAGCTTCGGAAACCCTACTCACCGGCAGAAACACGACCCGGAGGCCATTTGACAGCGGGATTCTATACGGTACAAGTCCTTCCCCGGATGGGCAGCTCGCCCAGCACGTTTCGCCTCTACTTTTATAGTACGAACGGCCAAACTATGGAACTCTTTGCCAGGCTCCTTGTTCCCCGAGACGTACAATCTTTTGATGTTCAAGGCGAGAGTGAACCGGTTTTTGATGGGTGAGCGCGCTCCATCGTAGACTATGATATCGCTTACCATCAGGTGAATTGCACTCAAGCGCAAGCCCATATTGCATAAAAAAAGCTCAGTTCGAGCGAAGATTCGCTATGCCCTACGTCTCTTGACGCATTTTTCCCAGGGTAACAAAAAATATGCCAAGAACATGTGACGTTTACTCTCGTTTGTTCGTACAGTCCGGACAACCGGCGGTTCCACACGCGCACGGACATGCGCAACTACATGGCGGCGTGCGCCGACGAGGCGCTGCTGGCGCACGAGCACGTGCTCATGGACTTCGGCATACACCTCAAGCTGTCCCGCCGCATGGGATGGGTCTCCTTCACGCCGGGTAATGTACACCTTTACAGTGACGTAACTAGGGCGGCGCCAGCGGTGCACACTGTGATTTCATCATCATCATCAGCCTATCACAGTCCACTGCTGGACATAGGCCTCTCCAGTTGTTCACCACTGGGCAAACATCTGGAGGTTATACCCATAATCGCCACGTTGGGCAGGCGGGTTGGCGATCGCAGGGCGTAGCTTCTCGCTCCGGTGACGCTGCTGCCCGTCATCGGTCTGTGGTATTTAGCCGATGACGGGCAGCAGCGTCACCGGAGCGAGAAGCTACGCCCTGCGATCGCCAACCCGCCTGCCCAGTGTCGCAGATGTCAGACTGTGTGGTGTGATTTGAAGCCTCAAAAATGGACATCATCTTTTTATTTGAAAATTTGGTAGATTACATCATAAGCCTAGGCGCGCACTGGTGACTTTTTGTCACCGTGACAGATATCTCTCTTCTTCTCATTTTAAAAGTGCAAAAGCAATGAAACGAAAATGTCACCAGTGGGCGCCTAGCCTAAGGAATGTGATAGTCGGAATGACAAATATGTTTTGATTCTACAAATGTTTACATTTATTAAATTACATTTCGTATTCTTTTAGAGTGCCAATACCAGTACAAATGATAATTCCGCCATGGGCCGTGGGGGCCATTTCGTCTTCCTTACCTCACTTACCTTGATACATCCATGCAATTGTTCATCCCCCCTTTTCAACTCTTTCGTTCAAAGTTTGAATGTCATATTTATTGACGCATACAGGAGGCGTAGACAACACTCCAGTAGTGTCGCTCCCGGCGGGCACTCTCTGCAGCACGTCGCCGCTCGTCAAGCGCAGGAAGCTCAGCCTCAAACGCGAGCTCAAGAAGGAGAAGAAAGAGAGGAAGAAGGAAAAGAAGAAACGCAAGCAGCTGTCACTCACCATCAAAGTGCCCAAGTACCTCGCGAGGGTGAGTCAGTGTCATGTGTTTTTTCTTTTTTTAAGTGTTAGAAAGGGTATTAGAACCTCGCGGATGTCAAGACTGTGTGGTGTGATATACTTTTTTTTTAGAATTAGAAGGAACACTATTTGTGTCTTTTTATATAATAACTCAAGACATGCCATTATGGGCCACGCTGCCATCTAGTCCCAAACTAAGCCAAAGCTTATACTATCACATAAATGTCAACTAACACTATGGAATCTGATTCTATTATTATTATTATGGGTAGGTACTAGAGTACTGATAACTCTAGACTTCTTTTTTTTTGTAAATATAGGCAAACTAGCTGTGCCCGCGGCTTCGCCCGCGTTCAGGCCTTGAGAATTACATGAATAGCCTATGTAATTCTCAGGGCCTGTGCCATATTTCATCAAAATCGGTGGAGAGGTGTAATCCGGAAAGCTTAATAGACAGACAGAGTTACTTTCGCATTTATAATATTAGTAGGGATTATACATAGGAACTAGGCGTTTGCAATACAAACGGACATGTTCATGCACACAAATGTTTATACTGTGGTAATGGAACTCGCGTTCACTGTGACGGAGGAAGCGTCCTACTAAACGAATATGGTCGTCGAAATTGACTAAATAGTAAAAATCTTATCATGCCGCATATCGTCACTGTGATAGCTTAGCGATCGTTAGAAATGGTACAAATACTAGTATCCAAACTGTAAGCATCGGCTTAGTTTGGAACTAGATGGCGCTGTGTAGTATGTCTTGGGTTATTTATTTAGTCAATTATGTGTAATTTTTAGGGTCCAGATGAAGAAAATATAGGTGGCCTTGAAAATACAGCAGCGTCGGATTCCTTAGATCCCTCTAACTCCATAAGTGACGCTCCCCCCCTAGAAGACGGCTACGGTAAGTATAACAAACTAACGCATTAAAGTATTTCAATGATTTTACATAAATATTTGTTTGATATTACCACTAAACTAGCCATTGTTAGTATCAAACAAATATTTATGTAAAATCATTGAAATATTTTATTTCGTTCTCAGTATGGGTCGGTTCGCTGAAAGTGCAGATTATAGAGAACCTGCTACGGTGTCCGGCCGAAGGGTGCTACAAGAACTTTAGGAACAACACGCTACTGCAGATGCATATCAAACATTACCATAGAGATTTGCGGAAAATGCTGGGTCGAACTCCCAAAGTACTCGATTTAGCGTATGCGAGAACGATGCCTACCGGTCAAGAGATACCGAAAGTTAGAGAACCAGACCTGAAAGTTATCAAAGTTAAGATACCAAGACCACCGAAGCGCGTTGAGGAACCCAAATTGGAACAGATAACAGAGGAGATACCGATCCCTCAGGTACCCATAGACGTACCAACGCCACAGATTAAGTTAGAACCGGAACCGATACCAAAGATTCAGGATTCGCCTAAACTGCGCAACGCTCTCGTCACCAAAAAACGACCTCGTGTGCTACTTCCGGTGCGGAGACCGGACCCGGAACCGGATATGTGCGAACCAGAGATGATAAAGCAGGAGGTGACGAGCGAGACGGTCATAGACTTTCCGTTGGAGAATTTGGACTTTGAGACTGCTATATCGACGCATACTGTGACAAAACCGATCTTATCCACCGATAAGAAGAGCTGTAAAGCGACTTTGAGCGAGGACGACGAATGGCTAGCTATGACGTCGGATGTGGAGACACGTTCGAGTTTCCCCAGATCCGGGACTCCGGACTCGAAGACTATGGATCAGAAGCCGATGCCTGTGTCTTCCGAGTCCAATGAAGAGAAGAACTCGAATATGTATATGTATACGGAAAGTAAGTGTTCATTTTGCACATCGGGATGTGAGAAATGTTTGCTAGTGGTCTTGTTTTATGTATTGCATGGTGGGTTCATCAACATGTTCTTCGTAACGCACGTCAAATATAGGAATGTTTCCTGCTATACAAAACAAAAATCTTATTCCACTGCTTTCATTATGTATATTGCTTTTCCTGTGTCAACTGGTATCAAAATTGTATGTCATTATTGTGTAAGGGCGTTACCAGATCAAGCGATTGATAGAAGAATCAATTGGAACATTAGGGTCCTGCAAAGCAAGCCTACAAACTTCTTAAAGGCTGGGCAACGCACCTATGACTTCTGGTGTTGTGGTGTCTATAGGCTGAAGAGATCACTTGCCATCTGTCTCCTGTGTCTGTCATAAAAAAAATGGTTGACGTCTATAGTTTCTTCCATACTGATCATCATCATTGATCTGGTAACACCCTTATATGGGAGTGTCATCTAATCCGAAAGCACATTTGACATAAAAATACTTTATAACCCCCAATCTATGCATTTATATTGACCTAACGCGCTTATATTTGGGTAAACTCAGCTAATAAAAAAAAATGCACACATTAGGATATTTTCTTAAATCTCTCCAGCATCCATATATGTCGGGAGGCATCTATTAATTACGTGATGTGAGCCTTTTTGATGGTGTCTCAATTTCTGCCCATCCTGCTTCGTAAAAAAACTAAGTCACAATAGGCTATTATGGCTAAAAATTGTAATTAGTCCGTCTTTTAGCTTATTCAAAAATAAACAACACGTATTTTTCCTTTTTTTATTCAAATAAACAACAGCATAGATCCAAGCCATCAAAAGTTAGGAGTGGGAGTCTTTGACGTCACTCGCTCCCGTAAAAATGCCTCACCGAGTGACGTTACGCGTAATTTCAACGGGCTATAACTTTGTAATTTTTAGTCTAATACAATATATAATACAAATTAAATAATACGTGTCTTTTATTTTTGAATAAGCTAAAAGATGGACTAATTACAATTTTTAGCCATAATAGCCTATTGTTCAGTGTCAATGAGGGTGTTTCAACATTAAATATCCGATAGATGGCGTTATGTACGCCTGCGATCCAGCTATCATGTGATTGGTCAGTTGCTATGTAAATGCCTTGTCAAAATGGACCAATTGCATTTCAGTTGGACCTAGCCTATGTGGTGGATTTCTTTTTTCAAAAAACCCTCAATCAATCAATCAACAGCCTTCGTCCGTAATTAAAGGAGGCCTACCGTTCAGCAGAAAACCCTCATTGAGACTTAATTTAGTGGCTTAAATTAACAATTGATAGTGGGGGAGGAAATTCTGATCCTCAATTGGCAGGTTGCCAGGTTCATAGTCGTGGAATGGCTTGTGTGCATTGTTTTTTTCTGTCTATATTATACCACTAACTAATCTCCGTTGTAGGCGGCGAGCGCATAAAGATAGTGCACATGAAGCGCGAGGAGATAATCAACTGTCACTGCGGGTTCCGCGAGGAGGACGGGCTCATGGTGCAGTGCGAGCTGTGCCTGTGCTGGCAGCACGCCATGTGCCACAACATACAGAAGGAGTCCGAGGTGAGGATGATATGGTTCATTAGCCTGCAAACGTCCACTGCTGGGCATAGGCCCAATGACAATGGCCTGTTTCCGTAAAAAATGTAATTAGTCCGTCTTTTAGATTGTTCAAAAATAAAAGACACGTATTTTTTCATTTGTAAATTAGACCAAAAATTACAAAGATATAGCCCGTTAAAGTTTCGCGTGACGTCACGCCGTGCAGCTTTTTGTCGCACGGCGCGATGTCAATCAAACACCCCCACTCCTAAATTTCGATGCTTTGTATCTTTGTTATTTTTCGTGTAAATGAAAAAAGGAAAAATACGTGTCCAATATATTTTTATAATTGAAAATACGGACTAAATATAATGTAATTATTTTGACCCTGGAAACATCCCGATTGTCATTTGATGGGATTTGCCTTAAGGTAGACTTCAGACCAGAGCGGCTCCGGAGACACTAACGCAGCGATAGTGACGCGGCGATAGAGCGGTAGTATTATTCAGTACGGAAATGTATGAACTAACGTTCGAACGCGGCGTCAATGTCGCCGCGACAGTCGCCTATATTAAACTATCGCTCTATCGCCGCGTCACTATCGCTGCGTTAGTGTCGCCGGAGCCGCTCTGTAGGCCTACTCTCTATCTCGATTTCAATCCTAACAAATTAAGTAATATTTAATCAAAAATGAACGTATATTTAAATTTTCCTGTATTTGGTAGTTTACATTTTGTTACATTATGACCACCCCAAGTCATAGTTCATTCATTCTCTGTATATTATCTGTACTAGATCCTGCAGAAGATTTCGATCCCAATCCCATTTGGTTCAAGAGTACCTACTCTGGTCGGATTTCTACCTTTAGTCACCACTTAGACACCCTAGGGATAATGAGGTGAGGTGGGCGAGGTGATGAGGTGGAAGGGTGGTGTGCCAAATGTCAATATTAAGTTTATGTAAAAGTCATAAATCTGAAAAATGTAAAAGTTGTGCCAATAAATGTCAAGGTCGCAAAGAGGATAGATCCTACTTGAAACGTTTATGGTCCTACAACTTAATGGACTTCTGAACACTGGCAGCTACTAGAGCAGACTAACGGCCGTATCCACAAACGTTACTATGCGTCGCGGGGACGCACAGGTACCCAAAAACGTATAGGATTTTGGGCACTGTGCGTCCGCGCGTCGCATAGGGGGAGGCTGGGGATCTCAGTGTACAGTTGCTTAAAGCGTCCCCTTTTTTTGTATTTGCTCCGTGGTCGCGTACATTAAACAGCGATGTTACCGAACAGGTGCCCGAGAAGTACACGTGCAGCATCTGCCTGAACCCGCGGCGGGGGCGCCGCTCCAAGCGCTTCCTGCACGACCAGGACCGCCTGTACGAGGGCCTGCTGCCCGGCGCGCGGCCCTGCGAGACGCTGCGCCGCGCGCACGAGCTGTCCGGCAACTTGACCCGCGCACACGACGCGCTGCACGCGCTGCGCGTCAAGTACCACGTCGCCACGTGAGTGCCGTCCACAGCTTGCAGTACAGTGTCTGCATGTTCTGCGACCTGCGAGTTCGTCCCGCATACACAAGTTCGTAGTTCGTCCCGCGTTTCCAAGTTCGCAGTTCGTTCCGCGTTTCCAAGTTCGCAGTTCGTCCCGCGTTTGCAAGTTCGCAGTTCGTCCCGCGTTTGCAAGTTCACAGTTCGTCCCTCCTTTTTAAAGTTCGCATGGGTAGCTGGAGAAGTTAGTCAGTAATCAACATTCACGGACCGCTCTAGAAGTCGTAGTCAACAGCTTGAAGATGCCAATGATAACTGCTGCCAAGCGCCCGTAGTAGTCACGACTGCTCGGCGGTGGCGTGTTTGTGTGTACATACTGTAGTTCAGTAAACAGTCGCAGAGTGCCGCCCCCAGCAGTACAGTGCGGCGTCTGCCTGCCGCTGGCCAACTTTACCCGCGCGCACAACGAGCTGCACTTCAAGTGCCACGTCGCCACGTAAGTAGCACAGTGCGGCGTCAGCCTGTCGCTGCAACCTGCGAGTTCGTCCCGCGTTTCCAAGTTTGCAGTTTGTCCCGCGTTTGCAAGTTCGCAGTTCGTCCCGCGTTTCCAAGTTCGCAGTTCGTCCCGCGTTTCCAAGTTCGCAGTTCGTCCCGCGTTTCCAAATTCGCAGTTCGTCCCGCGTTTCCAAATTCGCAGTTCGTCCCGCGATTCCAAGTTTGCAGTTCGTCCCGCGTTTGCAAGTTTGCGGTTCGTCCAGGATTAGTTCGCATTTATGCAAGTTCGCACGGGTAGCTGGAGAAGTTAGTCAGTGATCAACATTCACGGACCGCTCTGGCAGTCATTGACAACAGCTTGAAGTTGCCAATAATAACTGCTGCCAAGCGCGCGAAGCAGTCACGACTGCTCGGCGGTGGCGTGTTTGTGTGTACATACTGTAGTTCACTGTGCAGTAGCAGTTTGAAGCTGGCAACACTAGCTGCTTCTAGCTGTTCGTACGTGGTGGCCCTATAGCACAGCATTAGGCTTGCCTTCGCCTGATAGAAAGCGAAAGAGAAACTCAATTCACTGAATGATATGATGATGATTATCTTTGGAGGCGTGTCCTAAAATACCCAGAACCAAGCCAGTTCATAACTGTTATGTCTAATAGGTCATGTTAGTTTACCTACATTTTTTTTTCAGTAAAAAGGACCATCCGAAGCTGTATCTATGGGCCAAAGACTGGGAGAACGGCGAGTTGACCCTAACCCAAGAAAAGCTGAACTCTGACTACTCGGATCTGAACATCATGATCAGTGGCATCGGCAAAGAGAACTTGCCTTTGAAGCAGGAGGATCTGAAAGACTTGGACGTACAGACCCCGCCGTCAGAGGAACATGATCGGTACGTGATTTATGTTGGTTATTCCATTAATCCCCGTTGACAATCCCCGTCAATGGGGGTTAGACTGGCTCGGTGGCTAAATTGGTAGTGACCCCTGCCTTCTGAACCAAGGGTCGTGGGTTCGATTCCCTCCCGGGACAAACATTCGAGTGATGAACACTTGTGTTTGTTCCGTGTCTGGGTGTTTATCGAATATAAACACCCAGACACGTATTTAAGTATTTATTTGTGGTATCTTCGTTGTTCTGATACCCATAACACAAGTGCTTAAGCTATTTCCTTTGGGATCGGAGCATTGTATGTGATGTTGTCTGATATTTATTTATTATTATTTATTATTAATGCACTTTTTGTTCATTAATCCCCGTTAACGCTAATTTGTTCATTAATTCCTATTACATTAACAATAAAATGGGGAATATAATGGGGATTACTGAACTTTTTGGTGCTAACTTTATTCCTGTTCGAGATTGCCTACTTTCTAGACAATCTCGAATAGGAATATAGTAAGGTTGAAATGATGTAAAGCTTTTTCTTAGCAATATTTTTTTTCATTTGTGTTTTGATACTTTCAGGTACAATCAGAGAGACGCTCAGCTGGGCACGTCGTCGCTGCTGAGCGGGCTGCTGTCGAGTCCGGGCGCGTCGCTGGACCTGCCCATCAGCAGCTCGGAGATCGAGAGGCTGGCTAAGACTGTTCAAGGTATAGATCGAACAATCTAAGATAACGCGCCCCGGTATTAGTAATTACCGGTTTACGCGCTCAAGCAAATTTCAAATTCTTACGCTATACAAATATACATGCAATTATGATTGGTCCGCTCGCATCGTTCAATCTCAAAAGTACCGTCAGCATGTCTAAACAATCTTTGGAGCCAGCTAAATAAAATATGGGATATAAGGGACCGGCCTATCATCTTTTCGCACTAAGCCAACCTCACCTGCCCTTGGTGCATCCTGCCGAACAACAAACGAGGCGCTGGCAAACGACTGATGGCGGTATAACCATCATAATTTAAGGCGTAGCTAAATACCATAGGCCGATGACGCGCAGCAGCGTCATCGGAGCGAGAAATTACGTCCTGCGATCGCCAACCCGCCTGCCCAGCGTGGCGATGATGGGCATATCCTCCAGATGTTTGCCCTGAGTGGCGAGCAGCTGGAGAGGCCTATGTCCAGCAGTGGAATGTAATAGGCCTGTTGATGTTGATGATGAAATAAAAATTAAATATATCCTAAAACTATGTACTCATTTCATTTTTACCCTGTAAAGGAAACAAAAAAATGCATCGAACCAGAGTCCCCAACTCTCAAAAATATTTATCCCTAAAGTGATTCGTAATAAGTAATTAAGGCGATTTTAGGAGTCGGTCGATTCCTAAAATCGCATTAATTATTTAGTGCACTTATTTTGAAAGCTAACTGTTTAGTTCTCATCACAGAGGAGGCGCAGCGAGTGAGCGCGCCACAGCCTGAGGCAGCTATTGAGAACGGCGCCTGCCGCGAGCGTCTGCTGCGCCACATCCAGCGCTGCCAGGCCGTCATAGACGCGCGGCTCGACTCCATCGAGGCTCAAGTCGCGGGTACGTACTCTGTCCGGCTAGCCGGACATGTTTGGCTTTTTGCAGACTGGTTCGGTGGCTCAATTGGTAGTGACTGGCTCGGTGGCTCAATTGGTAGTGACTGGCTCGGTGGCTCAATTGGTAGTGAC
Organism: Conogethes punctiferalis; assembly: GCA_031163375.1. NCBI lineage: Eukaryota > Metazoa > Arthropoda > Insecta > Lepidoptera > Crambidae > Conogethes > Conogethes punctiferalis. The sequence continues at coordinate 20,763,515 of CM062078.1, forward strand.
TGGCTCGGTGGCTCAATTGGTAGTGACTGGCTCGGTGGCTCAATTGGTAGTGACTGGCTCGGCGGCTCAATTGGTAGTGACTGGCTCGGCGGCTCAATTGGTAGTGACTGGCTCGGTGGCTCAATTGGTAGTGACTGGCTCGGTGGCTCAATTGGTAGTGACTGGTTCGGTGGCTCAATTGGTAGTGACTGGCTCGGTGGCTCAATTGGTAGTGACTGGCTCGGTGGCTCAATTGGTAGTGACTGGCTCGGTGGCTCAATTGGTAGTGACTGGCTCGGTGGCTCAATTGGTAGTGACTCCTGCCTTCTGAACCAAGGGTCGTGGGTTCGATTCCCACCCGGGACAAACATTCGTGTGATGAACACTTGTGTTTGTTCCGTGTCTGGGTGTTAATATTTGTATTTAAGTATTTATTTGTGGTACCTTCGTTGTTCTGATACCCATAACACAAGTGCTTACGCTACTTACTTTGGGATCGGAGCATTGTATGTGATGTTGTCTAATATTTATTTTATTTATTTATTTTTTGCGGTCGCGTCCGGCCAAATTTGTACGTGTTTGGCCTCTCCGGCTTTTGTCAGAGTGGCGATTCGTAAGACCATGGGCGGACGAGCGTCCGAGCGGACAAGAGAGCAAACTGTTGGCGCGCGCGGCGCGTCTGCACACACTCCATCTTCGATTCATTCTCACCAGGGCCGTCTCTCGCAGGGCGCCGAGGGACCCCAGGCCCCGGGGGACGGGGGATAAGCTAAAAGACGGACTAATTTGAATTTTTAGCCATCATAACCCATTACTACTTTAACATTTTAACGTCCTTACACCGGCAAGTGCGTACTAATAGGCCACGCCCATTAATGATGGTAAAGTGATGACGTCAGTCGATCCCGTTGGGAATCTCATTAGTTTGCTTTTGCCGACTCCTTTTTGTACGTCCTCCATGATGACGACTATAACGTACGGTTAAGTCTCTGGAACACCCTAAGGCGAGGTCCGACACCTACTAGAGGGCGCCTGTGTTGCTGAACTCTCTATTCCTACTTACAGTTTATTTTTTCTTCAGAACTGGAATCTCAAGACCCATCGTTCGAGGACGACGAGACCGCGGACTACTTCCCGCGCACGAAGCAGACCATCCAAATGCTGATGCGAGACCTCGACACTATGGAGGAGTTGGGCGTTATCACCTAAACTCACCAATAACTCTTGCCATACGATTAAGGGTCAGTTTATAATAGCGCATCGTAGAGTGTTTTATAGATGTCACCGGAAAATAGCAAGAATCGTTAGTTGATCAATTTCCTAGGTAGTTGATTAACTTATATATAATATATAACTACCGTTTGTTATTATATAACCTACGGTACCTGGCAGTAATTTAATAATTTACGATTTTGACACTACCAGTAAAATTGTACTCAAATGGGCTAATCATTGCTCAATGTACTATTTAACGGTGCAGTATTGCCCATCACTTAATACACTGTTTTCTGATTGGTAGACGGGATAACACCACGAGACTCATTGAACCAATCAACATTCACCTTGCCTTCGTTGGATGATTGAAAAGCAAGACCCCGTAAATTAATCAATTTACTAAAATACATATGTTACACATTTCAACTGCCGTTTATTACTTTCCGGGAGTTATTCAACTACCTAGGAAATTAGAGTCTTGTTATTTTCCGGTGACATAATATATAAAACTGAACATAACAAATTCAACCTCACACCAAACAACACACTAATCGAATTCTGAAGTAAGCGCGCGTCCTTTTAAAATTCATCTGCGCTATTATAAATTGACCGTAAGCCAAAATTAAAAGATTAAAGCCCCTATCTAACTAGCCTTTATACTGTGACATACAAGGCAGGGAATTAATCGATATTTCTTTGACAATATTATAATTATTCCTTTATAATTTGCAAATGTTCTTGTAGGCTGTGTATTAATTGTAACGAGGAATGTTTGCATGAATTTTAGTTATGTTGGTTTAAGCAATTTGATTTAAGCTTGTATGAAATCTGTGTAAATAAGAGTGATTAAATACACAACTAAGAAAGTATTTTGTAGTACTAATTGCAAATCCAATTAAATATTATACCTTCTAATGCCTATTAAACATATGACTACAATATATTATGAACGAGCCAAGTTCTTAGGTTATAATAATAGAAAGCTAATCAGTCATTTACAGTACAATACCCATCAACATTGTGTTTACACCGTAACTTGCATTTATTCATCACCGGAAAAACAATAAGTCATTAACAAAAACACATTATTCACTTGTTTTTTCCACGCTGGGTCACACAGCGCCATCTAGTACCAAACTAAGCCAAAGCTTGTACTATGGGTACCAGACAACTGGTAAACTTACTTGACTTGCCCGATGGTAGGACTGACCTAAGGGCTCATTTGGTAGAACTGACCCAATGGCTCATTTGGTAGGACTGACCCAATGGCTCATTTAGTAGTGACTTCTGCCTTCTGAGCCAAGTGTTGTGTAAAAAATAAAGTACCTAAGTAAGTTTATTAGTTGTCTAGCACTTACCTATAATACAAGCTTCATGCCTTGGGTTCAGTCAGATACTCTACATTTATGTACTCGTCTTTTCGATTTTAAACCTCCAAGACTTGTGTTTTGGATCAAAGGATCGGGATAAAGATAGCAAAATCCAAAACAAACGTTTTACAAATTTTATTACAGTACCTTAAAATTACAAAATACAAAAGACGGATCAGCCCTCGTAGAACTTGGGCAGCTGGTCGCCTAAGATGACGGAGCGCTCCACGCCCGCCTCGCTGATGACGCCGAGCCGCACCACGCCGCCCGACGAGCCGTCGCGCAGGATGGCCAGCGTTAGCGTGTTGGTCACGAACTTGATCGCTTCCTCCTTGCTCATGTTCGGCTTGAAGTTTGCGTCCACGTAGCCGTAGACGTAGGTCGAGCCGGAGCCGCCAATGGAGACCGCTTGCCGCTGCACCATGCCGCCGATGGGGACGGAGTAGATTTGACCTGATATAAACAAATACTTATATTGCTTCGGGTAAAAGAGGTTTCAGAACACTCTGGAATTCCAGAAATTAGGCATATGTTCAGCAGTGGGTGCTAAAATGTTTTTTTTTCTTCTCCCTTTTCTGCTCAGCAGAGCAATGTAGACAAGAAGAAGAATATAGGTTTAATTATCTAGGGAAGTCTAACAACACACTCTCGTAGGTTTTTAGCAGAAAATTGTGCTGGATTTCCTAAAGGAGTTGGGCTGGCAAGAGTAGGAGGATGTAAGGAATTTTAAACCATCCCATCATTACAGTAGCTTTGAATATTGTAGTATTTTGTTTCAATATTGTAATAATTCCATAGTGGTCAAAAGGTAAGTTAGAACTATTACACACCTCCCTTCTTCTTATCCCATCCAGCTACCAGGATGCCGGCAACAAGTGAGTCGCGGTAGTTGTAGCAGAGCTCGCGGAATATCGCAGCCGCCGTCTGCACTAGGGGCTCTTCACCAAGCTCCATTTTATGGAAATCTGAAATAACAAAATATTAAACATTATCTTCCTCCAAACTACTATCTCACACAATATAAGGGCTCAACATTCAGAGTTCCAGAAATTGGCCCTAGCTCTAACTAAACTTAAAATAACTTGATCCTCTTTTTCACTTTCTATCAGGCAACAGGAGGCTACTATGCTGCACCACTATAAAAATGAAATGTCTACATAAAGTTAAAGAATACATAATTTACATTAATTATTCTCAGAAATTTTATTCAATTTCAATAGATTATGTCAAGAATATATGGTAAAGTTATAACTTGGTTTATTCATTACAAAAATATTATAATACAGAATACTGAAAATAAGGAAAGTCGAGTATAGCAAATATAAATAGAATAAAAATATTAGAAACAAGCTTTACTTGTCATTACTACTTATATATTGAGAATTAAAGTTCCTTACTCAAATGGTATGTGACGATATCAGCAATGGCCTGCGTATCAGCAGCTGATCCAGATCGGCAGCAGTAGATGTTGTCAGTGACACGAGTGAGCTTGTCCGTCACTCTGTTGGCGATGTACGCTCCGGTTGTGGTCCTGGAGTCAGCGCCGATTACGACACCACCATCAAACTCGCAGGCCATGATAGACGTGCCAGTGCTGTGGGGAGCATTCATCCACGACATGCTGGGGTCAGAGTATGTGTTCACAACTGAAGTGGCCATTTTACTGAAAAAAGAAAAAATGTTAGTAAGTAATTTAATTCACATTATGCACAGAGCTTTTTTATGGAATCGTCAAATTCATATGCCTTAGCTTCTACTATGCAACAGATAATCTTGTAAAGTGGCAGAAACATCGAGAAATACACTATTACAAAAGGAGCTTGTTTCCTACATTACATTTTGTAGGTTATTGGTAATGATCCTTTCTGCAGGTGATTTGCGATTTTTGATTAAATACTTCACAAAAGCAAACTTACAGCTGATGAATTAAATGTATTCTATACAATTTTGTACACTTACAATGGTTTAATTTATTTTTGAAAGTCACGATTAGATTCCGGCGAAAAACGCTAAACAACAAAACGTCAATATGTCAGACCAAAAGTGTCAAATCATAGGTTGCGTGCATTTTTACGGAGTAGTGTTATTTTAGTAATTCAACTTTTATCAATTAATATTTACAAAAAGTATGTAATTATATTAGCTTTAAACTTAATGTGATGTCACCCATCAAACCAAACATTATACATAATGATTAGAGCAATACAATTTTAAAGAAGACAAAGGAACGTTGAAAAACGTTCCGTTATTCATATTAGTAGAATAGGGTAAAATTAAGTTGATATAATTAATTTATCCCATTCATGTTCCAATTTTAATGAACAGTGTACTTGCATTGTACTTAACTTTTGTTTTTCAGCCCCAGCGGATAATACTGTCGAGAAATGGCACAATCATTTTTTTTGTGAACTGTGACTGTTGCTCTACTTCTATCCGCTTTTAACAGATGGCGCTATGTATTTCACTACACCATGAAGAAGGTACATATTATGTACTTCCAATGTTACACTTAAAACCCCTTTTTCGTTAGAACTGGTTTTCCCTTGTTAAAACTAGTTATTACTTAATGCCTTTGTTAGAACTAGAAATAATCAGTTAAAACTCTTTTTTTATAGTAGCCCAAGTCGCTGTGACAACTGGCAAGTAACTGGTCCTGTTAGTTGCCACTGGCATGCCATGCCGGCCCAACCCTAACTCCCCACGAGCTCCGGAGACCCTACTTACCAGCAGAAACACGACCCGGAGGTCATTTGCCTGCGGTATTCTATAGGATGGAGGTTCTTCCCCGGACGGGCAGCTCAATTCGAGCGAAGATTCTTATAATAAACTAGCTTGCTCGCGACTTCGTCCGCGTGGAATAGTTATTTTTTCCCCGTTTTTTTTTACATTTTCCATTATTTCTTCGCTCCTAATAGTTCCAGTGTGATGTTGTATAGCCTAAAGCCTTCCTCGATAAATGGTCTATTCAACACAAAAAGAATTTTTCAATTCGGACCAGTAGTTCCTGAGATTAGCGCGTTCAAACAAACTCTTCAGCTTTATAATATTAGTTAAGACTAGCTGTGCTCGCGACTTCGTCCGCGTGGAATAGTTATTTTTTCCCCCCTTTTTTTTTACATTTTCCATTATTTCTTTGCTCCTAATAGTTGCAGCGTGATGTTATATAGCCTAAAGCCTTCCTCGATAAATGGTCTATTCAACACAAAAAGAATTTTTCAATTCGGACCAGTAGTTCCTGAGATTAGCGTGTTCAAATAAACAAACAAACAAACTCTTCAGCTTTATAATATTTGTGGACTGTATAATTAAAAGGGCTGGTTTAAGATAAAGAGTATAATATGAAAACAAGAAAGAAAGGTAAAAAGCACAAACTAAAATAAAATATTAAAATACAAAACCAATATCGTCACAGAATTCCAAGCAGACAACAGCGCGTCACCATGACAACGCGTCAACAACAAAAAAGAACATACTTCTTTTTAAAACTAAAAGGCGCCTAACCAGCCTGTCGTCGACATACTCCCGCCCGTAAGGCTCAGCCTTACTGCAAGAAATAGACGACAGACTGGCTCTACATTACACTAGCTTACGGTTATAAAATACTTAAAGCTATGCAGTGGCAACATCCGTCACCCGCACAGTGAGTCACACTCTGGTGCACAGCGCAGCCGGCTAATCTTCGAACTTTCGAAAAGCGTGGAGAAGCTCAGCAATTCTTCTATGATAATTCGTTCAACGATGTCCCCAATCAATTCACAGCTGTCGACATATGCTGCTGGCTTGCCTTTCACTGCTACCTCCACAGGCCCATCAGGCGGTGGTAATGAGTAACGGCGCAATGTTGGTGGACGAAGGCTTCTTGATTGTTCTATGCGATGCGGCAATAAAACGGACAGGCCTCAGCCGAGGTGAAAATAATGCTCCCTTCTAAAGCTCCTCGACTGCTTGAATACGGTCCTGTCCTCCGCATACGGTGTAGAAACAAACCAAGCGAAATAAATAGTCTTCGTTCAAAGTAAGGCGACTTCATTTAGCCAGGATAAAGAAACAGGTGCGTCTTGGCTCCTCCATAGCCGACAACTTGAGGGGTATCGATGAAGAAGCGAGCTGCAAATATAGCGGCTCGCAGTGCTGAGCTGGAGTTGTGCTGAGCTGGAGTTTCTTCCGGGCACGACGGTGAAGAAGTGACACGAAGATCTTCAGTGACGTCACTGGCGAGTAACGGACGTACCCTGCCGCGTCTGAAAGACGAACACTTTTAAGCTATTGTGTTTTTCAATTTAATTGGCGATAGGTTGTGAATTAAACCATAAAAAGTAAGAGATTCCCAACTAAAATAAAGCCCTACCGGTTGAACTATAAAATTATGCTACAGGCTGTAGCGACTAAGCGCAATATTCTAATCAAAGCCTGTAGCTCCAACCGGATATACAAATTAATGAGCAGTTAGTTAGAATTATGAGATTATGAGAGGGAGACACATTACGAGAAGTTCAAATTCAACATAGTTAGAAGTTGTGAACATCTCTCCAGTAACGACATAAAGATGACATGTTTCGGAACTGGTAAATATAAGTACATGTTATACGTATATAAAAATAAAAATAATAAAAGGTTTAGTTATAGACACAGAGAATTTTGGGAAAAGGCCAAAAGTAAAATGTGTTCGTAAAAAATCACGTCATGTCTAAATGCCAACCGCGGATGCCAATGAGTACTCGAGGAGACCCATTGGTATGCGCGAGCTGATCGGCAATGTCTCGCAAATGGTTGTACTTCTTACACTATCAGCTTGAACCGATTGCGGCGAAAGCGACAGCCTGATACTAATTTACGCGTTGGCAATATGATACGACTCCGAACAATTTTTGCCCCTAATGCCGAAACTTCAATTTTGAATTTAACCCCTTTGTGATTAACATTCGATCGCTTATTGCAAACGCGATCTTTACGGCCAGACAACCCCAATCCGTTGGCCAAACTACAGTTTATCATAGAAGATGATAGACTGTGATTTAGAACAGGAACAGCATAGGTATCGCATTTCCCTCCCGGGCCAGTGACAATCACTGCTACAACTTTCAAGGAAATGCGACCCCTTTGTTCGACAGACTTGACCTTAGCATTATTTATTATGACCGACTCTTTACATGGATTGGGGTTTTCTTTTATACACTGAGGGCCGTCTGATAAATCGGAGGCTTTCACGCACTTTGACACGTTATGCAAAAGTGCGTGATGATACCCTCTGCACACCTTACACCTCGCCTTGCAGGCGCGCCAGTCGTGCCGACTGCGCTTCAGGCACCTGCAGCAATGTTTTGCCTTACGGACCCACGACAAACGCTCTGCAGCTGACAAGACCGTGAATTTGTTGCACGATCGTATGCCGTGCTTAGGCCCTCCGCAGAATGCACACAGACTGACGTCTGAGCATTTTGCAGTGTGGCAAATAGTTTTAGGAGGTACCGTCCTTGTTATCCCAGCTGACTTAGGGGGGCGGTATCCAACGACCGCGCGTGGTGCCGAGGTCGAGAGTTTCTCCGCCGCCGGCGCCACAGCAGCAACGTCGCACGGAGCAAATCGAACCCGCTTACTCGCCTCACGCTCCAGGAACTCCGCCATACTGAGCAACTTCGGTTGACTAGAAGAAGAAGAAGAATGTGCATACTCTAGCCATTTTTCTTGCAATAAAGGTGTTAATTTAGAGTAAATGTCGTTGAAAACTTCAGGAGAGTACAGGTAGTTCCTTTTGTTTAACAAGTCCATGACTCGCACACATCCCCTTACCTTGTTGGCTAAAGCTACGAGATCTCTGTTACTCCTCCCCAATCGCGGAATGCCGCGAATAAAACGGATGTCCTTGGCAACAATTTGCTCCGGTTGAGCGTAGTACAGCTCAAGAGCTCCAACGACATCCTCGGGGTCATCAGCGACGAGTAACAAAGACTCTACCAACTCGTGTGCCTCTCCTTTGAGGGCATTACGCAACCTACAAAGGTTTTCGGCCGGGGAAAAAGAAGCTTTCGTGTCACAAAAGGTTTTGTTAAACAACAGCCACTCTGAAATGTTACCACTGAATGTTGGCAGTGGCATAGTGCTGGCACCCTGTCTCATGGACATTAACGATTGTAGCTGTGCTACATCTACTGTCACCATCTGAGGCTGCGGTAAAGAAAGTATGGGATCCTTAATCGGCCGCGCGCGTTCCGCACACGCTGTGTCTACAAAAGTTGGGTTCGTTACCTTACTTGTACCAGCACGGTTTTGCTGGTCCACATGCGCTGCGGTATACCTCCTCCCTGAACGGGAATGTCGCGACGAGCGCTCCTCGGCCTGAGCCAAGTCGAGGTTCGCGCGGGCCTCCTCCTCCTCCGCCGCCTGTCGCCGCTTCCTAATGGCTGCCAACTCTTCCTCAGCCGCTAACCGCTGCTTGGCGATGTCGGCAAGCTTGGCTCTATATTGAGCCTCCGCAAGCTTACGGCTGGTGCAGCCGGAATGCCTGGACGACCTGGAAACTGGCAACGATTGGTTGTCCCCCTCCCCCCGGCGAGTTTTAACGGAGAGTATATTCTCCTCCGAGAGAAGAGGGGTTACGACCTCTTCTTGAGGTCTGTTTGTGCTTTTAGACCTAGTTAACATAATTGAAAAGACAAGAAAATAATTTTGACCAAGAGAAAAATTTTGAAAATTAATTGAGAAGAAATAAACACCGAGAAGGACCAAATGTGGACTGTATAATTAAAAGGGCTGGTTTAAGATAAAGAGTATAATATGAAAACAAGAAAGAAAGGTAAAAAGCACAAACTAAAATAAAATATTAAAATACAAAACCAATATCGTCACAGAATTCCAAGCAGACAACAGCGCGTCACCATGACAACGCGTCAACAACAAAAAAGAACATACTTCTTTTTAAAACTAAAAGGCGCCTAACCAGCCTGTCGTCGACAATATTAGTTAAGATTTGTAGAGAGGTCAATTAAATATATTTTCAAAATAACTATCCGGGGATGATTAGTGATCGATACTGATGCCAAAAATGCAATTACTAAATTTTTTATCTGTTTGTCTGTATGTTCGATAAAGAAACAAAAACTACCTACTCTTACCCTAACAGATTTTAACGAAACTTGGTACAATTATCGGCGTCACCGGAGCAAGAAGCTACGCCTTGCGATCGCCAACCCGCCTGCTCAGCGTGGCGATTATGGGTATAACCTCCAGAAGTTAGCCCTAGGTGATGAACAACTGGAGAGGCCTATGTCCAGCAGTAGACTGCAATAGGCTGATGATGATGATGGTACAATTATTCTTCATACTTCTAGGCTAGTTTTAGTAGGTATACTTATCATCACGATACAATCAATAGAAGCAGAGCAGTGAAGGTAAATGTTGGAAAACAGGAGAAGTTACTCCTTTTGTAAGCTTCCGTAGCGTGTGCAGCCTTAATTTAGTTAAAGCTACACGGATATAATGTATGACTGAAATGTTCCCCTTAAAATTTTATAAAAAATATTTATGTTTGTCATGCAGAAAATACTTAGTTTTAACTGATATTCGATTCAGACATTAGTAAATTCTAGTATTAACAAAGGCATTAAGTAAAAACTAGTTCTTACTAGGAAAAACGCGTTCTATCTACTAACTAGTTTTAACTGTAACATGTAGGTACTTATACGTACGTTGTGGTTATTACTTCCATGGTTTTTTAGATAATAAGAACCCCATTCCGACGCATTTTAAAATAAATAAGAGAAATTTTACAGGAAATTTCCTACAATTTAAATAATGACAATTTTTTTTCCCTACAATCCATAGTTTTTGAGTACCTTCAAGTGCAGTAAACCCATATATAATTTTCAAAGTCTCTGATAAGTTTATTTACTGCCATGTGATGTGTTCCGAATGATAGTTTTGTTAAGCTACCCACAGAGAACATACTAAGTAGGTATGCCATGGTACCTATATAGTACCCAGGCCGTTAAAATCTTATTAAAAAAAAAATACCTATATAGTATATTTGTGGTCAACTCTGAAACGGCCGACCGATGATATAGAATAGCTAACATACGGGAGGTAGGTACGAGTACGTTTAAATGTGGATAGATGATATTACAAAACCCACAAATAAATACTGTTGAAACTGAATGCAAAATGCGCAGTCAGCGAGCGTGGGTGTCCTCCACTCATTAGCACCCCTTGTCCCATCAAAAAGGACTCTTTTAAAAAAAAACTTACATTCGCAACGCGCCATTTTGTACGTCATCCCAAAAACGATGTTTATTTAAAAGTTATAAAAGATTATAAAAGACCATCCGTATTGAATGAGCTGACGTTTTTGATAAATCACTATTTTATTCGACATATTCATTCAAAGGGAATATGGAATTTATTTATTCATGAAGTTTGCGATTCGCCACCGTTGTTCAAAACGATAGCGCACGCGTCTTAGGAATATTTTGTGTGTCAGAAAATATGATTGGCTAACAAATATTGATACTTTAGGAATTTGAACTGGTTATGCAACATCCTCCATCCTTATTTATCTGCTTGATGAGAGCGCTTTTATCTATTTAGCGCATAGGTAATGTGTAGTATTTAGTGGAATAACTGCTGAGGTTCGGACATAGTGGTCAGTGGCGTTGTGGACCGCACGGTACCGGGAAGACACCACACCGTCTGGTCCTCCCGAGGAGCGTTGAGTCCGTCCAGGCATCCCGATCTCCCTCAGACAGAGCGCTCGAAGCAGACCACCTTGAGATTTAGTGGGTATACTTACTAAGAGTGAGCTCTACATAATAGTGTAGAAATTATAATTCTAGCGTTTTAATTGGCTAGTGGCCTGTCAGTCACTATTTTCTTAACGCGAATGAACTATAAAATGAAACGCAATTAAATTGCACCAATTTATTGGAACATAAACCAATTTGATAAACTTTGCCGTTTGCTTGCATCAGAGGTGAGGATTAGGTACAGCTTGATGTTAAAGCCAGAATCCTCACCAACCTATAGCTATAACTTCGAAACTATAATGCGACTATTTTTTGGCATAGTCAAATTTCGTTTTCATTGAGATTTTAGAGATGAAGATTACAGCTTGAAGCACACCCAATTTGAGTAAACTGTCAGCTAGTCCCAAACTCAAGTATCAAGACTATCCCACGCGAGTACACCACCGTCTAGCTGTTTAGCTCAGCGGCAATAAGTAGGCGTATTATTGAGCCGAGCCCGGCTATGGAAGTGGCTGTCAATCGCACTTGAATAATGACGCGTGCGGTGGCGACATTTTGCTATTTATTTATTTTATTTTATCGCGACTCCCCCGCGGTACCGGAGACAATGGCCAGATGTTGATATTTTTTTCTACATTACAGTGTATTTTGAGTTTCGATTCCTTTGTCCGGGTTTCCGTTCAACGGTCATCGGTCGTGGTCGATGTTAATGCCAATCGGAAGATGATTTTTTTCTCTGCCTGCTTTGCTCTATTGTCTAGGCACATGTCAATAACAGCAATATCGCTACTTTTTATTTTTTTATTTCATTTCAGGATAGTGATGTTTTAAATTTCTTACAAAATACAGTATGATTTTCCCTGGTCTGATGAAAAGCTATACAGAAGCCCAAGTCGCTACGGAATCGGAGAAATGGCCAAAATAATCACCGTCATCGGCCTGTGGTATTTAGCAAAAAAATATCTACATGTAGGTGCATATGTTATAATAAATATCTACCTACGTATGGCCCGCATCAAAGGCTGATGAACACTTTATAGTTCATTCGCGTTAAGAAAATAGTGACTGACAGGTCACTGACAGGCCACTAGCCAATTAAAACGCTAGAAATATTTCTAGCTTCTTGGCTAGTTTCTTGGCTAGTGGCCTGTCAGTGACCTGTCAGTCACTATTTTCTTAACGCGAATGAACTATAGTACCATGTCAAAATAATAGACTTATCTGTTTACAAGTGATTTGTAAGCATAATGAAATTAACTTTAATTTGACTTGATACTAAAGTGTTCAGCGACTTTTGATGCTGACCGTTCTTTTAGGTACAATGCTGAATTCATATTACGTAGAATGAATGTCCTTATCATGCATTTCCAAGCATTGTTATTATGTATAAGTAGGTTTGGTATCCACAACTCTTCAGAGTGGGTTAGCTGGCTTCGTGCCAGGTCTAGCAATCCAAACTTTACGCAAGTTATGGGACCTCACAGTGGGCCTTCCTATATATTTTTATCGCAAAAGGATTGCCAAGCGGATAGTAAATACCCACTTATAAAGAGTAGGGGTATTCTTCCGCTAGCTTCTTAAATTTAATGTTAACCATGCAGAATGTCTCGGATCTTTGTATTTTTACAGATCAGACAACATCACACACATTGCTCCGATCCCAAAGTAAGTAGTTTAAGCACTTATGTTATGGGTAGGTATCAGATAAATTGCTCCCGATCCCAAAAGTTACTTACTTTGAACAAACGCAAATGTTCATCACGCAAATGTTTGTCCCGGGCGGGGATCGAACTCACGACCCTTGCTTCAAAAGGCAGGAGTCACTCACTACCAATTGAGCCAGTCATATAAAATATCCAATGATGTGACGACAAAGCCCATATAAGCATTATCCAAGACGTAAGAGACATCAGAATATCAGGCTATCAGACTGCCTCACAGTACAGTACTAGTACAGAGGGAGTCTTCTACTCGTATCTTGCTTACCGTTGAGATCGCAATGTGAATCCGAAGACATGCTTCATTTACAAATAGAGTAGTAGTTACCGGTCAAAAACGTCCGTTCAAGCTGCCCTTATGCCGTCCAACCCTAACGACCTACTATTGAAGTTTTTTTCTCCTTTCCGTGCCAACAAAGTCTTCCCTTTATATAAATTTGATACGATATTTCATTGTAAGCACGCGCCGGACCGCCTGAGGGATATTTTTATATTTTTTTGGTACCTATATTTATGGTAGGGTGGGGTGGGGTGGGGTGGGGTGGCGCGCGGCGGAAGGCGGCCCCTAAAAAGTTATGTATTTTTTCTCCTCTTTTTTCCCATCGACGTGATGAAACGGCGAGCGATATTGATCCGGCCACGTTGGCGGAATGTTATGGCACTCGAGCGAGCTTGACGATTCCTTTGCACTAAGGCAACGGAATCAAACCAATTGGAGCCTAGATAGACGGAGAAATTAAAAAAAAAAGATTTTTATTATTTTAATATGGCTATACCGAATTAATTTAGCTAATGTAGAGTGAGTAGGTTGCGGTAAATACTCGTAGTTTGATGATCTTTGGACCAGAGGGCAACGGAATTAAACGAATTGGGAGTCTAGATAGACGTAGAACTTTATCAATATTTTTTTATTTTATAGGTTTTAAGTATCGTATCCATGGAGAAATGATTAATTTTGCCAATGTAGAGTGAGTAGGTTGCGGGAAAATCTGGAAGAGGTACTTATTTGTATCCTATATTAGAAAAGTACGTAATGTAAAATAAAAGTTCGTTTTGATAGAGATCACTGAGCATAATGCTTGTGTCGCAGTAACCTTTCAGCATTCGGACTAATAAGAATTTTATTACAATGATGTATTATGAATCTTTAAGAGTATTTAGATATTCTGGAGACTGTTCGGTTTTGTGGGTAATGTTTAATCACTAAATCACACAATGTACCTACCTACCTATGTATGTACCTAGTTCATTGGTAAGTGCCAAAATAACATGAGCAGTTTTGTTAAGCGGTAATGTTTCATAAGGTTGTCAATATACCTAGGTATCTAAATACATAGTGAGTAGGTACATTAACATTTTTTTGGTTTTAGTAGTTTTTTCGACGCAGGCGCAAGCAGGTGTGTCGTGGCGAGGACGCGGCGCACGGGCGTCCATCCTTTATGCGCAGGACAAGCTGCGATGCGCGCGCGCATAGCGCACGTGCCGTCTACAGGCTGCTCTGTTTATGGGATACTAGCTGCAGTTCGCGTGAATGATAAACCCTTATAAATCATAGCCCATATGACAATCTTACGTATAAGATATATCAATGTAAAGTTTCATACAAATCCGTTCAGTTATTAGCGCGAAATAGTAACAAACATCCATTCACCCAAACAAACTTTCATATCTTAACTAATAATAACTAATATTATAAAGCTGAAGAGTTTGTTTGTTTGTTTGTTTGAACGCGCTAATCTCAGGAACTACTGGTCCGAATTGAAAAATTATTTTTGTGTTGAATAGACCATTTATCGAGGAAGGCTTTAGGCTATATAACATCACGCTGCAACTATTAGGAGCGAAGAAATAATGGAAAATGTAAAAAAAACGAGGAAAAAATAACTATTCCACGCGGACGAAGTCGCGAGCACAGCTAGTTTATAATATTATTAGGAAGTAGGATTACTAGGATATTCTTATAATGTGTCGGAGTAACTGGTACTATCTCCCCGCGGTGTTTCCTGATCGCTACGACACGTTGCGACAAGTACCTACTTCTTTGAACGTGGTTTAAAGAGTGCTCATTCTAACCAAGTCTGCGCCCCACGACAATACTGATGTCCTTTGGCGGCGCTTTCTTTTTAACATCAGACAGGCCGCTTGCTCGTCTGCCACCAATAGCCATTAAAAAAAAACTAGGATCATTCTACTTTCATTAAAACATTTTTTATAAAAAACAGTTTGATGAAGTCGTTTAGTTACTACAAGGATTGAACTTGGGATCTCCACTCTACTAACCCAAAGAGGCTTGCTAATAATAGCTTTGAATACTTGTTACCGGTTTTCTTATCTTTCGAGTTGGATTAACTTAATACAGTTAGGTGTGAAAATGACATACGTAGTATGGTAACATACATATCTTTGTATGGCGCCTAAGTTATCGGCTCTTAAAGTATGTAATTAAAGTATTTTTCCATGACGATTAAATTTACGTAACTCAGTCGGAAAGCATTTTTTGGTTTTCCGTCGCGGAGTTTATTTCAAGCTGACATCTGTATAAATATTGACGATATCTACGTTACGTTAGTTTGCTTTATTTGTCGCCAATTAATATTACAGACAGACATTGTGCTTAGCAATCGAATACTACTTGTATACTTACAATGTACCTACCTACGTGTCACTTGAAATCGCTTGAAACTCGTGTCTTTCTAAACACTTGACATTGGCGAATTATCCGCGTTAACATATGTTAAGCGTATATACGCGTGATAGAGTCCATATACAAAAAAAAAAACTGGAAAGAGGTTCTAAGATTTATAATAGATTTCTGAAGTAATAAATAAAAGAGTTATGTACTAAGAGATTGTGTATTTTGTGATTCATAAAATTAATCTTCGGAGGTCCAGAATGTTTTCATATGATTCAAATCCCATTGTTTTAACTATTGTGTCTGGAAGTCTGGGCCTTAGCAGCGGCGTAGCGTGGGTGTCGGCCGCCCGGGGCGGAAGACAATTTTGCCGCCCGGGGGGGAAGACAATTTTGCCGCCCGGGGCGGAAGACAATTTTGCCGCCCTTTTATTTTGAATCGTCAGTAATTCTCGCTATTGTTTTGTTAGTCATAAACAAAGCATAAAATAAAATACGGGGAATCCCCGCAAGTCGTGGACGGTGTTGGCAGCAGTTGCTACAAAATATCATTCAAAGAAAAGGGATTCCCCGAATCCGTTACAGAATAAGTAATGATTAATTCCATGCTCTTTTCAATCGGTCCGAATTTGTAGTTCTGATAAAAATATGAAATGGTTCAAATATTTTTATTATTTAAATTAGTATGGATAGATTATAATTTGTAAAATTTTGCCGCCCCCTAAAATGTGCCGCCCGGGGCGCCCCCCCCCCGCCCCCACTACGCTACGCCGCTGGGCCTTAGAACTTTAAGCTGAAAGGGAAGTGGATATTTTTATGGGATTTGGCTCACTTATTCCTCCACCATTTTATTTTATTTCCTCGAAATGACGGCTGCGACTGAAACTTTAAAAAATCTATAGGTTGACCAGTTGATAGACCATGAGCATTAAACACATCGCAAGCCCATAACACTCATATTTAGTTTAAGGAGGTTCACTGCATATAGGCCTCCCACAAAGACTTCTACAATGCAACGGTTACAAACTGCCCGTATCAAGCCCTATCCTGTCGTCAGTCCAACTCACTCGAGGACGTCTCGAGAGTATTCCCCTCCCCTAACAACCCGGTGATGATGGCAAGATCACCATGGCCATCGCCGTAGTCATTAAAAAAATATATCGAAAGGTCTTGAAGTTCCAGTCCTGAAATTTTCAGCCCCAACGGCCATCTATCATTCTTACCATGTGCTTCAGTGCGAAAGTAGATCTTACCTTGGCAAAATCTCGTTAAACGTCAAGTTTTCGAGTTCAATGTTAAAATAATATAAAATATAATAGAGATCAATGTACCATACGACCTAATCCGCCTGATAAGTCGTTAGTGATTCAAAATGAAAGCAACAAATAGTTCAGATATGTTCTAAAAGAATTAATTCTGACTAGAGTAATGTCTACGTACTTATTGATAACAACACCTGTAAAAACATCGTACGCTATTTATAGCTCTTTTGCTTCTCATTAATATTAAAATAGATCGCGACGAGAACAATTAACCACATTTTTTATTCTTTCAGTGACGTCTGCGTTATAGAATTCCTTCACCTTGGCAAGAAGGATCGATAACTAAATCAATAAACACGTATTATTAATTAAAAAAAGCGATTCGCTCTAACGACTTCGACAAATATTATTTATGTACCTACACACTTAGCTATTTTATGTTTAAAATAAAATCAGTCTATTATTCCCATTCTTAACGATTGAAGCAACTCTGGTACGTAGTAGGTACACATAATACTTTTCCGCGGTGGACAGTTATGATGTACGTAGATGAAATTTAGTCTGAAACATCAAAGACATGCGAACCATAGCTATTGAAAACTGGTGTTGGCACATCTCATTAAGGATATAAAATTTTTCAAGTTTAATTGTTATGACTTCCGATCTTCCCATTGAAATGCTAGCATGATATTGCACATAATTATATATGTACTCAAGTACCTACTTTTTCTGAATCTTCTGTGGATTAAAAAAGATTTGACCCGAATTAAAACTGGCGATAAGTTACGTTAACAATCATTTAGCATCACGCTGTATCTGTCAGAAACTTAGGGTGCGCGATTATTTTTTTCCGACACCGCTGCCGTTTTGTCCGACCCACAGTCCGCACAGTGGGCACAATTCCGAGTACTCTTTGGGGTCACTTTTTGGAGATTACCCCGCATTGTGGGCCGGAGTCGAAATCGTCGGACAAAAAGCTGTTGAAACTGTTGACCGGAGTTTTTTTTTGTTGGAACGGATAATCTATACTTGGCATCGGTTACGTCTTGATACGTAGAGCGCGGAAAATCGCCTGAACAGATAGAGATCTCGGTAATCAAGATATAAGGTATCGTGAAATTGGTTTTGCTGCGTTTTTGAACGCTCAATTGGACGGTGATCGCACGTGTCTGTCAGCTGCAGGACGAAGTATGAGATCGTTCTAATTGACTTGTATCTTTACGCTGATTGGTTAAAAGATAGCGATATTTGGTAGAGCTTTTACTTTTTGATCCGGAGGTCAGGCGTTTGTAATCCCAACTAGGGCAGTGCGTTAGATCGTTTAGGGTAGTTAGTTAATCACCAGAATAGTTAGTTTGAACGGGACATTTTTCGCAACTTATGTAATGTCTGTTAAACTTAAACTCAATGTTTTGCGTGATGGGGGCTATATAATTTTAAGTTTCCCCAACCCGAGTATCTACTCGTACTTCATAATTCACGTAAGTAACTTACGTACTACTTTAAGTTTTTGACTATTAAATGCGGTGTAGGTAATTTTCCTTTCTACAGCGGTAACATTGTTGAAATCCATCTCAAATATACCTATGTGACATTCTAAACTTTAACGATACATTGTATCTATCAATTCGTGCATAGATTCAGAAATAAACCTCAGTCAGTAGTTTTCAATTTGCATAAGTACCTTCGGTATTTCCATTCTTTACTAAGCTACACGACCAATAAGCACCCTTGTTATGAGGGTTTGCATATTGCACAATACAGGAAGTGCATCTCGCACGCGAACGTCAAAAAACACGAAATGACTGCTCGCCACTTACCGTTTAAAAAGTCCCCTAAACGCGGAAGCGTGCCCTTTTGAGGTTTTTTACAAAACGCGTGTCTATGGTCGATGACGTGTTCTGTATGAGGGGTAATTATGAAGACACTGGCAGGTTGATTTTTGTCAAATAAAAATACCTACATGCATTATGAATAAAATTAGGTAAATTCGAAATTCGAATTTTAAAATAGAATGATAATAAATTTGTTACCATTCTTTTTTTTTAAATGTGTACTCTATATCGCATGTAGAGTTAACACGGATTCGCCAATGTCAATTTTTTAAAAAGACATGTCAAAGCGCATTTTGACCGTGAACTGATGTTGTACTTTTCGGCCTTGATGGTCTTTTTTATAGTTGCACTGCACTACATAATAGCTTCCCTAAGCCTGATGGAAAGCGAAAGGGGAGCCCAAGTCGCAGCGACAACGGACAAGTAACCGGTCAGCCAGCTACTGATAATAAAACAAAATATATAAATAAGTTATTCTTTTATATTGATTGTTATTTACTTAAGCTACCTATGATATGCCAGCCATGGCATCGCGTCGTGTGTTCATAGGCTGACATGGTCATAGAAAATAAGTAGGTAATTTGTTTCAATTCAACACGAGTTACGTTCTGTTCGTTTTATTGTGTCTGTTAAAACGGCTGGCCGAGGCTTATCGGCATAATTTGCCACTTATAACAATAGGTACCTGTCTATGACTACCTGCTATCTAACTATTTAGAACATGGTATATTTGTTTGCTATAAAAGATTTGACCTATCAGCTTTTGCTATAAAATTACCTACTTGAGCTAAGGTTTGAGTTTGATACTTACTCCAATCGTAAACACATACATACATTATTCATTTACATGTAAATTGTAAATATTCTACACATGTTTCCATTTAATACCTCACTTCTTATTTTAGCAAAAAAGTCCCCTAGTTGTTTTTTATTAACTTGTTCCGCCGTAAAAAATAACACGCCTTGTTTTATTTCATAACTTCCGTGACAAAAAAGTGCCCTAACGACAAAAGATGTGATAATCTGTGCCCTTTAAAAAAGTAGGGGACTTTTTTGTTGTTTTTTTCGGTTGGTAATAGCGTGGTTATGCGGTAATTGACTTTTTGAAGTCACCGTAAAGTAGGGTCGCTTTTTATTGCGTAATATGAAAGCACAGTATGAAAGTAATCATTATCGGCTTGGTATTTAAGTTGAAAAAAAAATTGGGAACTTTATGGCTTATCATGTTTGATAAGCCATAAAGTTCCCAATTTTGTTTTCTTATAACAATAAGGAAACAATAATATTATTACGAATTGGCAATGGTCGGCGTGTTTTGGAAGACGCGATGTCGCCAACCATCGATAAGTATCATCTACTATCAGAGCTAGCTTGAGGTCCAGGAACATTTATTTTCAAAAACAGAAAGCAATGAGCTTGCAAACTTGATCGAGAAGACCCGTTTGGAAATAGTAACCCTAATTTCCACATAAAGTGTTTGAGGGCTTTCTTCACCACCTATTAAGCTGCAATTAAGCAGCTTTTGTTATGAAACCAATAACATGAACGCTATAGGTACTTATGTATTTTACAGGCATAATATGAAGGTAGTCTTATTTTGACACGTGACGTCATTTGCCTGTAACCGTTTTGTATGATTTTTTCGACACTCTAATATTTATGATTATGAACATATGTGCTAACGGACATTACAAGTTTTCTTAATGAAATCCTAATCCTAATGTGTATTGATAGCAAGCTAAAATAAAAAAAAACTATTACTCCTATTGAATTAGAAACTGCGCAGTACCACAATATCTTAAGCTATCACATTCTAAATAATTCCTTAAAAATGTATCATTGTTTACCGGCATCTATAATTGTTATGTACACAATCCCCGGACAAAACAATTGTCACGTACTACACAAATGTATCAAGGGTAGAACGGCTTTGTGTGCGCTAAAACTAAATGTGAATTATTATGGGACTAAATCTTGCACTGTAGTGCATGATTTGTATAATTAACGTCAGTTCAGGCGCCCGTTGTCATAGGTTAACGACAAACGCGGCGCGATGCGACGCGACGCGAACATGTCAAATACCTAGTCTCTGTATGAAATAGCGGCCGACGTTGTCGCGTTTGTCAGTGTGTGGTGAACAGTGGTGAAGTATATTAGATAGCGTTACGTCGTGTCGCATCGCTACATGTCACGTTCCGTCGCTACAATTCGACAGCGCGTACGTCAAATTTAAATATGTACTCAGAATTGTTTTCACATGCAATACGCATTCTAATTATTGAAATTGTCTTTTGAATTTGAAACGCTATTTTACTTTAATGGAGAAAATGCTTTTTAACCCATCCCTTTTAACCCCCGTGGCGGGGATGCGCCACCTGGAGTGACGGGGTACATTGAACTCAAGCCGTTCGCATATCTAAGACACCCTATCTTTAGACAGGGAATACCCACTAAACACCAATCCTTCCATAAGTACTATGGGGTTATGCACGCTATGATTCTTTGGTATTGAGACGGATTACGTTACATTAACGCGCACATATACTTATAGACTTTTTGAATCGATTTGAAATAGGGATTCTCAATTCTTAGTCCAACGTTTCGGCCATATTACAAAGGCCGTTGTCACGGGGAAGTGTTCCCGACACGACCAGAATATCGGGCTGAAAAAGGTATGGATAGATAGATATTCTTTGCACAACTTACAGTTGACTTAAAAATTACGCCATTCTTCCTTCTCTTCGCAAGAAAGGAAAGAAAGAAATTAAAGCGCGTCCTTTTTATTTCTAAAATGGAATTAGAGACCTTCATGCCGCCTCTCGGGCATGGTGTGTGATCTCACACTTCCCGGGCTGGGGAGGCATACCCACAAAACTCTTGTGTGTCGTCAGTGGGCAGCAATTTGCGGGGAATCGGGTGACGTTAAAGCATACGGCCGCATCCTGCCGTGGCCAGCCACAGATAACAAGCGGCCCGCAAACCTGGTCTGGGGAGGCCGAATACTCCTACCCCCGGCTTCCGCGGAGCGATGGAAAGCATTCCTCCCAGGGAGCAGCCCGGGTGGACCTCGTGCAACGGTGTGCCTGCACCCACCACACCGTCAAGCCCCATTGAGTGGTTCGCGCCCCCGCACTCACCGTAGCGCCGCGCCATTCCCTAACGCCGCTACTGGTTCTATCATGGATACATTTTTTTTTTTTTTTTTATAGTAGCTCGACATAATGGCTTCCCTACGCCTGATGGAAAGCTAAAGAGAAGCCCAAGTCGCTGTGACAACTGGCAAGTAGCTGGTTAGTTACCTGTCAGTTGCCACTGCCATGCCGGCCCAACCCTAACCCCCCCACGAGCTCCGGAGACCGTACTCACCAGCAGAAACACGACCCGGAGGTCATTTGGCTGCGGTATTCTATAGGGTGGAGGTCCTTCCCCGGACGGGCAGCTCAATACGAGCGAAGATTCGCTATGCCCTACCTCTCTTTTCCGTGTCACGTACTCCTAAAGTATCCTAACGACCCTATTCGGCGCGCGCGCAGAACAGGACATTTCCACTGTTTTCATTTCGCATCCATTTGACTGTTGTTTTAGGTTATCGAGCAAATATTGGATAATGAGCACTAGTCTTTTTAATCGGTTCGAAGTAGGGCGCCGCTCGCAAACAGATATTATGATGGAGGCTAAATTAGTTATGAGAAGTTTTAAATGGTCATTATGAGATTAGTTCATTAGTGGACGATGAAATGTTTGATGGTGATCGTCAGACGGTTCTCTTACTGCTCTGTGCACCGCCGTGCACGCGGCTATTCAAGCTAAACAGTAGACCCACTATGATAATATTATTATAATCCAACGAATAAAAAAATATCTACAAGTACATAAAACAACATACCCATAGTATTATGATTTCCCAGTCCTATCTACGAGTAAGTAAGTTTATCAGTTGACTAGAACCTACAGTACAAGCTTCGGCTTAGTTTGGGACTAGATGGCGTTACGTGGCGTTTCTTGGGTTGTTTATTATTACATATTTATTAGTCCTATATTATCATCAAATGTTCTTAAGTCAAGTCACGATAAATCTTAGGTAATTAAGCTGTACCTAATTGACTTGATGTAATCCGACGTCTAGGTGACTCAGTATATTATTACGAGGTAATTAAAACTGTATTCATAATGATCAACAGGTTGTTTAGACATTATTCGTGCAGTATTCGTTGAAATTTGGGATTGGATTGGGATAGCTTAGGTAGATATTTGTTGAAATAGACCAAGTAGGGCTAGTTTAATAATCGAACGAACAAAGAAACGATAGTTCGATTAACGTATGATTTTGTGACATAAAAATTTAACAACGATCTCTTGCGGATCCATCAGAGTCCATCTTCATTAATTTAGTTCGTATATACGGAAGGAAAAAGGAATGGATTTATGGCACAATAAAACGCGGTTCCTCCATCGACCGACGGTGTACTATTGTTACTGTAGAGCCTCTGGTCTTCCATACACTTTGTAACATGAGAATCATTATAAAGTTGAAATAATGTTTGTTAAACCTTTTTAAGCCTTGGAAAACTGAGCAGTGAGCATTTTCGTTTTGTAAACAAAAATAGAATAAATGTGTGTCAAATAAAGTAGGTTTAATAAGTTTATTTTCTATTTGATACAAGGAATAAACCTAAGTAGGCTATTTTACTTTTTAATTTTAGCTTGCTACCAATCTGTTAAGGAAACGTTGGTGAAAAAAATTTCTGTCAATATTGGTAGTATCTCTATTAATTAGCTAGTATCTACCTAATCACATTGTCAAAATACCTAGTCTAAAAAATTATAGAAAGCAAAGTATTTTTTAAGAAGTTTGTTTTATGTTAAATATTGTGTGCATAAATGTAATTTGTTTCTTAACAAAAGACAATGCAAAAAATATAATGCTTTTGAATGAACTTTGTTCTTTTGAACCGGACTTTCCCGATCAGCTTACCAAGCCTAATGCCGTCTTAAAACAACCTATTTTGCAATCTATTGTAATTCCTCAACTAGGTCATATTTAATTCTTTCTGGTAAAAATCAATAAAAGTCAAATACTCTATTAAGAATGAATAGGAACTAACCTTGTGTTTTATTTTCGTGATTCCTTGAAGCCTTTTTGCCTCCGTATACCTATTGTATTGTAGGTACTTTGTAGGCAGGTAGGTACAACAAAACAATCGTATTTATCCCGATGAGTCGACAGCAGATTTCAAACCTTTTTTCGCACTAGCTTTACTCGTTGCCCCATTTATGCGAATAAAATGCGATCTTTTTAGGGTGCCATTTTGCTCCGAATCTACTGAATCAAATCAGGTGTTAGGTAGATTGCTGTAATCTAACAACACCCTAACACAGAATATAATTAGGTATGTCTTTCCACGAAAATGATGCTTATTAAAAAAAAATTAGAGATGTTATTTAAAAAAAAATTGTTTTTCGGGAGTCATATTAGAAAATACCACGTTCCGTCCAAATCAGTAAGTAACTCTTTAGTTTTAAGATGTTTCATGTTACCATCTCTCCTTGGAGGAGATTAAGCAGAAAAGCGGACACCGGGCTCCGAGGCACGGCCTTTGGAGGCAACCGGGACTAACGCTCTGATGATGATGATGTTTTCTGTTACCTAAGCGATTATATATTAACCAAAATTACCATTCCCCCTGAAAACCTATACTGAGAATTCTATCCA
Source organism: Conogethes punctiferalis (assembly GCA_031163375.1). Lineage (NCBI taxonomy): Eukaryota > Metazoa > Arthropoda > Insecta > Lepidoptera > Crambidae > Conogethes > Conogethes punctiferalis. The sequence goes on from CM062078.1 coordinate 20,787,973, forward strand.
TTCAAAATACAGTGGGAAACCCAATGTATTTTCAATTGATTGAATTAAGTACCAGTATTAAGTACGTAAGGAACTCTCCACATGAGCTCAATTCGCAGTTGGCCGGTCTTTCTGCATAACTCTAATTAACACTAGGTATCACTAATGATTTTTTTTTTATAGTAGCTCGACATAATGGCTTCCCTACGCCTGATGGAAAACGAAAGAGAAAGCCAAGTCGCTGTGTGTGTGTTGTCACTGCCACGCCGGCCCAACCCTAACCCCCGACGAGCTCCGGAAACCCTACTCACCAGCAGAAACACGACCCGGAGGTAATTTGGGTGCGGTATTCTATACGGCGGAGGTCCTTCCCCGGATGGGCAGCTCAATTCGAGCGAAGATTCGCTATGCCCTACCTCTCTTAATTTTTTTAATAGAGAGCCGATGATAAAGCATACCGCCTATGCAGTTACATTTCTTATCCTAACAAAACTATTGCACGAACATTAATGTCCATTGTTCATTAATCAACTTAAGAGCGCGCATACAGAATTCGACGTATTTGCGGCGAAACTGGTATTTTCGGGCGAGCTATTATCATATAAAACGATTTTTTTTAAATAAGAAACTTAGTTTTCTATATAGACAAAGTCTTTAAGCAGTGCGTAGGCTAGATAAAATACAATATTTACTAGTATATTTTTGTTTATCGAAGATCTCCCGTAAGCCGTTTCGCAAAAATGCTAGTCAGAGTCAATTTCGAAAGTCTTAATATCAATTGCATTACATACATATGTTTTAAATATATGTTTATACAATAGATTATATGGTCTATTAGTGCACTAGACAAAAAAACTTTCGAAAATGTGTTATAAAATTGCCTAAAATAAATTTTCAAAATAAGCTCAAATCACACTTTTCAACAGTGTTTTTCTAGTAGAAAACACTGTTTCTTTTAGTTGAAATTTTGTGTAAATGTAAAAGGAGTCTTTCTTAAGTGCACTTAATTATTATTTTATTAATATTCCATGCCTATTATTTTATACGATTTTTTTAAAAGTGACTATAAAGCCACGCGCGCGACGCTTGCCGATTCAGTCCAAATCGGGTCATCCCAGAGGGAGGACGTGCCGCTCGCTGCTCCGCTCACGCACACATACGCACAACCACTTTTATAGGCATATACCGCTCTGCGCGAGTGCAACTCCACGAGTTTGATACTTTGTAATATTATTTTTGTATGGAAATTTATTAAGTTATAATAATGTACTAAATTAATGAAATGATTTAATGTTTAGTCATGAGTATCAAATACAAACATCAGGGTTATTAATTATACTTATTATTATCTACAACCACATTTGCTAAATATTTCAAAAATGTAATAAAATTATGATATTTATTTATTAGTTCACTATTGAAGTTACAATATGTAATTATTATGCTCGTTAACATCAATGGTCAGAAACAACTTCCATGAAGAAACTGATAAGGAGATTCAATTGAGTTGGGAGCATTTAAGGAATCTACGTCACATGTTCACGACTATAAATAAAGGCATACAATGAAGCTGAAAGTCCTAGAAATCCCATAGTCGAGTTATTATTAGTAAAATTATATGTGTAAAGATGGATGATAAAATGTTTGATAGTATGCACGAAATTGATTAGATAATCGATCTATTTAAATTTAGAAAATATCAAGAATCCAATTTTGGAATTGTCGCTTAAGTATTTAGTGTGGAATAAGTGAATCTTTGTGTCACATAAATAACAAGTATATGAGATTAAAATTAAATCGATCAAAGTGGTCAACAATGGGAGAGTTTATAGTTCAAATTGTTCCAAAATGTAAAACCAAAATGCGATATGATAGTTGTGAAATGTATTACCATTACGGTTATTAGGGGTGATTTTAGCGAAAAGGCTGGTAAAATACAGATATGTTACGGTAACTTATTTACATACATTACGTTAAAATTACCGGCTACGTATGCTAAATGGTGCTATGGCGACAAGCAGGGTGAGCAGTCGCAAGGTGCAACGTTGCCAATGAGGGCTACCGTAATTTTGGGGCAAAAGGTAGGAACCAAAATTGTTCGGAATTTGACTCTCTAGAACTTTGTTTCTTTTCATTCATGCCATAAAAAGTACAACATAGGAGATAATGATACAGTTTTGAATATGTGGCGGTTTGCGGGTTTTATTTCCAAAATATCGATTTTGGGGGAAAAGGAAGGAACCAAAATTGTTTAAAAATTGATTTCCTACATGTTTAGTCTTCTTAATTTAGACCGTAAAGTAGAAAATAAACGAGATAATGACAACATTTTTTACTTGCTGTTGTTTTCAATTTTAATTTCCAAAATACCGATCCTAGAAGAAAAATAGTAAGAATCAAACTTGTAGAAAATCAAATTTCCTACAATTTTTGTTCTCGCGGTTTTACTGCAAAACCAAAAAGGGGCGAGTTATTCAACAAAAACTGTCCGTTTATTATTGGAAAGAACTGGCGAACTTTAGGAGAGGCCTATGTCCAGCAGTGGGCTGATGAAGATGATTGGAAAGAAATAAAAATACAATTTTTGAATATACACAAGAGGACTCACCATACCTACCTATTCAGATAGCTCGCCTTTGTAACCTGTCCATCGCATCGCATCATTTATAAAAGTGCGTAAAAGTAGTATTCTACGCAAGATTTGTGTCTTATACAAGAAACAGCGGTGGTCAGTCGTAATATATTTCTTCAGAATCATGTTCAGGACACCTATTTTAGAGAATGCCGCAGTAGTCAATGACTCCTTCAATGTAACCCTTAGGATTCGGGTCACGACGAATATTCATCCCGAGAATAAGTGATGGTTTGGTCAAGCTGGATAGGAACCAGATTTAAGTTGTTGTAGGCCATCTGGGGTTTCTGCTACGAAACACAAGCACAACTTTCAGCACAAGCATCAGTAGGTATACATGATCTCTGTGATCAGTGCATAGGAGACTTAGGACCTTAATTCAAATTGACAAATTGAAATTTACAAACTAATCTTTTTTTAATGATGGCAACCAGCCTCTTCGTGAGATCCATATCTGCCGAGTGAAAATGAACAAAGTAATTTTGACAAATTAAAATATAAAACGGGTTATATCGTGGCAACCATGGAGACTGCTCTTTCCTTAAATAATAATACAAACACCTAAACACAGAACAAACACAAATGTTCAGCACACGAATGTTTGTCCTGGATGGGAATCAAACTCACGACCTTTGACTTATGATCAGAAGGCAAAGAAAAAACAGTAGGGATTATTGATTTTTATAAAGCAACATTAAAAACGTCAATCACTCACACAATACCTTTCAAAATATAATTTGGATAGGTAAGTACCTGGTACATTTAAAGATAGGAAGACAAAAATATTGTTATATTTTTCTTAAACCTTAATTAATAAACACTTAACAATAATGTACTCTAAAGTGTTTAAATAAATTTAATAAGTACGCACCTATACTAAACTAATAAAATATTTAGCAATAAAAGAATGTTCAAATAATTTAGATGAATAATAAATTGTTAAATATCAAAATATGTTCGTCCGCCGGAGTTAGCGTCCGACACGCCGCTCACCCACACAGACACAAATGATGTCTATGTGTGTTTCGGAATCGGCTCCCGCGTGCGTTTCGAGTTGCTTAAAATTGTATGCGCGCTCTTAAAAGGATTTCATTTCGCAAAAAATACGTTACAATCCTTTTTTATCGCCTGTCCCGTTATGTTTGCACCCATTTCATTGTTTATATTAGCCTTTTTATTGCACCGAGAGACTTCGGGTGGCTATCTTTTGTACTTGTTCCAAAAGCAATATATTTGCATATTGAAGTCAAAATTTGCATATTGTTCCATGTTCTATTGACTGTTTGTTTCGGACACGTCCGTTTCCACAAAAGAGTTAAGTTATAAAATGTAAATCATTGAAGGACGCTTTTACGGTGTTTTAGAAATGATGCCGAGCCCAAACAGTGTTTTCTTTGCGTCTGCGGATTACCATGAAAATGTGAAACATCTCGCTTGAAATAAACGTTTTGCCGCTATTTCTATTGTCGATGGCAATTGTTTTTTACTTGTCACAGCGCGGTACGTTACGTTTATCTGTATTCTATTTTCAAATGAGTGTTTAAATATTCAAATAGGTTGTATCGACTTTTTTTTTAGCACAGACTTGCTTAACTACCTTGTTGCGACATAATTTAAATGTAACTTGATGCGTCGGTAGGTATTTTAACGTCAGACAACACTGTTTTATCCGGTAATGTATTTTTAAACGTCGATAATACCAGCCTGTGCATAAATTATATGGTTAATTTTCTTAAAATAAGTTTGTATTGTCGATTAAATTCGGACGAGACTGAAGTACATATTATTTTATAAATACATTTACATTTGTTTTGACTGTACATTACAGTAAAGTAGTACAGCTTGCAGAAAACACAAAAAATATTATATATGTGTATTTCAGTTCATAATTGGTTTTTCAGACAAACTTATACTGATTTACAAAGGCCATTTCATCTTTCCAAACTGCCATTGTTTTCCTCATAGATTAACGCGACATCAAAGGTCATTTACTTGTTTTGTACATATTTATTTACCACAATTTTTGGGTTAAACAAATAAGATTTGTCGTGTAAACACGATATAAAGTGTTACTTCAATTATTTAAATTAATCTTTAGTCTATTTACTGCGTAAAAGAATCAAGCCTACTTATTGCTATGTCGTATTCCGATTCCGTATCGGAACCATTTCCGTTACGGAAAGCATGTTTTGTCACCATTAAACGGTTCAAGTTAGAAAGAGATAAAGAATTGTCAATTACTCCACAGCAAGTCAGTCCTCTGGAAGCAATTTCGTTTTAGCATTATAATGTAGGAACGAATGTAGGTATGTTATGTAAAAGGATTAAATTGAATGTGTATTTTTTCGTTTCTGTGCATCGATGGACAAAGAACCCAAAATGGATGACAATGTAACTGCAAAAAATGCATAAGATGGATGCATTTATGAAAGATGTTTTTTTCTTGATGTAATTTCGACACAGTACATTGTATATCAGTGTAGCATCGCAATCGAAACAAAGAGAAAAAAATATTATTACGATGTACTTATTTGGTGTTCATTTATAACAATATTGCAAAATGGAACGTTACTGGGTTTTTTAACTTTTTTAGGCGGGGCGTCAAATGGTATCTTAGTGGGCCTACAGGGTGAGGGCGACAGGCGCGGTGGTCTATTATGCCTGTCGACCTAACTTTTGGATCTCACGACCGCTTGCTATCAGGAGGAGTGAGGTAATACTGTACGCTCTTTTTTTTTAAAAAAAAAAGGTTTCTTAACGAAGTGTAAATATGACTGCACGCGTTGATGTCTTTTAGAAGAGTTGTCATGGCATCATCAATCACATTTATTATCAAATTATCTCAAATGATTCTGTTTTTTATTGAATGCGTAAATGCCCCAATCATAAGGCTTATGTTCAGATGGCGAAATTCTAAAGCGTGTTTTCAAATCACTCGATTAGTCTTTATAATTGGGCAAGGCCTCCCAAGTCGACATCATAGGTTTATTTTCAGGACAAGAGCGACTTGGTTTATGATGGGTTAGCACTCTATCATCACTAAGTACATGGTAAAAAACGAAGTTGCTTTTCTGTCTGTCTGTCCCTATGTATGTTAGAACTTTAAAACTACGCAACGGATTTTGATACGGTATTTTTTAAATAAGTATATACAGTATTTCAAGAGGATGGTTTATATAATATATGCATAATGTAGTACTTAGAAAAACACTAATAATAATTTAAAAGTTTTCTAATGTGCTGTCGTGAGCTACCCGAAGCAAAGCGAGGGCGGCTCGTTAGTTTTAAATTGAAATCTCGAAACAAGATGCACTATTGCACCCACACTGTCAAGTTTTTAAAATAAAAAAAAATCATGAGTTTTGCATGTCAAACTTTTTTCCTACAGCACCTCGACATGAAGCCAGATGAGAAGAAATTGATGAGACCAGATGAAAGACCGCAAACTCATCATAACTGATTTTTTCTGAAGAAATCCTAATATAGGTATATTTTAATGTCTTACATCATGTACAATATTAGACAAGTGCAGGTGAGCAGTGCGGTCAAACATACAGTTAAAAATTTCTCCCGTTTTCCCAAGACTTCCCAACACTACTCTGCTCCTATTAATTGTAGCGTGATGAAAAGTATATAACCAGCCCAGGAGTATGAAGAATAATTGTATCAAGTTTCGTCATAAACCCGTCCAATAGTTTGTTTTTTCTATAACGAACATACAGACAGACAAAAATTTTACTGATTGCATTTTTGGCATTAGTATCGATCACTAATCACCCCCTGATAGTTATATTGAAAATATATTTCATGTACAGAATTGACTTCTTTACAGATTTATTATAAGTATATAGATATCCTTCTTTCATTAGACATGACTTGATATGGGACTATGCAATGGTTTGTTGCTTCACTGTTCTCGATGACATTGTGGCGTAAGAGTAACATTTGAAATGCGCATGACGTGCTCTGAGGGACAGTGCGGGCAGGTACCTACTAACTTTTTGCATTTCCTTTCCTTGCTTTTTTTGAATAAAAACTTTCTTTTAAATAAATAATCCTGACATCGCTTGACAGGGATTCATCTTAAAATAATAATTGCAATGCGTTTGTAACATTCGAATTTTTTAGTGGTTGAAAAAATTTGAGTTCTTAGACTTCCAATAGATTCCAAGATTACTTGAATACTTTGCTCTTAATAATAATAACAGTTTTCCCTAAAAAAACTACAAGCACTTAATCAAACCTAGAACAATTAAAATACTAAGTTTATATAAATCATGACGCCAAACTTTACAGAGTAATGAAATGATGGCCTCGGAGCAGTGGTGTAATTATTAGAGCATTAATAAATGAATAAATAATCCAAGACATGCCACGCTGGGCCACACAGCGCTATCTAGCCCCAAACTAAGCCGAAGCTTGTACTATGGGTACTAGACAACTGATAAACTTACTTATATACTTTTTTTTTTGTAAATAAAACACCCAGACCAATACAAAAACAGATATGTTCATGCACACAAATGTTTGTAATGTGTGGGGATCGAACCCACGACCCTTGACTCAGAAGGCAGAGGTCACTACCAATTGAGCCACCGAGCCAGTCAAAGTCAGAGCATTGATTGAACCTAAAGCGCAGACGATCAGAAGGTTCGATTCCCGGTTGGTCCAATTAAGAAATTCTCGGATCTAAATTTCTCGGATCTATGTGTGCTGGGAGACGCACCCAGTTATCATCTTTCTTATTTAATATAATGGACCTTAAATTCTTAATGTTTTCAGTACATACAATGGAGTAATTTTTTAATAGTTCGGTTTTTGTTTATCCAATTCTTACATACGATTGGGTAAAATACATAATCTGTACAGCTAGCGCATGTAGGTATGTAGTATAATGAAAAAGTAAACAGTATTATTAAAACACTATTGAAATAATTACCTCAAACATATTGTAATTGATAGTTTTGTTTACATTGAATCATACGCAATATGTGATGCGGAACAAAAAAAAACAATTTCTGTTCGCATTCCTTGCCACGTGACGACATAAAAATAAGTAGGTAGGTATGTAGCTGGGTAATCATTTCTTTTCTGCGAAACGTTTGCCTCATTTTTTTTCGCCCCTCGCGTACCTATATGGGGCCAGTAATGAATGCTCTGATTCGAAATTCAAATGAGTCTGTCCTGAATTTATAGCTTTCCTCCCTCCGTATACACCCTCTTCTTTATTTTATCTGTGCTTAAATACTAGCCCTGTTTATTTATTTTTTATTTGAGGTAGGACAAAGAAATTAGATTCTATCCGTATTCTGTCTATCTATTGAGGAATCAATACCTACTATTAATTCTAATCTAATTACATTTTTAAGAATTAATTGATAAATATTTATTTTAATACAAGAAATTTGGACGCTAATATCGTATTTGTATTAAAATTGTGTCATAGATAGATGTTTAATAGGGTTTTAGTATTTAGTATATCTTACCCTTTTCTCAGTAATTTGGAAGCAATCGTTATGTCAATATTTTGGAATTGTAACAAATCGGATTGTTTTGAATACCTACCAATACACATACTATAGTCTACTATTTTAATATAGGTAGGTAGGTATTCAAAGGTAAGAGATGAGAATGATCTGCAAAAGTTGTTTTTTTATTGTTTCGTGGAATTTCCGATTTGTATGAATTTGGAATTCGGATTGTTATAAATGCCTTTGCTTTTGGGTGTTTTGGGATATTCCAGTTATAATGTGCCAGGTGCCAATAGAATACATTTGTATAGATACGAGATCGAATCCGAAGCGAGGAAATCCGTGGAAAAGCTTACGCCCCGTATAAAGCTCAAAGGGTGATGTTTATAACCAACAGAGGACTTCTTACTGCTAAATATGAAGATGATGAGGGAAAAGCTTCTCGAAAAAAAAAACACCTTCGTCTCACGTCTTACCTCCCTTTATCAGTTAGTCTAACCAATACGAAAAAACCACTGATGCAGAACTTCTAATCTCTAACACAGATTACGCCCGTTCTCAATATAATAATGTTGTGGAAAATATTGCTTCAAAAGGTGTCACGATAGGATCTAAGTTAAACTCCGTTTAAACAGTTGTATGAACACAAAACGCTGTCGAGTCTGGCATAAGGCTTAATCCGTAGTTCGGGTTGATTTAATATCGGGTGTCGATTGCTACTCAGATTGCTCGAACTCGGAAGGCGCGTAATGGCTGCTACCACAGATTCTATTTTGTTTTTAGATTCTGGCGGGGTGTTCTAAATTTGAAATTTAAATTTTTAATGCGTTCCATTTTGCTGATGGAGCAAAAATTCGATTGATTTAGGGAATGCTGTGACATTGCTAAGAGAACATCTGTCCATCCAAACAAATTTTCCAATTTTATAATAGGTTTAAGTAGGATCTTGCGTTTGTAATATTAATTTCCTAACAAAATATGCTACAGCTCCAAGGGAAGAGTCGTATACGAGTAATCTTTTCCAACTAATTCCACTTTAGAAATTTGGCCTATCCCGGTCCCGTTTTGAAACTATTTTGGTTGTATGTAGTTCTTCAAACGGGTTTAGTTTTAATCATTCTTCCTGGTAACCATAAAATGCAAAATCAAGCTATGCTATTGTTTTATTGTTTCGGAGCCCATTTGTAATAAACATAAAGAACAAACAGGCAATACAATTTAATGTTGGTTTTATGTAAAAAAAAATGTAGCCTTGGCCCATCGACTGCCGAATTACTTTTACTGCGTTTTACCTATTCAATAGTTATTTACGCATCTATCAATAATTTTGATCTTCAATGCCGCGAAGACACCATCTTGTCTTCCGAAACATATTATACTCGTAGTTGCTACTTATTTATACTTACGTATATTGTACCTACAGATCGCTCATCAACCTACCTCTTTTCACAATATATTTTTAACTTTAATACAGCGAAAGGTCCATAATTCGTGCTATTTTGGCTGACTAAACTAACTTGTTGGTGTAAATGAATTCTCAGGCCAGGTGGAGAGACGACAGGGCGCTAGGACTGAAGAGACTTAGTCAACTCTTGACTCCTGAAACAAGTCTCGAATTTAACACATTCAGGACCGAGAGTATCCCTTTTCACACGAACAATTTTCTTTTGTGTGTAGTCTAGCACACCAGGAATTAAACCGTTAGTACTCAAAAAATAGTCTTTTAACAACATTAGACGTGTGTGTATTTCACCAATGATGGGTTGCGATCGAGAAACCACAGTACCGAGCAGATTGAATTAAAAAAATTAAAAAAAGTTCACCAGACTTATGAAACACGTGTCTGGTGAAATAATAGAGTGGCGTGTGACGCGATGGCAGATTAAGCAAGTGCCGCCTGCGCCTGCGCCGCGTTCCGGGAAGGAGATTGCGATTCCGATGATGTGCGCGCTCGCATGTTTCGGGGATTAAGGAGGAATTAAGTTTTTTGGGAACCCAAAATAAGCATTCAAAAAAGTGTTTGTGGATTTGGCCAACATTGGCACCAACGTTTGAACTTGTAGTGTTAGATAAGATAGTTGGTTCTCAGATTGCGATCTAATAATTTGAAGAGTCCGTTTGATTACTCAGCAAGCTATGGAGATAACTATGCTTGGAGTTTCTCTGAGGTGTAAAATCCGTAACAAAGTAATAATAAGATAGATTTAGCAGATACTTCTGTACATATTGATAAAATAAAATACATTTTATGAAAACTACAAATAGCCGTTTTGGTTTCTTTTATTAAAGAAATACCGAAAATCTTTCTAAACATCTGGCCCGTCGCACTTTTTAGCCGGACCTCTTCAATCATAGTATCACTTAACATTCGGCGAATTTAAAAAAAAACCCTGCTCTGAGTGGTCAAACACCAGCTGGCTTTAGAAAAAGGTTGGATCAAAGAAAAAAAAAACCTACATTTTGAGGTCTTGAAGCGTGCCGACTGCACCGCCCTTCGAAGTTTTTATTCCATTTTTAAACTTGCAATTAAACTTTTTGGTTTTGCGATGCGGTTGCAATGTGGGCAGTGTGGCATATGGCAATATTGACCATTGTTTGTTTAGAATATGCGGGGAGCAATTTTATCTTCAGAGTAGCCTTTCAACCGTTGAAGTGGTTAAAATCTCAGGACGTCCTATAATATAAGTTAGGATTATATGTTTTTGATTGATACCCGAGGTTACCATTGCAATATTTTATTTTAATCTACACTAATATTACAAAGAGGAAATATTTGTATTTTTGTGTGTTTATTTATTACGTACGCGTGTACAAAAACTACTGAGTCGTTTTCAAAAATTCTTTGACCATTGGAAAGTTACTTTCACCCTTAGTAACATAGGCTATATTAATTGCTAGAAAAGATTAGGGGTTCTTATTAAAACGCCAATAATGTTAGTCTGAAATATCCTATGCAAAGGAGGGCCGGTTGCTAGTTTATAATTTACGCTAGTGATTTTCTTCACATGAAATGTCTTACCTCTCCTAATGGAGTGAATAAACATTAATTTAAAACAGTATAAAAAGCGACCATAATAATAGTCCCAATTATTGACCGCAAAGCGCCCAATAAAGAGCGTATCGCTCTTTTGTTACAATGATTGATTAACCTGCGTGTTTTTTAATCTTTTACCATTTTTGCGGTAGGAGTGTGTGAAAAATCGCAAATTATAACTTGAACGTGTTAAAAGATACCTCCGGAATTTTTGGCGCCATTTTTGATTGATCTTAGATTATAGTTACCTGCAGATTAAGTTTTTTCTGCATTCGAAATATAAACTTAATTATATTTTTCAGATCATCTTGACAATTAAAATACTAAAAAATTTTGAGTTCTATAAAATTGCCCGAATATTATTTTTTAAAGAACACATTTGTAATTTAAAAATAATAAATACAAATCACACAATCTGTTTGTGTAAAAAGTTGACACACGAAACCGCAATAGATAGTGGTTTCCCGTTTTAATTAATCGTGTACATGACCCTTTATCAATTTATTGCCCTTAATAAATCTAAACTAGTACAATATAACCAGAATTTTTTTATCAAAAAAAAAGAGCCGACTTCAATATCGTGACAATATATATTATGACCAACTAGAAAGTAAGGACGTTATCAGGCCGGATGGTGTGATCATTTGACTGGCAAGAGATGGCCAAGCCCAGGATAGGGCAAAGCGGCGTACAATTGGAGAGGCTAGGGGTGAGAGCCTTCCGCTCACCCAACAGTCCGGTGATGACAAGGCCTGGCCATCATCGTAGTCATTTACAAAAAAAAAAAACAAAAAGAGAGGCCTATGTCTAGCAATGGTGGCAGGCAAGATCGACGGAAGACGTCCTAGAGGTCGTAGCCCCACTAGATGGCCCCACTAGATGGACCAGGTCCGCGCTACGCTCGACACAAAGCTGCATAATGCACTCTATGATGCCAAGGACAGGTGCCTATAGAGGGACATCATTAAGCACAAACTGTCGTCTTATCGGGGGATTCACGACCCTCAGTAATGAGGAATACGACGCGAGGAGGAGGATGTCCAGCAATGGAATACGAGAGGCTGATGATGTTAATATTGAAATAATTATATTGTCTATCATTATAGGTAATGTTGTGAAAGAAATAATGATGGTACCGGTAAAGCGTGAGTCAGATTACGCACTGTGACGAATTTAATTCTTTTAAAGCAATTTTACGGACTTTGAACTGAAAACAGCTGAAGTAGCCTTAATGATGACACATTTTTAAAAGAATTGACAGCGATGTTATTAAATTAAACGGTTTCAATAACTTGTAGTTATAATAAAATGTTACTTAAACATAATTCCCATCAGTTTTAAGGTGTCCATACATATTATAATAATGACAGAGGAGATTGCAAGTTTCTGAAATCTTAGGTAGTTTTCAGCTAATTTAGTGGCAATATTAAACTTAACTTAATATTTCTTCTACAAGTATCATCCAAGAACTTGCTCTAAAGAAGGTGTCTTCCAAACCAAATTGTAAACATTTTCCTAGTCATCTTATGGACGGCAAAGGGACTAAATAAAGAGGCCTATGGTAAGAAAAAACAGCATACAGTAAATGTTTTATATGCATACCATGGTGCAAAGATGCGTACTGCATTGAGGACTTAACTTTTTTGCGGACCATCGGTGCAGTCACCTGCGTGGCACGGACTTGGCAAAAAAGTGGTGCATTATGCCACTAGGTAACCATTCAATATTCTTTTTAAACCGTATGTGGAACTAGGGTGCGATGGAGTAGACTTTGATTAAAATTAAAAACAAATTTTTTTATCATAAATTGATTTGGTTACCTACTTGTCCGTAAAATTGTTACATAAATAAATTGCTACCTACTTTAAAAATGACATAGAGCCGGACGTAGAGAGTAAAAGTGTAATAAGTTTGCATAAGTAAATGGAAACCAATGTGCCCACTAATATGCGTTCTGCTTAGTTTCGGAACGACTCGTTTAGGGACCAAAATGTGGTCCTGCTCAAAAAACTACAAAAAGTTTTTTTTAGTTAAAAATTTGCGTATAGCTTTTAGTTAGTTTAAGTGGCTTTGCAACTATAAAAAATAACAAAATTACGTGACTCCACTGCACCCTGTTCCATCCGATACCTCTTACAGAGTTAAACCAAATTCTTTTTATTAGTTTTTTGCCTAACCGATCCATTCACGATGGCTGCAACATCCGCTGGATTTGGGTCAGGCGACAATCGGCCGGGACGGAGCATAATATCGATAAACATATTGTCCGCCATTACTGAGAAGAAATGCGGAAAAAGTGCATCAAGTGCAATACAGAGAAATAAGATTTCTGTCGCGATTTGTGGAATTTTCAGGTAAGTGGTGTGACTTTGAAACGATCGGTATGTAATTGAATAGATAAGTGTGGCGAATGTGGATTTTGTGATGAGTCAACAGTGTCATTCGTGAATCGTCACGAGAATCTGAAGAAATTGCTAACGAGCACCTAACGGCGAAACTCTTTAGGATTTTTATTTATTTATTTATTTAATCTTTATTGCACAGTTAATAAATGTACAAAAGGCGGACTTAATGCCACATAGGCATTCTCTACCAGTCAACCATTGGGCTAAGCAGAAAGTAATAAATAAGGTAGTGTGCCAAAAAAGTTTGAAAAACAAAGACTAATAATAATATGTAATAAAAATAAATTAAATACAAACCTATAAATATACATATTTACACAGAAATATACATAATATAATATTACATACAATATGTAGGTATAGAATAAACTAATAAATATTTCAATACATACATACATAATAACATTACATAATAGGTACACATACTTATAATAAAATAATATTATATATGATAAATATGACGAAGACTAAAGTAAAGAAACAATTTCACTGATGTTGGAGTCGAAAATACTTTTGGAGCCTCAACTTAAATGATGCCCTACTTGGAGCACTACGGATGCTTTCGGGTAGTCCGTTCCAGAGCCTGACTGCTTGCACGCAAAAGGAGTTGGAGACGATTTGCTACGAACTGAGAATCTGAGGAACTGTCAAACGAATGCCGATCTTATGCAGATCGGCATTCGTTCGACAGTTCGTCTCTTCTTCAGTTCAGTTCGTTACTTCTTGGGACTAATGACGAACTTGGGAATGAGACAAATAGCGAAATTATGCCGAACTGCGTATGTAACTCTTTGACTAAGTAGGAACTATGAGTCTGACGAACTGGGTACCTATTGGAGGAATGGCGAACTAGCTATGAACTAGCTAGGTAACTCTTTGGGACTAATTGCGAACTGAGAATCTTGGGAATTGGACGAATAGCCCACATTAGACCGCCGAACTGCATACCTTGGTAAGAATTGAGAATCTGACGAACTGGGAGTGGAAAGAACTGCAATGGGGCGGGACGAAGTATGCATTATAACTCATTCACCGTGATCATTAAATTACCTCTTGCCGTATACCGTCAAAAAGTTATCAGAAGTCATGAGGAGCCAAGTTTATTACATCTGTACACGCCCGCAGCTTACTTCAAAATCTCAAAATGTGTGGCTTGGCCGTTGAGCTTTCGTAAGAAGTATTGTGAAAGAGGAAAAAACATTACCCTCATTATAAGCGAATAGTAAGTAGAATTGCGGGCGTGTAGAGTTGTACCTAATAATAAGCTAGGCTCTTCATGACATCTGATAACTTTTGCAATGTGGTCTCGCTCTCGTCTTGGCTACATTTTACATGAAAATGTTAAATAATTTTTCCTGGTCCTTGTCATTATGGCTGATGATGTCGTCAGCAATTCTTTACAATTACAAATAATGTACGAGTGGACTATTACACATATTTACTGTAAAAAATTTACCGGCCATCCGACAAAATGGTATTCAGCCCGCGTTCCACGTTTAATGAATATTCATATGAAGTTTTTACCCGTAACGGTGACATAAAAATTGTATTGTCACGTAAAAAATAGCCGTTTCATAAATAACAATTGACTTAAAATTTTTAGTACCGTCAAGTTTTCTAGCTACCGTGAGCTGGCCGGTTGGATTCCTTTGTCCCATATGTCTGTTTTAAATAAAAAAGTTACGCTTTTCGCAATCCGTTTGCTGCTTTGTTCAGCTTGCCTTGCCTTGGCGCGTATTATGTAGTTGAAAATATTAGGTTCTTTGTTTAAGCCTTAGTTTATAGCTACACCGGCTATATCTGTACCATTGGCCTTCTGTAATCCGTTATAAAAGGGGCCAATAAAGGTTTTATTGTTAAAGATTGTTTGTTTAGCAGGCCAACATTTTTTAAAGGTGTACAATAAATGACCTGGAAATGCCTATGAGTTAATAAAATGTGTTGTTAAATAAATTTATTTGTGTTATTGTATGAATGTATGTATTTGTTGTCTATCAACAAAAGGTGTGGTTTTTTTTTTAATTATACAAGTGATACATACAGTATAGGCAATATTAGGTACTTACCTTGAGTTTATGTTTCATATTACTTAGCTACCTAGCTATTTTGTGTTATAAGCACTATTGTTGGGTTTTAAATATAAAAACAAAATGTGTAAGATAAACCTTCGTATTTTATTTTATAATGAATCCAGCACACAAACATTTATTCATCTCAAATTACATAAAATTTAAACTTAAATAGAGGTACATGATTATTATCAATCTTCAGCCAACTATTTTAACATTGAGACATTGGTTGACATCGGAATAATGTAGTAAAACGCTGGAACTCACTAAGGTACAATGATAGAACCCATAATATTATTAGAAGTGAAATTTCGATTTTAATTAACATGTAAGATGACTTTTAACTTATAAAATGATATAATTACAAAGGATTTTTTGTTATTTCATCATTATCGTAACAAGGAAAGCGTTTCTTTAGGTATTATTTCGTTATAACATACACTGTTCACTCAGATAAAGTTACTTACATACCACAAATAAGTGATAACCAAAGTTTTCCAATTAAATAAATCAAAACACACTTCTGATAACAAAAAAATATCACACGCAGGAAATATTTTCGAAAATCCAAGCCCACAGATTAATTCAAACAGGCCTCGAGGTAAAATAAATAATATAAATCTGTTCAATTATTATAAATACACTCTGTTACTTAAATACGTACTAAATTACAAACTAGTTAGGATCTGGCGCAGCCGAGATATTCGTCACTATAGAACTAATAGGTAACTTCACCGTACTTTGAAATTATTCATACGTGGTTGAATTAGCAATATACTTTAAGAGAACGATCGACTTAGAATCAAGGGTTTTACATAGAGAACGACCATAAACGTATTTTACAATGTCATAAAAGAATAAAAAAAACAATTCTTTTCTACAAAACTGGCAGCACACGTTTTTACACAGCGTTCTATGTTTAAATTGATAGGTTTTAAATAAAAAAAAATATTAAAATAAGAACGTCAATTCAAAGTCGACCGCGCCCAAAGAAATAACACAAGATTACACGTGGACTTTGCGTCGCATCGTTACGTTTTGTACTTAATCAAGAGATACAGTCTTGTTTACACATTGGTCACTCGTTTCTAACGCCTAACACTAGCAACTATAACACAGGGTAACATAATAAAAACCTAACTACGCCTAGCCTCTAAAATATTTACATTTTCATCTACAGTCATCCAGCGACTGATTGTACACGACTTAACATTCTTTGGCCTAACGTTTAGAACTGACTACCGCTAAATATATTACAGTTAATTAAAAGTTAAGGACCTACAAGCGAGCGTTGACTAGGGGAAAGTGAGAATGCCGGTAAGTTTAGCTAGGCGTGCTGTGCGCGACCTAAGTGGATGAAAAATGCCACGCGGTCGCCGCTGCGCTCCCCACACTTGTTACACATGAAGGGATCGTTGTAACCATGGAAACCCATGTGGATGGTGTGCATGGTGAGATCACCGAAGGTGATGTCGCAGTACTGGCACGTGTAAGTGTTGTGAGGCGTGGTTTCCTCCTCTGATTCTGATTCGGACGCTTGCGTGGTCAGCTTCTCGTCCTCGTGTTGTAAGCGCAGCGCCGCTGGCTGTAGTTTGAAAGCGGGTCCTTTTCTTCGGTTCTTGAGGCTGGTTGTAGGTGTAGCGGGCGCGGATCGCTCGGCGTTAGGTGGGGGAGAGCCGGCTTCGCTAGTTTTAGCGTTAGTGAGGTCTAGAGCGTCGTTTGTCTCCATAGGCGAAGGCAGGCGTGGCGGTGTGCGCGGCGGGCTGGCCGAAGACTTCGCCGGCGAGACAGGGGTCGCGTCAACGCGTTCCCCGTAAGATAAGCGATTGTGCAAGATGGAGGGAGGTGGAGTCGTGTTCAATGGCTTCTCCATCTCCGGGTGTTTGGGGGACTTTGATTCGTAGTTGTTATTCGGTGGGAATAAGAAAGAGTGAGGTAGAAGTGGCGGCAAGTATGGCAGGTTTGGTAGGTTGACAGGGAAATGGCTGCCGAAGAGAGGATGCGGCGGCGGTTGCTGCGGTTGGTTGTTGTTCATCGCTTGTTGCTCGAAGACTTTCGAGATAGGCTTCTGTTTGGGGCCTCGTCGAGTGCCGTACACGTCGATGATCGGCAGCGGGTTGGGCGTGCCGTCCAAGTTTAGCACCATAGCGGGGTTGTGCTGGTACTTGCGGAGATGCAGCTTCAGCGAATGACAGTACTTGGTCGCGTAGTTGCAGTCAGCGCATCGGTACTGGTATACGTTCGAGTGCGACTTCAGATGCGAGTTGAGCATTGATTTGTTGACGCACGAGTACGAGCACTGTGTGCACTGGAAAGGCTTCGAGCCCAAATGATTTCTCATGTGGTACTCCAAGTGATGTTTGTATTCGGTGACGAAGGGGCACTTTCTGCAGCAGAGCATCTTCTCCGGCTTGATGTGTTCCTTGCTGTGTTCCCAGAAGCTGAGTTTGGTGACGGCTACGAATTCGCATTGTTTGCATTTGAAGGTTTTGACTTTGCCGTGTGAGTTGACGGCGGGGACGCGGAGGCCGGGCTCCTCGTCGAAGTCGTCGTCCAGGCCGGAGCCGTCGCGGCCGTCGTCGGCGTCGGGCTTGTGCGGCTCGTAGCCGGAGTCCTGGAAGCGGTCGTACCTCCTGTCGTGTTCTGGTGAGGACGGCGTTCTGGGGGACTTGGGAGGTGTCGCGTCGGCACGTGCTAATGGGGTGGACACGTGGGCGGGGGGCGCCAAGGCGCGCGGGGAGTAGGAGGTCTCGTAGCCGGGGGAGGGCTCCCGCCCGTCTGGGCGTGCCTCGAAGCCGGGCGGCGTGAGCAGGCTGTACGGCATGCTCCGGTACGCGTCGAGGTGCATGCCGAGGTTAGCCTTAGCTTTGAGTGGCATGGCGTCGTAGAACGGGGAGGGCTCGCCCGAGCTGCCGACGCTGCGGGGGGAGTGCCCGTTCGAGTCCTTGCTGGAGGAAGAGGGAGAGGCGCTGTGGAAGCCCTCAGAGTAGAAGCCGCTGGTCTGGTCCTTGGAGAAATTTGCATCGTCCATCGGCTCGGATTTCTAAAAAGAAAGGGGATTGTTAGGTAATTGTCGAATGTCACTCGTAATAAGTACGTATGTATGTATTTTTCGTCCATGCATGTAGCGCTCCTCTATACGAGTATAAGGTGTCACTGAAAACCAGCGCGCCATGATAGATATCGAGTGACAGCCTTTTAATGTACCTAATCTGACATACACAGGTTGCCTACCAAATTGTGGATGCTCCGAATAAACTTATTTTATTTTCATTTCATAATAAAACCTGAAGGTTGTCTGAAAGAGATCGCTTACCAGCGATAAGACCGCCTAGATTGTACCACACCATAAGATGTATTACCTTTTTATGTATTTCTTTTTGTATTTTGTGCAATAAAGACTATCTATCTATCTAAATGATGAGTCGGTGTGTTGTATACTTACCACAGTCGGTGGTTGTATCAAAGGCCCCCAAGTTTGGGGATGGGCTGAGTGCGGCGCGGGCGTCATGCCGGCGGGGGAGGCGCAGCTCAACATACCTGGTGACAAAAGAATTAAAAATAAATCTTTATACTCTAAATAAATCCTTATGCAAAAGGCTTTTATCAAGGGGCATCGGCGTGTGACTCAGGCGAGTAATTGCGTAATGAAACAAATGAATGTCATGAATTAAAAATTCGCCCGTTCTGCAAATTGTAAAAAATGCAGATCAAGCTGCGGTCACGTACTCAGCCCGTTGTATTGTCGTCATTATAGGTATATTATAAAAAGCGATTAGGACAATCGTGCTAAATTTGGATTTCCTTACCATTAATGAACGTGTCAATATTATTATTTTTTACAATATTTGCGTGCGCTAATTAGGTACGTTTAAAAAATAATGCAATGCATTCGAGAGGTCGAATAAAGGAAAATGCTAATTAATCAAGTTATCAGACACCTACTACTTTGATTTTATGTGCATAGGTCAATCAAGAACACTTAATGTAGCTATTTTGTGCAATAACAAATTACACTCGATCAGTTAAGATATTTTTTTATAAAATGTCATAAATTAAGGACAGGTAAAAAATAAAGTATCCCAAAGTTTTAATCTGTACCTAACCTGTAACCTATAAAGAATTGTATTAAAAACTCATTATGCTTGCAAAACTACAGTACCTACATTATGAACTATTCCAAATTATGTATGAAAAGGCTTATAAGTATTTATCTATTTCATTCCATAATCTTGTTCTATGTATCGCGTAGGTAATACCTACCTATATTTTAATTTGATAATATGTAGTATAAAATCATGATTTGAATAAATGCATAGTATGGTTCGGCTATACGCACTAATTATTTTAGGAAATAAGAAGTTGTAAAACTATTTAAACGTAATTGTGACTGGTATTTAAAAAAAAATATTGTAAGTATCTACTTACTCTATACCTAATAAGTAAAATTATCATTTAAACCTTCAAACCAAAATAATTTAATTGTGGAAGAAAATAAATAAAAAGAAAATATTTTTTTTAAATTATAAAAACATAAATAAAAACAAATGTTCACCTTCCCCTTATCGAACAACTTCGCAAAATATCTCCAAGCACAACACAAACGGCATGAAACTTCACTCCAATGTTATCACAAAAACTCCATAAAATACAAAATGCACAGTGTGTTTTTTGGACACAACCCTTGAGCACGCCTCGGAGCGGTGTGACCGGCACGGCGCCTCGGAATGAACTGAAAAAAATTCTGTCAATTTTTATGCCCCAAACATCGATAAATGTATTCCACATTCGAAGCGACCAGTTTTCCGGCGGGAGCGAGACGCACTACTAGAGCGCTATGTGCGTCCCTCTCGCGCCCCCACAGCCTATTTTTACCCGAACCAATCGACGCGAGCTACCGACGGGTGGGGGGAACGGTTATTAAGTTATTGTTTATGCTATATTAATAATAAAAAAATAGGGTAGTTCTGTTGTTGGCGTAATAAACTATAGGCGTTAGCCATACGTTATTATGAGACAATAAAACTCGGTTAAGTAGGGAAATGAGATTGTTATTCTATTGTTACAGATCCTAATGCGATGTTTATGTTGTTTGCGTATAATATTTATGTAGATTTATGTGATTAGTTAAGCATGTGTTATAATAAAGCCTTCGATTCGTATTAATAAACTTTTTATTACCTGTTTTTAACGCTATGACGTTTCAAGTAACTTGCAAACTCTTTCATTAGTTTACTACATAATGTTTTTAGCAAAAAAGGCTACAATAAAGCATGTGTACGACTATCTCTCCCTCGATGTTTTTTCTTCACAAAACACATGGCTAAAAAAGGAAGGGAGGCGCTATAAAGGGGCGTCTGGCTTTTTATGTGAGCGATCAGCCAATCGCAGCGTTGCGATTAAAAAAGGAACGCAGTTTTTATTTTTCAGTCTCGCTTCGACCAATAAACTCGATTCGTTTGATATTAAACGTTGACGGAGAATCATAAACGTCATCTTATATACATTTTTTAATAACTTTTCATCTGGTGATAGTTAGGTTGTTTACCTAATTAATGTATAAGCGTTTTTATATAAAATATGCACTTGTAGGTAGGGTACAGTCTTTTTCTTTTTAAATTCTAATTATATTAGCTTCATTTATGTGAATAAAATATCATGCCTAATGAAATGTCTACGTGACTTGGTGAATTATTCATACATACCCAGTTTAGTATGTACAAACCATTACGGTTAAGTCAAAACTGGAACAATCTTTATTTGAAAAAGAATCAACTTTTTCTATTTGTCTCAGTTGTATTTGTTGAGCGATATGGTAATATTATCTACGCATTACATTAATCATTTGTGGTATGTTTTGTTTGTAAACGACAATAGTACAAAAAGTTTAAAATCTCATTAACTTGTATGTGTTTCCCAAGGAGATTAAAGGGTTAAACATTATGGTAGGTACTTACTACTGACTTATTAAGTAATTATTGAATGTGTGTTAGTATTAGTTTATGTAACTGATAATTTAAATTACAGTAATCATCAGCATTAATATTGGAACATAAATTAAACGCTATGGTATCTAAGTACAATTGAATTATTTCATTAAATCGTGTGCTAAGTTATCAGTGACTATGATTAGAACTTAGATAGAAACTTTATTCCACTAAACACATTACAAACAAAAAAAGTACAACTTAGGCGGACTTGTCGCTTTTAGCGATCTCTTGCAGATAACCTTCAGGTAGAAGAAACCGGTTGGCTTAATTTACCAATTTAATAGTTCTTGTAACGTTTGTGTTTTGTGCAACAAAGAATATCTATCTATCCTTTATGGATTGATTTTTCAATCACCAGACAAAGTTTGAGAAACTAGCCTAAGGTAATACGACTGATACAAAAGTTAGGATGTACTTATTTCCTAAGAGACAAAAGTAAATCCCGTCCTGTCATCCGAGTCTTCTTATTTTTTTTATCAGACAGAGTTTATCCGAGCATTGAAAAACTAACAAATGGTAATATTAGACCTCTTTGCTCCTTACCTGATATTAAAATCAGCACCATGTATAATAGGATGACGGATATACGAGGTATAAATAGGTAGGTACTTTTTGTTAAATAATCGAAACACGACAAACAATACTCAGACAGTTGGAGCCAAAGTTATTGACTTTATCACTAAATGTCAATTAAAAAGAGGGCACCAATTAATAGATACTGTTATAAATATTGACCATTCCTTAGTAATCTGTACATAAATCAATAATATGGACTAATGCTAATACGTAATGTTATGTTTCGGATTTGTTTTCATAGTAGGTACCTATATTGTAATAAAATAAAACACACTTCTAAATACTCATGCCATCATAATTATTGTATAAATTATCACAAAACCACACATTGATAGGTTTTCCAGGGAATCCTAATCATAAAACAGTTAATTAGAATGTCAACAACAAGTCAATCAACGCCATATTTTTTAAAGTGAATGTCACACAGGCTTCTGTTATTTTTAATTTGTAAGTATGTCAAATCGGCAACGACAATCAATGATGTAGTGACAATATACACAAAATTATTATGTACAGGCGAAGAATTAATGAGCTTTTCGATGAATGGGGTCTACTATTCAGAAATTTTATGTCAATAAATGCAGTATGTTACAATTTTTGGTAGGTGCGATCGGTGATTTAAATCAATAATAATATAATAATAAAAAGAGGTATCAACCTCTCGGTCCTTAGGTGACGCTTACACTAGCACACGCTGATGACAGCATTGCAGTGTGGCGCTCATACATTGTATATTCGTACGTTCGATCGCTTCATCGAAGGAGGATCAAGCGTTTTCAGACGTGAACTACGGACCCCTAAAATGTACTGTATTGTACATATACAAATGAAAGACCACTTCCGCATAGAGGATAAGATCACAAGTTAAAAACTCAATTACAGGTGACCAGTAATTAGTGCAACTTGTTAGAATGTTAGTCATAAAGCGGCCGCGACTCGGTCGGTCTCATGTCGCATTAGTGTGGCGCCAGCTTTAATGTTTTTTAATATAACAAGTGATTAACAATGGTAGCGTTATGTTAGGTAATGGCCGGTGTCGCCTGTCGCCACTAATTTGTTTAGGATCGGCTGTGGACGAGCTTCGAGCTCAGAGTTTAAAGCTGTTGAGTCCGAAAGTCTATGATCAAAGTGGCGAACATTGGGAGATGCCTAATTAGCCAATTGCCTATGTCCAGCAGTGGACTGTTATATTCTGATGATGATTATGATGATGATGGCTCATTTGGTGGTCAATACCGCCTTCTGAACCAAAAACGTGAGTTTGATCAGCCAGACTAAACTAGTGAGGCTTCCGTTCTCCGTATGGCGAAAAAACACCCGCTCTTTGACGTCACGCGTAATTTCAACGGCCTATATCTTTGTCGTTTTTGGTCTAATAAACAAATGAAAAAAACACATGTCTTTTATTTTTAAACAATCTACGGTCGGACTAATTATTTTTTTTACGGCAACAGGCCAATTCACGGCGAAACCCCCACGAAGTGACTTTACGTCCAGGATCATTCCGTGTGTAGCCAGAGATACCTATCTATATGATGATTATGATCATTTTGCGAGAAAAGCCGTGGGCCACAGTTACATGTATAAAACATTAAGTACAACATATAAGTTTAAAACCAACAAAGCTACATTTTAAAAGTATCTACTAACTAATGATCATTATGGACAATTCAACTTTTCTCCAGGAGATTAGATATATTTCATAAATGACCCTTTGTTTCGGTACTGGAACAATAGCATAAAATAAATTAACCGATAATAAATTGTTCATATGACATTAGGGTAATATTGTTTGCGTAGACTAATAATAAAACAAACATAATTGCTCCAGACAATTTAAATACAACAATCTGGTATAAATCCAGACCGGAGCCAATGATGATTCAAAATAAAATCCTCGACAGATGGCGTTATGTAGCCTCTGGTTCAGCTATCATGTGATTGGTCAGTTGCTATGTAAATGCCAAAATGAACCAATTACGTTACAGTTGGACCTGAGGCGTATGTGGTGGCGCTTGCCCGCGCTTTACGAAAACGATAAAGCCCAAGTCGCTGCGACAACGTACAAAAAATCAATCATTTGCGATTCAATCCCTTATTTACGTATTTCTTATTAGTTGCCCTATCCTATAAATAAATAAATTCAATGAAAGAACTATTCAAATTAATCGTGTTTAAAATGTTCATTAAAATTAAACCTAATTTCTTACCGGTTGCAACATAAAAGTTCATACAACAATAAACTCTATTCCCTTCAAATAAGGCTTATGGATCATTTGATTAATGAAGATGTAGTTAATTATAATTTTAAAACAATAACCTCTTCGGAGAATTGTAAACTAAAAAAGCTTGTCGGTTCGCATGCTTGCACGTTGCGTAAATTGTATTCAAGTAATGGCAAAACATTTGTGAATGAATTTGGTAATCACTTAATTTTAAATGGCTTTTGATAATATGCTATTGTTGACCACTTTGTTTGATATTCAACACTTTATTGTTCTATAATCGAGATATAACTTATGATTTCTGCGAATTAGCGGCGGTAGTATGCTTGGTAGTTAATGGCGCTAGGAGTTGAAATCCTGTACATGTACAGTCATATCAAAGCAAATACGAGACACCTGGGTTATGTGGGACTCACACCTATCTAGCGGAGAATAGAACCCACTGAACCCGACGGTTGTCCACTTCGAGCTCTCTATCCGGATGCCCGGTGGGACCCAAACATCTCTGTACGGCTGCGCTTCCCAGCGAGAGCGGCACACCTCGTCCCTTTTGCAAAATGTCCCCTGGTCGCAAAACGTCCCTCTCGCAGAATGACCCTTTCGCAAAATGTCTCTTTATTGCCCCAACTCATTAAACCTTTAGCTGCCGTGAAACCAGACACAATCCAAAAAGTAGATTTGTTTGGCAGTCACTATATAGTGGTCCCTGTGGCAGTTACGGTGTTAAAAGACAGGCGGGACATCACGCGTTGCATTGCATGAAGGAGGCTGCTAAAAGAACGAAAAATCTCTTTAAACGAAGCCTAAGGTCTTAACGCCCTAGTTTGGGGAAGGTTCGAGCCCTTGATATGAGCTGTTGGTAAAGGCATGATGACTGGCTCCGACGTTAATTAAACCGTTAATTAAACTTATTATATTGGTTTGTATATTTATGTACGGGTTAGATATATTAGATACTTAGTTAATCTAATCCATCAAAATATTTATATTCAGTGTAACCGTAAGGCGTAACAATTAGTTTGTTAACTATGTGTTAACTATGTGTTAAAGCAATGTATTTTTTAAAATTAACATGTAAAGTAATTAATGTTACTTAGGTTCGACAATTTCGTCATTGATGTGGCGTGACAAGGTTACAGTTTCCGTATTTTGTCTTACCTTGTTGTAAACAACTGATGTTTGAATACATTAACTACAAGCTGCCAAGTAATTATCTATATTTTCAGCAAACAAAAAGTAATAATACAATATTTCGACATCTAATGGTGAAGGAATAAAGGGTGAGGTAATGATCTGTGCTCCTGTGACTCCCCGCACTTGGTTATAGTGCTACACTACAGCACACACCTTATCGCCCTAGTTTGGGGCAGGCCGGAGCCCTTTTGTGGGAAAATACATTATAGTTTTTGATGAATAATATTTTAACGTAATTTGGTCTGATAAGTAGCTATATTTATTTTTCTTAGTATTATCCCAATGCTGGACATAGGACATTTCCATTAGTGGTCTTTACTTTCTATTGTTGCCATTTTGTCAAAATTTGAAAATTAAAGTTAAAGGAGGCTCGGTGTGCTATGGAAAGAAGTAAAGAACTATGTTCGGCGTCTCTCTGTGGGTTCCGATCAAAATGAGGTGATCCGACAGAGAACCAAAGTAACCGACATGCAGCGCCACGTCAGCCGCAGAAGCAATTTCCCCAATAATCGTTGGGGAAAACGAGTTCTGGAGTGGAGGCCGCATCTCGGCAAACGTAGTTTAAGACGCCAGGTGGAGTGACGATTTGCGCAAGACGGCTGGCAAGTGCTGGATGCGAGAAGCCCTAGATCGATCAAAGTGGCGAACGTTGGGAGAGGCCTACCTATGTCCAACTGTGGACTGATAAAGGCTGATGATGATGATGATGGCAAAATTTGTCAGAATAACAAAACTGGTCGTCATGTGGTAAACTGATGCAACAATAATTTGTTCACATAATTAATTTCTATATCTATGAATAGAACAATCAATTAATTTTTATTCATTCGGATATACTCGGTAGCCATATACATTATATCCTCGATCAATGTCTGCCTTCTGAGCCAAGGGTCGTGGGTTCGATTCCCACCCGGGACAAACATTCGTGTGATGAATACTTGTGTTTGTTCCGTGTCTGGGTGTTTATAATTTGTATTTAAGTATTTATTTGTGGTACCTTCGTTGTTCTGATACCCATAACACAAGTGCTTAAGCTACTTACTTTGGGATTAGAGCAATGTATGTGATGTTGTCTAATATTTATATTTATTTAATATAGGTACTATGTAAATTCTTTGCCTAAAATTACAGAAGACATTTACATGTGACATATGTTTTTTGCGATGAAAACGTCAATACAGCCATGGAACATCATTTACATAGATATTACAAAAGAGCAAGCGACAAGGCAAGGGTTAAGTGTCAATGTGGATTGTGTGGTTTTTACTCCTTTTAATATTAACTATCTGTGCCAGCGGCGTTGCACGCGTGGATATCGGGTTTCAAAAATAACGGACTTCCATAAAACGGTACCTATATTTTAAATAAAAGACCTCTAGCAATACATTGGGTAAAACCGCATTCAATTCCATGTAGTAGTTTTTGCGTAATGCCCGTTCAAACATGCAGATAAAAATTTCTCCCGTTTTCCCAACATTTCCCGTCACAGCTCTGCTCCTATTGATCGTAGCGTGATGAAAAGTATACTATAACCTGCCCAGGAGTATGAAGAATAATTGTACCAAGTTTCGTTAAAATCCGTTCAGTAGTTTTTGTTTCTATAACGAACATACAGACAGACAGACAGACAGACAGACAAAAATTTTACTGATTGCATTTTTGGCATCAGTATCGATCACTAATCACCCCCTGATAGTTATTTTGAAAAAATATTTCATGTACAGAATTGACCTCTCTACAGATTTATTATAAGTATAGATAGAAGATATGCTAGAAAATTTGACAGGCGATTGTCTCATTTAAAAATTGCCATCTTGAAATACAAGTTTTTTTATGGGTTAAGCTAGAAGATAGATTTAATTTTAAGTTTAAGTTATTTTATCAGACTACGTACGTACAACAATATGTACCTACTGATTACTGATTTTTTAATAAATTTGTTAGGTTTGAAGGCAGACTTAACTCTTACGTTCCAGTTGTTACATCGGATTATGTTAGGTATACTTTAGAGTACAGATTTGTCGTGATTATCACGCTTAGCAGTTGGTGACCACAGAAGGTTTTATTTGTACCCAGGTAAACGCTGTTGCCCGTTTCCTGATATTCCCATATTGTGATCGTGATGTGATATTCTACTCGTACCTACACACTATCAATGATGGGATTAGTGTGGGTACATCTATAAGCTTATCATATAATTATATCGTACTTATACATTTAATTTAAAGCCATTATTGGTACATGCCGTCTGAACTAAAGACTTTCTTTGAAAACGACAAGCTTTAGTTCTTACTTAACAGTGATTCTACTGTAACTAACGATTGCTCTTACCATTATGGCGTCACAAAGCTTCTGAAAAATAATAATTAAAAGAAAATCGTACTTCTATTTTTAAATTAAAAAGAGAACATTTCCCGCCAGTCGTTAGCAGTAATAAACGGTTCAAAAGAGGTTTCTTACCATTATGGCGTCTCAAAGCCTCAGTAAAATTGTTTTATTTTGTAGTTGCACGGATCGTGCCTATGCAAATTGCGATAAAAATTAGGAAAAAAGAAATTAAAATAAAATCGTTCTATTAAATTTAATTTAAAAAGAGAATATTTCTCGCCAGTCGTTAGCAGTAATAAACTTCAGAAAAGAGGCCGGCCATTAAATTAAAAGAAACCACTCGTAGCCGGCCACCTAAAATAATGTACAAAATTGGTATGGAGCACAGTGTGTAGTGTGGTGTGTAGGAGTAGAAATATGCCCGGTCCGGCGTTATCGCGTCCAGTAAAAAGTAATGCCTCCAGCCTTTATGGCAGTTTCGAGACACGCTCTTTATTACGTGGGGCGGGCCACCACACTGTGTTCTCGTTAGCGTGATCCGGACAAAAATTATTTTTTTTGTAAATTTTTTGGAGTCATTTGTATTGCAATCTATAATCAACCTCTATATAATGTGTAAATGTAAAGAGGGTCTCGCGCTAGCTCTAAATTAAGATAAGTCAACCACGGTGGTTAAGTGCAGGTTGGCCGACTTCACGCAACGTTAGAATTTCTTCACAGGTTTCCTCGCAATGTATTCAAAGATTTTAATATTTTTTATGTGTTCCATAATTTTCAAAATCTAATTTTCCCTCTTCGTTACTGATATCTTGTCTAAGGTATGAATTGTTCGCGATTTAAAGCGCACATGCCGAACCGTCCGCGTCGCGTCGGTCTAAAAAGGTACCTATATGCGCATTTAATCCCGAACAATTCATATGCTCCGATGCAACTCGAATGTTTTAAAGTTGTTCATTTGTCTAGTCTAATATGATATTATGTGTATAATACTTTTTCTTTTCACTGATCAATTAATACTCGACTCGTACTTTGTCCAAAATCTCCACAGTAGCACCACTGGGCACTCCCGCGCGGCATTGCTTCCCCTCGCATAAAAAATGATTGTACCTTCAAATCTATCCCGGGCGAGGGCCGCTCCCTCCGACCCTCCCTCCCTCCCTAATGTCCTCCCGTATGGATGACTTCAACTTATACAATACGTAGCGGTTTCAGTGCGGTATCGCTTAGGTACTTATGTTTTTTTTTCAATTTACCTCCCTGTATGTAGACGGAGTATATTTTTTAACTTTAGTTTTGGTAATCATCTATCCGGTTATGGAATCGACGAACGATACATAGAGGTACCTATTTAATGTTTTTTTATGATAAATAGGTGAAATAATAATAGTTCTTTTAAAAGAAATTAAGTACGTAAGTGTAAGTGCCAATACTTTGGCTACAAATGAACCTCTTTTTAACCGACTTAAAAAAAGGTGGAGGTTCTCAATTCGATTGATTTTTTTTTGTTCTATGTTTATTACCACATATCTCCGCCGAATTATGAATCGATTTGAAATATTCTTTTTTTGTTCGAAAGGGTGTACTTTTACGTTTATTAAGTGATTTTGTTATACTTCCCTTAACAATTAATAATTTAACCAAGTGTTCAATATCTACATAGTTATAGTCCAAATAAACAGTTTTCAGTTCGAGTACTTATAAATATATACATTAAAATTCCTAATTTAAATGTTATAACAGCTTGAATTATGTGCCTAAACATGGCGGTTATTTACATTTTCAATCAAATTAAATAAAGAATTTAGCTGGAACATTATAACTTCTTTTAACCTTTTAAAAGCCAGTGACGCTTATATGCGACGATGACAATAGACTTCATTGTATTTAATTGCTTGGCGATCAAAGGATTAAACTCAATATATACTAGTACTTTACAAAACTAATACTTAGATCAAATTTTAGACTATAGGCTGGTTGCTTTAATGAGTCATATCATAATTTAGTCAGGTCAAACGTATACTACTATATTACTGTAATACAAAAGACCTAGGATCACCAAATGTTGATTGTAGTAAGACGGTAGGTACCTACGTCTTTCTTGCCTTACGTAAACTGTTTAAATGTACGTCAAAATTAATTTTAAATTTGTACAAAGTTTGCATATTTACGTACCACAATGGTTCCAACACATCTGTGTACATTTTATCTCATTCATTACGCACATATATCTTTTGGTATAATAAAAAAACTATATGTACTTACTTATACAAATACAGACATTGGAAACATGACGGTGTTACTTACCTACTAAGAAAATATGACTACCAGTCGAAATATATTGTTCAATGTGTTCTGTTTTTTGAGACAAGAATTAACCGGTTCTATCTAGTTACTGGTTTACAGAATGAATTTGTGTTTTCCATTCTTTTAGAAGTTAGACAGGCAAAGTCTAGCTTTTAAGCAGACTGATTTAGAGTTCAGACGTAATATGATGTTATGTGCTTATTTAAAGAAGCTAAATTAACAGTTTGTTGCGGTAAAAATATTTCGAGTAAAAAATTATGTGTGTTAAAAGAAAATACCTGGTTTATTTCTGGTTATTCACTACCAGAAATAAACTACGTTAATTTTTTAACTGGCTCGGTGGCTCAATTGGTAGTGACCCCTGCCTTCTGAACCAAGGGTCGTGGGTTCAATCCCCACCCGGGACAACCATTCGTGTTATAAACACTTGTGTTTGTTCTGTGTCTGGATGTTTATATTTGTATTTAAGTATAAGTTAGTTCATAGTATTGGAAGTACATATATATCTGTCTGGAAATTTCCCTCGCTATAGCCGTGACTCGGCCAAGAGAGTATAATTAAAATTATGAATTCAATCGCGGCACTCAAAATATTACTACGAAATTAATTCATTATTAATTCTACCTCTAAAATCCACTTAATGACTAGTTAAAGTGTTATACTAATTGTAAACATAATTACGTTTAAAAGTTAGTTAGCATTTTATATTATTTATGCTTAATGATGCGGTTAGAAAGTACATCTATATATATAAAAGGAGAAACTGACTGACTGACTGACTGACTGACTGACTGACTGACTGACTGACATATCAACGCACAGCCCAAACGGCTAAACGTAGGCACTTGAAATTTGGAAGGGACGTAGCTTAGGTACCGTAGGGGTGCACTAAGAAAGGTATTCCCGAAATTCCCACGGGAACGGGAATTAGCGGGAAAATCCTTTTGTATGAAAAATCTAAACCGCTGAAGTTAGACGCTTGAAATTTGGCATGCAGGTACCTTAGTAAATATAAAGTTTAGTTATGGCTGTATTTTGAGAAATTCCCACGGGAACGGGAGTTAGCGGGAAAAAACTTTTGTATGTATAAATTTAAACACGCGGACGAAGTCGCGGGCAAAAGCTAGTACTCTATATAACCACAAGGGCGCCAATACTAGGTATATTAAGGCTCTATACATAACCAGTAATGATAAATTACTCTAACAGTTACATAAGATGGTCCAATGATAGATTGTTGTCAACATCCAAAGCCACAGACTATATTTTGTTTAACTATCTCACTAGTTAGCCAATAGGAAGTGATCTGTGGTGACAGTTGATGTACTTTTATGTACCTAACTGTCAAAAGTTGATTGCTTTTTAAATTGTGCACTATGGTTTAAAAGAAGAAAAAGTGTAGAAAATAGTGCCTCTATTTTCTGATAGCAGGCAGTAATGGCCAATTTATTGCGTTTGAACAAAATAGAATTTTGACAGTCTACGACTAATATTCGAGGCGAATTCGCTTTGAAAACTCTGAAAAACATGTGATTATGATAAGATACCGTACACAATGTTGTTGCACAGACAAAAGGCGTAAAAAACAATATTTTGACAACTGTGCGTTGTTTCCTTAAAAACATTGCGCCATCGGGCACACAGTTTTGTTTAATCGGTGACGTCAGTGTTCAGATAAACGACAACAACGAAAAATATTCGTCGATTGGTACAGTTAACATCAGTAATTATTTTTCAGCTTGTTTCTAGGTTTTCCTATTAAGAAATTACTTAATAACGGCCCTGGAAATTGGCTGAAAGCATGTTATGCCGTTGGTCCCGAGCTTTTAAGGGCCTACTTCAAAGTTTATGCTCGAAGTGTCGGGGTCATTTTAACATGTTATAACTAACTTTATATTTCATTAGCTGTAAATTTCTTGTAAGTATGGTTCTTTGTCTGTGTAAGACGTCGAGTAGTAGGTATATTCCGGTACTACTTTGGAGAATTGTGAAAAATTCTTTTTTGTTTGAAATGGTGTATTTCCGAGATGGTTTTGAAGTTTTGAAGTTTTTGCTAAAAAATGTTGATATTAGATATTGATATGATTCAGAACTTTACGATCATTTTCAAACGGACTGTACTTTATTGGAAGCAACTAGCTAATTATCATTTTTAAATTAAGTCATGTAAAAGATTACCTATTTATGATATTTGTTCACCATTTACGTCATATTTTTTTTTGTAAATAACGCAAAAAATAGAGGCATACCAATGCGCAGTTGTATTGTTTAAACTGTTACTTGTACGCTGTTTAATTCAGTAGACTAACTTCCTTATCGTTGTTTAGCTATTTCGTAATGGATATTTAACTATTTCGGGGATGTAATGGATCGACCCATCATCTTTTCAGTCCAAGCTATCCTCACAAGCCGTGGTGCATCCTGCCGAATAACAAACGAGGCGCTGGCAACCGACTGGTGGCGGTATAACTGTCGCAGTCATCTGGTTGAATCTCCTATTTAATTAAATGGCTAGCGCGTTCATTGAATGACGAATACCACAGATCGATGACGGGCAGCATCGTCACTGGAGCGAGAAGCTGCGCTCTGCGATCGCCAACCCGCCTGTCCAGTGTGGCGAGTACAGGTATATCCTCCAGATGCTTTCCCTTAGTGGCGAATAACTGGAGAGGCCTATGCCCAGCAGTGGACTGCAATAGGCTGATCATGATGATGATCAAACGATCTTTTCTGAATAGGTTCGGGATGTTTTGAGATCCGACCTAGGTCATAGTACGAAGGAAGGAATATCTTCCTTCGTACTATGTCCTAGGTCGGAAACGTTATCTATATCCCAAGATCTTTCTCTTTTTTCATAATGTATGTACTTAGGTAACAACAACCATTACCTTAACTAGCTATAATAAATATAAGTTAAAAGAACTACATTAAGTTTGCATTAGAAAGGAGTACTTTTAATGACGAATATTTTATTACTCCCACTAGATAATGATCTATTATTCCCTCCCATTATTATACACTTTTAATAGTCCTGGAACAGGGAAGAAAGTCAAACAAATTAATATCCCTAATAGCAGTTTTTAAATACCATGCTTGAAAATAAACAATAATTAATGTACAAAGTGGGATTTATCATATTTTTGCCAAGCCAACTCATCTGCTCCTGGTGTATCCTGCTGAATAACAAACGAGGCGCTGGCAACTGGCTGGACATTAGGCCTCTCTAGACCCATAATCGCCACACTGGGCAGGTGGGCTGGCGATCGCAGAGCGCGGCTCTTCGCTCCGATGACACTGCTGCCCGTCATCGGCCTGTGGTATTTAGTTACGCCTTGAGTTGTGATGATTATACCGCCACCAGTCGGTTGCCAGCGCCTCGTTTGCTATTCGGTAGGATGCACCACGGGCAGGTGAGATAAGCTTGGAGCGTAAAGATGATAGGTCGCTCTTTTACATCCCAAGTGTACAATACTGTAGTACATTATATTGATCTATGTAACTCACTTGTAATACCAAACGCCGAAATAACTGTACCTGCCTTTTATCTATGTAAACGCTTGTTTTTTGTTTTTTTATAAGAAGAGCTTTCAGGATGACCTCACTCCACCTGATGGTAAGCGGTCGTGAGATCCAAAAGTTAGGTCGACAGGCACAATAGAGCCCATTGCGCCTGTCGCCCTCACCCTGAAGGCCCACTGAGATGCCATTTCACGCCCCGCCTAAAGAACCCAGGATTGTACAGTATTGTATTGTACAGTAAGAAGAAGGAAACACATGAGCTGGAAGGGCATTCCATGACTTAATGGCACGGGGCAGAAACGAGGAACTAAGCCTCTTGGTGCGCGCCACCATCGTCTGGATGGTATGCGGATGACAACGCTGTCCAGCACGTCCATGTTATATTTAGATTAACCGAACGATATGCACATTTTGCATGAAACGAGCTAACAACGGCCACGTGTCGATTTTTGGTCGTATGTATAAAACCCGGAAGCAAAAAAGCAGTAGCAAAAAGTGAGAGTGCACCGATGTTGTTTTGCACTAAAATAAAATAAAATAATTTATTGCCCAACCCGGCAAAGCAATTGTTTCGCTTGCGGGTCTAAAAGACCAGATTCGCTACTCCATTGTCCGGTCCACTACCTAGATTATATTGCTTGTGAATACAGCTTGTGCCGAAATGGCGCCGAATTCGTACGAATGTGCGGTGAAATATTTTGTTTCTTTATGTTTATACTCGTTTATTTTTAAAAAAATGTTTGGTTTTTTTTAACCACCTCATTAAACAATCTTCAGTCGTATGCTCAGTTTTAAATATTAATTGGGTAAAATCCCCGCTGGAAGCTGATTTTATAGATCTATTATAATTGACAAGAACGGCTACCTATCGGGTAGGTATTATGATCATCATCAGCCTATTGCAGTCCACAGCTGGACATAGACTTCTCCAGTAGTTTGCCACTTTGGGTAAACATCTGGAGGCATCTGGAATCCTCACTGAAATTTTGACTTAAGGTAGAATGATGTACGATAGTAAAAAGAGGCTACTAGAATACAAGTAGATATCCATAATTTGGCGTCATTCTACAATGAATTAAAAATGTACTAAAATAAAATTACTTTATTTTTGGTCTGATAATATAATTGATTACCAAATCTTTCCTTGTATGAAATTAACTTAACAAGGGCCATGTTTTATATTTTTACGTTTTAAAAGGAAAAAAATATGTGAAAATAATTTTGCTGCTTTATTTATTTTATCTACGTACTGTGATTTTTTCCATACTAATGAGGTCAATTATGTTTTTACCTCAGAGTAGATAGTAGATAGATCATTATACCTTACTTGTAATGTTACATAACAACTATTTACCCTTGAATATTTGGAAACACCCTGTAACTATTACAAAACTGACCCATGAAAGTGAGAACGTTTTAGTACATTTTTGTGGAAAAAAAACTTAGCAATGGGTCGTTCAGCTGGCAAACGCTATAAATCAATGGCTGGGCTATTCAGATCACCAAATTGGCACAGCATTGTGGCATTTTGTCATGTCTATGAACAATTCTATATTTTAAACAAGCGTCCTAGCTAGACCTACCAGCTTTCTCGTATCAGGAGTGTACCGAGATCTAATGAATTATTGATGCTATGTTTTCAAGTTGACTCGGAAAACTGATTAAAGTACCAATAACATTTTCATATATTATTCCGAACATAAGCTTTTCTTGTATGTTGCCGATAAACTGTGTGCAGACTTCAGTAAAATATACATACCTACATAAGCAAACATACAAGCGAAGTTGCGGACGAAACCCTTGAAAACACGCCCTGCGATCGCCAAGCAGCCTGCCCAGCGAAGCGAAGCGATAATGGGTAGAGCCTATAGATTTTGCCCAAAGTGGCTAACAACTGGAGAGACCTATGTCCAGCAGTGAACTGCAATAGTCTGACGATGATGAAGTAACGTAAAAATTTAATTCATATTTATGCACATAATAAGTGCACCTAAATTATGCTTTCGAAAGCTAACTTATAAAACGGTCGCCTTTGATTAAATACAAACAGGTGTATCAACTGTTTGGGTTTTGTTTTTATAAAATTGTAACGTTCGAAAAACAAAAAAATTATATATTAAAAAAATATTAGTTGAGACTGCAAAAAGCGCGGGCGCAAGTCTGCGGCACGAGGCGCAGCTGCCTCGTTTCCTCTTCCTACATCTGAAAAAAAAAACAAAAAACATGCACCACGCAAAAGTATTGGATCGCAAAAGCTGTCACCAACGAAATCATACACTTTGCAATGGCTGAACAGATTTTTGGGTTTTTTAATAACCGAATACTTAGTACATACCGGTTGAAATATTTATGTATTATTGCTTCTAAAACGTAAAAAAAACGTTATAGTTCCCATTGGGCTTATATCATTAAAATGTTGAAGAAATCTTTTGTAATTTAAGCTCTGTTGATGGTTTTTGTTTTTAAGACATTTAATCAACCCTAGAATTCTTATGGCATGCTCATATTTTGTATGTTGAAAGCCGACATAATCGTATATTTTTAACTTTTATACTTAGCATTCAGTAGGTATTTTTTTTGTTGTTGATATCAAAGCATTCATCAAAAGATTACAATACATTAGCTTACAATTTACTCTGTTTTTATAGAGCTTGTCTGTAAGTGAGTCACATCCTCTAACTTTATATTTTACTCCCTACCGAATCGATAATCTTGCACTTCTTAACATGCCTGCAAGGAATCATCTTTCGTATTTTTTTCCTACATAACGGCCGAACAGTTTTTCTAAGCTTTTTAGAACAAGGGTCGTAAACAGTAGCCTGAACCAATCTACATTTGCATTCTCGGAAGGACTTCGCACAAAACAATAAAGAAAGTGAACGTCAATGGTTTGCCATTCTTTTATTTAGCGAAACTGAAAGTTTTTATTTGTAAAGCTTTTTTATAATGCTAATTGTCTCGCAATTTCAAATGTAGGTAGTACAAGAATGGAATGGAAATAAAAAGCAAAACTGCCTAGCATCTGTGGGGTTAGTAACAACTTTGCTATTTATGACCGATTTCACTACAAGCTGTTTATTATTATATACCTATTTGGAAGACTTAAGAATAAAAAACTTTACTTCTCAACAACTACCTGAAAGGACGATGAAACAAAGAGAATTTTGTAGATAAGATAAGGATATGTATATTTTTTATACAAAAATATAATATATTTTTTATACAAACATTAATAGATATTTTTTATTCTCTTTCATCTACACTTCAATTGACCAATTATGGAAATTTACAGTTAGCACAAAAATTGTTGAACCTAACGCCATCGGATACCTACAGTGTCTTCTTTAGAAAAGACCTGGAAGCTATTCTCGTATCGCCCAATATGGAATAGAAAATATACAACACGGAAAAAGCACTTTTTTATATTCTTTATTGCGCACCATACAATTGACTTAAAAACTAGGTATTACAGACACTAGTTGCACAATTTAGGCGGCCTTATCTCTTTATGCGATCTCTTCCAGACAACCTTAGGGTAGAGGACACTTGTAAATCGTCAGGAACAAATTAAAATTACCAATGAAAATTTTATAATTGAAATACATTAAATCAATAATCTCCCAATTGACCTTAAATTCTAAACAAAACATTACATAATCACAATGTGCTTAAAGTAATGTTTCATTGACAAAAAGTTGATACACTCAGTCAAAGTGAAATTGATATAAACGATACAAAAAACATAATAGGATAAAAATCACGTGTTATTCCTTTGTAAAGAAGCAGGTTAGTAAAAAACCATAGCAGGTTTTTTGAGGGCGATAAAACGATTTGCCTCGTGATCCGTGCCGGGGTCTTTTTTACCCGAAGCGTTATTTTGGGGTTGGTTTTTGTACGATACCGATCTCTCTCACGTTTTTGAAGGATTTTTTATTGGTGTATCGTGTTAATACCACTTGATTAAGGTATGTTTACGCGTGTTAATTTTTATAGGGGTTCGACTTTTTATGAAGTTCCTTTCCCTTCAGAACTTTTGACCTTTGTTGGTAATTTCTATTGGTTGTTTTTGGATATTGTTTTTTTATACATGTACGAGTATATAGTAGTCTATTTCAATACACCACATTTTATGTTACGCCTTAAAATTATGCAAATAAGTTTTTGATTTGATTTGATTGATATATATAACTTATAAGTTATATAATGGATATTTTTAAGACTAAAGTATCTTATCATTATCTGATGATGAGCATCAGCCTGCAGACGTCCACTGCTGGACACAGGCCTCTCCTAAAGATATCCATCTCTACATGGACTCATCCTGAGCTGATTGAGTCCAAAGGATCCCCGCTAAAGCTTCAATACAATTGAACTTTTTTCATATTTTATTGAATTTAAAAAATATGAAAGTTTCATTTTAATTTAGCTTCGGTACATACATATTTGTATTAAATGTGGTGGCATAGTATTAAATATGTAACATTTTGTGCGTGTGATTCAAATTTTGATTATTATTTTCATTTAAAATGATCAGTCCAACCTTGACCCTAATGGTGTCTATTTTTTCTTACAAATGCACAAAGTGTGAAAGATTTATTTCAGCTTTTATGCCCTTGCATTGAAAAGTGTAATGTGTAATTTATGGTATCTCAATAACGATTGTAATTGGTCCATTATTGGGGTCAGGAGCCCTACCCTAAGACGCCAGAGGCCATTGTTGGACGCCTGTAGGGTCAAAATGGTCGAGGGGTCAACGATTTATTGCAAAATTTGAAAAATTAAATCCGTGACATTATATTTACGGATACAATTGCTTGCAAGGCCGTTATGTCTAACCTTCGATTTTGTAAAAATAATCCATTTTAAAAATACCTAATATCATTTCAGCAATTGGTGGTTGGTGGTGGAACATAATACCTAATAAGAAAAAATGGTAAGTGAAATTAAAAACGATGAATACCTACATCGTTAGAACACTAAAAAGTTGTTAATTTTGAATGTGAATTAAATATGTTAAAAAACACCAGTAAGTATTCTCTTACAGTAAGGCGCTAAGAAACATATAAATATAGGTAGGCACTATCAACTGTACACAGTAATTTTTTTACCAAAGAACTTTTTATAATCTTACTAAAGACATCTGTGGTAAAAGTATGTAGAGCATGTAGAGAACCAATTTTCTATATTATGGTTTATGGCTCCGAACTAGCCGCTACATTTTAGCTCTTTTCGTCTATAACAGACAAAAGAGCTTATTTATCTTTCGTTTACCCTTTATGTATGATTGTATAAAAAATTGATTTTAAAAGTTTTTTCCTGTTCTATTCTTTTTTCATTTCTCATATTCAGATATTATTGCATACAGCCAGTAGTGTGGTCACACGGGCGAATGTTCTATTTTTCCCGCCTTTTAAAATTACGCGCGTCCATAGACTATAAATCGGGCCCGTCAAGGGGTATTTTGGGTCATTTTTAATTTATCTGCCCCCTGGCTTTATTTTTGGCGAGGGGTCAAGCCGGACAATGCCTGCTATTCGTCCGTTGAGTGCGTTTTATTGCCGCTCTACAATTTCTGACGTTGCTCTTGGTATGCCTTTGAGGGTGGGAAGTGGACGGCTTGGAACATAACGTAAAATTGTGCACAATAGATGTAATTTAAAAAAATGTTCCGGCTATATACTCACCTATAATTTTGTGTAGCTAGGAACCTACTTACTTTGTCGACTTCGCGAATAGTAGAGTAGAGGCCAAGAATGAGAAGAGCCTACATTTAAAATTACCTACATTATGTAATTATTTTTTAATTTTTTAGTTTGTATTTTTTAGAATAAAATTTACGGCTTCCATACAGCTAAACTGAATTAAGGTATACGTTATATTACTGAATGTAGGCAACGACAAACAATTATTTATAGTATAAAATACACTAAATCTTTAGTAATCGTATGAATACTAACTATAAAAAAAGTTTTTGTGTACTTATATAAATATTTAAAATTTAAAAAATATAAATTTGGTCACTGAATAGGAATACTTTTTTATTTTTAATTTTCTCCACTATTTCATTAAGCACAAGTACCTATATTTATACTGTTTAATTATAAAAATATCTTAAGATGTTTATTATTGATTTTAATAGAAAACATTCAAATTCCAACTAGGTCACCCGACTACCGAGACCGTTTGAACAGCCTGCGGACATCTGTTACTGTAAAAAAAACTTATTACATACATTTTTGTAACAGTCCATTATTGCAATGACACCGAATTGTAAAACCGTTCAAATCCTTGCATTCGCGCGGCGATCACGGCCGTTCGCAAATTGCCTCTAAGCCCGCAGGGGTCAAACACAAAGCCCCGGTCACACATATTGACACCCCAACAATGCCCAGGGGTCACTTTTATTTGTTGCAGAAACTTAATTTATAATCTTTTCACACACGCCATTAAGAAGATTACTAAAATCTACCCTTTTCCGTCGATAACAATTGTACATTGTTACATTTTTCGCGTAAATAAAATGTAACCGAACGCTCGGCCATTGTCCGCTTCGGCACATTTTCGAACGGGATCTTGTGTTCGAAGTTTGATTTATGTTGGAATTTTAAATTATTCGATTTTTTTAAATCATTCGAATTTGGAATGCTAGGGATGGGAAGACGTTTGTGTTCCGGGTCAAAGGAGAGGATTATGTGGATGCGGACAATCGTGAAGTAACGGTCAGGTCGCACACTTCGGGCAGAGGTTAACGGTTGCATACTTAGGTGAAGATATTATGGAGGAACGGATACAATTTATGACCCTAAGGCCAATAGGGTGAGACGGTTGAAGATTTACATGTCACGGCATTATATCTCATTATGTTTAAGATCTTCACGAAATGTTTAAGATATTGGTGTAAAGAATGCCCAAAAAGTAGACGAAACGAACGACGAACGTTTCTGTAAATAAATACATAGTTATTTTGTACAAAAGGTACCTAATACAATCTTAATTAAATGATTTCGTACACAGTATTTATTTATTAGATAATAAAGGAACCACATAAGTCGTTCAAATAATCTACAGTAATATGGCTAAATAATTTATAAAAATATCACTTAAAGGAATCCCACTACTTTTATTATAGAAAGTATGTAGAGATTTTATTTTTCGTAAAGAATATTTAGGTTACACTACAATTTGCATGCATTATTTAATACTGTACCAAAACGGTTCGTTTTTTGCTTAAAAAAAGAATGTCCATTTTTCTATTTTACAGTCCTACTAATCTTTAAAAAATGCAGGTAATCTTTTCGCAAAAAATGAAAGTAGGTAGGTAATACCTTAAAAAATCCAAATACGCCAGGTACTTGCACAAAGCACGTAGAACTGACACAGACTAAATCTCCGGCCACAATGGCCAAGATCGATGTGCTTTTTTTACGACTGCACCACTTTTTAGTTAGCAAAACATTAAAATATTTGACACAACCGAAAACTGACTTTAAATTCTACGTACAAAGTAATAAGGACGAATGTGACATTCGTGGCTGTATGAAGTCTGGTGTCATTTGTAAGAATTCGGTTTTTATTTCGGCGAAGTGATTTTTTTACAAGCAGCCCTTTTGTGATTTTTTAAAGTTTATTTTAAAGGACAAGGCGATTAGGTGGTGTCCGTTTTGTGTGTGTTCGATAGAAAACGCCGAAGTTGATGGATCGCTCGAAGTTCTCGGGTGTTGCGAGACGCCTGTAATCGCACCTGCATTGTGCATTGTTGGGTAATGATCACGAAATGGCACAATCATTTTGGTGGTAATTTATTTTTATTGCGATTCTGTGCGATTTTTATTGACTATTATCTGTGCAGTAAAGGTACTGGACGTAAATCTTAAAGGATTGTCTTTGCTCGAAAGTATTATTTTAAAGGATTGAGTAGGCTTGCCACTTCAGATTAAAAACCTATTTTATGCACTCAACAACTGGTGATTGAACTACAGTCTGGAAAAAGTTAAATGTTGATTAAAGTGAGATGGTAAAACTCTAAAATCGACCAAGAAAATATCTACACTGCCAGAAAGATTTCTTTTTTAATAAGATTTTAACGGCCTGGGATCTCTCCATACAGCCAAACTGCCAGAAAGAAAGAGGTTGACACACTTTTTTTAAATAATGTTTTAACGGCCTGGGATCTCTCCATACAGCCAAAGAATGATTTACCTTTAAACTTTTTATAATAATTAAAGTACATATTTCGAATGTAAGGGTGCTTAGACGCAATGCAACATCCTTGTTGTCAATACACATATTACTGAGTAATAGTATCTACCTTTCTACGTAATGCATAATCATAATACGACATCAAAGACTTTATAGACTTTGTTCTATACTACTCGTATTTAACGAGTAGTATAGAACAAAGTCGCTTTTAAATTAATTTGTCTGTCTTAACCTATTATGCTTAGATTTTTAAAACTACGCAACGGATTTTGAATCGGTTTCTGATAGAGTGATTCTAGAACAAGGTTTATATGCAGTTGATACCTATATGGTTAAGATAGTTGAATATGGTAAATGCCACTATGCCACTATGCTCTGATATGAATTTATCATTACATGTAGATATGACAACACTGACAAATAATTTTAGAGTTTTCTATACGGTTAAGGTAATCTGAAGCCAAATAAATTACATTGATATAATACATAATGTAACAACTTTATTTTCAGTATACGAAATATAGAACATTCCATAAGAATTTTATTGGTGCACCATTCAATGATCAATCAGCAGTCTCTGGCTGATTTTCCCCGAACAATACATACATAGTACGTATCTTATGTGATCAACCCTTCACTTTCCATAAAACAATGTCCATCCCCAACCCTTAGAGAGACGCCACAAAAAACGTGGGGTGAAACAGAACGGAGCGGACGTAGGGTTGACAGATCCTTTTCGATATCCACAAAACCCTGATCATTATCATCAGTCTCTAGCAGTCCACTGCTGGTCATAGGCCTCTCTAATATTTCACCAATTTGAAGCCCAGGATCGAGGGCATCTCGTCTCCAGCACTCTGTCACAAGCTAAAAGTTCCTCAGCTACCTATCGAAAGGACTCGGCATCTCTTTGCAGGATCGGTTCCGGAATGCGGTGATCCAACAGATAACTAAGACCATCGACAGAAGTCACCGGATCAGTAAGCTCTGGTAATTAGCCATGCCTTCAATTGTGATTCGGTTGCTAGCGCCACCAGTCGGTTGCCAGCGCCTCGTTTGCTATGCGGCGAGGTGCAGCACGAGCAGTTGAGGTTGGCTTGGAGCGAAACGATTATGGGTCGCTCCCTTACATCCCTTATCCGTCACCAAATTAATAACACAAAAGGTATAGGAGCGATGGATCTTAGACAGCCCTAGTATATACCATATCAAATCCACGAGGGAAAGGGTTGCGCCCCCCTCCCCCCTCCCGGTCACCCCCTGTCAAAGTTACATGTTTTATTCATGGGGCGTTCAAACCGAATCACGGTGGCTCGAGATTGGGATCAAATCTAGTTGTTTACTAGTTTTTCTGTTTGTTATGTTGTCTGCATCTGTTTAATAAATAGAGAGTAATGAAAATACTATATGTATTGATATAATATTCAACGTAGGTAGGTACCTTAAATTTAAGTAAATATGCCAGAAAATACACGTTAAGCACGTGGGTAAAATAAAACCATGTTATATGTGCTATCAATGCTAGATGATGACGTCTCTTTGGGATGAAAGGGAGCGGCCTATCATCTTTTCGCTCCAAGCCAACCTCATCTGCCCGTGGCGCACCCTGCCGAATAACAAACGAGGCGCTGGCAACCGACAGGTGGCCGTGTAACCATCACAATTGAAGGCGTAGCTTAATACCGCAGGCCAATGACGGGGAACAGCGTCATCTAGGCGAAAAGCTACGCCCTGCGATCGCCAACCCGCCTGCCTAGCGTGGCGATTATAGGTATATCCTCCAGATGTTTGCCCTAAGTGGCGAACAACTGGAGAGGCCTATGTCCTGCAGTGAACTGCAAGAGGCTGATGATGAACGTCTCGTGGACATCCAGACTACTATCAGCTTACAAAATTTGACTTTAAAAGCTGCTTTCCACAGTTATGTTCGGTGTGTTTTAGCAGAAGAAATGATTCGACAGAGAAGCAAAGTCATCGACATAGCTCATCGGATTAGCAAGCTGAAGTGGCAGTGGTGGCCAGCCCATAACCGTTAGGGTAAACGAGTTCCAGAGTAAATACTCGGCAAACGTAGTGTAGAGTGCTCTTGGGGCTCTTCTTTAGCTGTTGAGTGACAATTTGCCCAAAATGGCGGGCAATTCCTGAAAGTCACATGATCGGCGCAAAAAGAGATGACCGTGGTTGCTTCTATGATCCTTTATTTATAGTGTAGACTGCAGAACCGACCACCGCTGGGGTAAACGAGTTCTGGAGTAAATACCGCGTCTTGTCAATATTCGTGTAGGTAGAGTGACAATTTCCGCAAGATGGCTGCCAAGAGCTTTGTGCGAGAGACCTTAGATCAAGCACAGCGGCTTACAATCGGAGACGGCTACGTCTAGCAGAGGACTTCAAGATGTGATGTTTGTCCCGAAGAATCCTAAAAAGGATTTCATGCGAACGATTTCGTAGGGAACGATGCCAGCTATTTTATATAGAGGAGCACATAACTTTGTCTTTTTATATAGCTCAATTTTCGTATATCGACGCGGTGATTTGCTAAAGGGGTGGCGAACAAAAGGCTCGATAACTGGGCAGGGGGACGTTTAGACGCGTT
Source organism: Conogethes punctiferalis (assembly GCA_031163375.1). NCBI lineage: Eukaryota > Metazoa > Arthropoda > Insecta > Lepidoptera > Crambidae > Conogethes > Conogethes punctiferalis. The sequence goes on from CM062078.1 coordinate 20,832,494, forward strand.
ACCCCTTTATTGACAGTTCAGACGAGATTGCAACGTAACTGGAGTACACCCGTGAGAACCCTATTGGGACCATGTCAAATGTGATATTTCACTTTTGATGTAGGTTTTTTTTTCTAAATGACTCTGACGATGGCACGCACACATTTATTCCTCCCACCAATCCAGAGGGGACGGCGATCTCACGTACACATTAGATCTGCTGTTCTTCTGGTCGAAATTCAGTACCAATGGATACATTTCACTATAAAATAAAATAAATAAAATAAAATAATTTATTTCTGCAAATAGATTTACAAGTAAATTCTTTTGCACGTCAAACTTTTTTTTCCCTTCTAGCACTTCGACGTGATAAGGATGAGGCCTGATGAGAAGAAGTGCCGCAAGTGAACTGAACCACAGAAGACAGACAGTGGTTGGTAACAAATGTGTACTAAAATCTAATAATTATATTTTTTAATGCGCTTGGGCACTATTCACCTGAAACAGTGATATTGAACCCTATGATGGTTACCCAGAAAACACCAATTCACTCTAGCCTTAAACACCTGAACATAAATGCCTCGGGGAACAAAGAGTCCGTAGTTTGGCTGATCGTATTATACTTAGTAGTGGTAAAACGCACCATATAGGTATTATCATGGGCTGGTTTCTGTAACTCGACGACTATAGCGCCTAATTAGCGTGAGTAAACTTTAAAGTGCGAATGATATCTGCTCGAATTTTAGCTTATATGCTAATTTTAGTTTACATGTTACAGTCCTTTACTGCTACATAAAGCTTGGAGATCATTATTAATGATGCTTAGTGCTAATTCAGTACCGTCGATAGTGAATTACTCGAAGAATTTATAGTGCGAATGGCCAAGCTTTGTAACTCTTTGCCAGAGACCTAGTTCCTCGATAGATATAATTTTCAGTTTTTCAAGGCGATATTAAATCGGTTTTTGTTGGGTTCGCGCGATCGTTGTTCGCAACTGAGTTGGGAGTTGGGATCAAGAGCTACCCACTTCCTTGTAAAAAAGAAAGTACTTAGGTATGGTATATACTAAGCGACTCAAACATCTCTACTTCCCTTCATCCATTCCATACATTGTCAAGATCGTCTGTTGCAGACAATAAAACAAATGCATCTTAGAAGATTCATCTGTGATGTCAACCGGAATTATTGTTGCATCAGCTAGTTAGGTAGGTATAATCTTTGTTTTTTAACAAATAAAATTCCTAAAAATAGCCTAACCGTTTGGAAATATTTTATGCACTTAACATTACAACCAGTTAAAGGTTAATCGCTTTTAAATCACTCTATTTGAGGTTGAAGAGGATTATCTTGCTATTAAATTGACTCAACATTTGATTAAGAAGACACTTAACCAAGTATTTTTAATTTTAAGTAAAAAGCAACCTTATTTGGTTAATGGCGCCGTTATAGATAAAATACTTACATCCTGGTAACGTTTGATTTGACCAAATCTGTTTTGAGGCATGAAATGAGTCGATTTGCTACACTCACAACTTTGAACTTATACTTAAATACTAGCTTTCAGATTAAGCAAATGTCTACTCATAGATACAACTGAAATATATAGCGAAGTGTCTACTTTTCTATTAAGAGTACGTATTCCATTTAATGTTCTTTTGGTAAAAATCATCCCAGGCCTACAAAGAATATTTGAATAAAGAAATGCTGGCCAAATTGATCCTTTCATCACCATTTATCGAGTGTTGTGCTAAACAACATAATTATAACGTACGTGCTTAAGTAATTCTATGTTTAAAAATATTTTAGTCAGTTTATAAGTATACAATATTTCCAATTTTAGTGAAGTTTTAAAACAATGACGAAATCCGTTTCAGCAACAAAGAAACTTTCTACCTTCTAAAAGTAGACAAAGTTGAATTTCAGTTTGAAAACACCTACCTACGCTAAAATCAAAGGAACTTCCAAATCAAACTGACCAAAGCCCGCCATAAAAATATTGACGGGCGCAGGCGGAGGGCGGGGGTCCCGTCGCCATGGCAACGCTCCCTCCGAGGGGAAAAAACGGGTAAAAATTGCGGGAGCGAATGGCCGGTGATTTTTTATGGCGTCGTACATTTTTTCCTTCGCCGCGACGCTGGGGGCGGACGTGAGGGTACAGAGTGTCCGACAACGGGAGCTTTGGAATATTTTCAGGGAATTCGATTGTTAGGATCAGTTTGATACAAGCTTTATGTGATGTTTTCATATCGACGTGAGGTGTAATGAATGCTGATGCATTGACATGGTTTGCTTTGTATAATACATGATAGTTAGTTATACATACTTTGTACATTACCTATGTATGATAATAATCCAACTCATGCGGGAACCGGCAGCAACGGAAATTACCTTTTCTAAATTGTCTACATGAGAGTCATAGTACAAGGGAAAACCTTAGTTTGAAACCAGTATTTTATGTGAATTGTCTGGCACATTTATGTCCCGATGCTGGGTAACCTTCTGTGGTATGGGATTTTAATTCTAAAATGAAAACACGTAAAAACTGCAATCGTTACGCAAAATGGGTCTGGTTATATAATAATAAAACATAATTATACATGTTATGAACAAAGCTTTTTATCAGCCTCGTCAATTTCATTTGAGTCAAGGTCATCTAACTCTGGTCACAGGTGCCTCTTACCAAGACCCTTGGTAAATCTAAAAACTCCAAGCCTCGTCTGCTGCATCGATTTTCGGTTATAAGCAGACATGACCAGCCCACTGCCACTTCAGATTACTAATCCCTCGGTAGCCTAGAGTTACCACGTCCTCTCGCTCGTTTATACGTCTCGTTGTTGTTTTTTAATTCTGCTCCGTTTTGTAAAAACAACACCCTGTACGCTGTCCGAAAGTCTCCACGGAGTGCTAAATCGAGGTTCGCGTGTGTGCGTCGCGCGAAGGCTGCAAATATTATAAGTATGGATTTTATCCCGTCCCACTCTCGCCCTCTCGCTCCCTCCCGCGTCCGGGAAAAAATATTCTCCAAGGGAATCTAAAATTATGAGCACGAGAGGGAACTTTCGCAGTCGTTATATGAAAAGGGAATCCTGAAGTCATTTCGGTTCATAAATCTTGTGATATTCCCGCTCTGATGGGATTGTTTGCGCTGCAAAACTGTCGTTATTCACGAATGGAGCGCTATTTCCTTTTGATATCTTGTTTTCTTGAGGAAAGGCTCGCTGTTTTGAGAGTTGAGGTACAATAACCCGCGATGTCAGGTTGTTACACCGACTATAGTGGGTAGCGCTTAATAAATGATCGGTGGTGAACTTTCATTTGCTTGGTTACCTAGCGACAAGTCACGTGGCATCCGATTTAATTTAATTTTAGATTTTTTTGTTCGAAATGGCTTGTGCTTGAATGCCATCTGCCTATTGGTAAGTGATATTGCAGTCTAGCGTGCTCATACAGCAAAACCGGTTCCCGCCACAAGACAGAGACAAAAGCGATCTTATGTATTTTATACTATGTATTTAGTGATTTGAACTTGGAAGAAGAACCTTTATCGTGGGTGGATTAACCTATTAGTTTTACTGTAATAGCACTGCGTAGGGAATCTATATCGCTTAAGAAACCTTATTAAAAAATTTCTGGCGTTAAAACACTATCAATATAGAGTCGGAAAGCACACAGATTTTACAGTAGATACTCGTCTACTTATTACATAATTTAATTTATGCTGTTCTATCCTCAAATATATCGTATACACAATACGGTCGAAAATAGGCGTGAAATGTCCTTTAAATCTACTGTAATAGATCGAGACAAAACTTGTAAGAAATTCTAAAAATACGAACATCGTTTTCTGTGACAGTTCTTCAGTGGTGTAAATGTAATGGCCATGGGTATTTATTGCCAATATGACACATTTGAACTCTTTCTGTGACGTTTGGTCCTTCACGCCAGGGATACATGTTTTTGTAAGTAAGTAAACAGTAGTCAAAGTCAAATACCTTATAGTTTATTGCTTTTAGGAATGTTTTTAAGGAGTTTTTCTTTTTTGTTGAATTATAAAAGTCCAGTACATCATGTTGCCCTTTTGAGTTATAATATGAATGGGAAATTATTAATACTTGTTTGATTTTGAAGAACGAGTAAGTCAATGAGAACGAATAACTCATTAAGCAAAACTAGAAATCACAGACATAGATCAAGTCACCATAACCGATAGGGGACACCGTTCGTTATTATTTCCCTAATCCCGTTATTTTCCGGGGATAGCAAATATTTCTTACGGATAATTGATTTCCAAATATTAAGTTACCGATTCGCGTGTTTGTTTGTGTACAACTACTTCGGACGAAGCATGATACATTTTGCTTTGATTCCGTCTTGTTTGGTTTGTCGTAATTGTATACTCCAGGGTTTGAAATTGTGCAAACTACTTATGGACCCGACTTCTTCTTTGTCCTTCCCTTTTCCCATTATTTGGGGTCGGGTCTCCTCACTCTTTTGCGCCAGGACAATCTATCCTGGGTTGTCTGTTCAGGCAAATGGGCTTCCTTGAGGTCTCTCTGTATTTTGGACCACCAGGTTAGTGGCGGGCGGCCTCTACCTCTCCTCTGTTCCGGTAGGTTCAGTGCAATTTTCACCACATGGTCCTCGCTTCGTCTTTTGACATGTCCATACCACCTGAGACGGTTTTCAGTGAGTTTCTGGGTGATTGGTGCGACTTTAAAGCTGCCTCTTATGAATTCGTTGCGCACTTTATCAAGTCGAGTCACACCTCCCGCCCATCTCAGCATCTTCATCTCATTGACATGGACCTTTTGCTCGTGGGTTCTCTTTACTGTCCAGCATTCGGATCCGTAAAGTAGCGCCGGGCGTACTGCGGTCTTGTAAACTTTGCCCTTTACCTTTACGGGCATACGAGGATCGCACAATACTCCCGTGAGCGTTCTCCACTTTTGCCAAGCAACATTTACGCGGTGAGTGACGTCGTCATCTACGCTTGCGTCGGGTGTCAGCATGGAACCCAGGTATTTGAACTTCCTCACCGTTGGTATGGGTGTCGTCCCAATGTGTATCGTCTCTTCCTTTGTGTTCCCACTAAAGGGGCATATCATATACTCGGTTTTACTCCTGCTAACACTTAAGCCGTACTTTTCTAGAGACTGTGTCCACCTATGTACCTACCCGACTGTGCTCGTATATTTCATCAGTTGTAGAGACAAAGCCACACAGTACAGACATTTCATTATCCTTCTTTGGATTAGAAATCCTGAGACAATTATTTTGCCAAGCGTGGTGACTACGGTTAAATCATCCCTAATGACAATTGTCTTTGGGGCAGCAGCGGATGTTTGCAGGCTGATGATGAAGACAATTTTCAGACTATAAAAATAAGATAGAGAAACATACCGGAATGTACATATCATAACAACTTTTGTGTTAACTAAAAATGCCTTCGCTTGTTCAAAATTGCTACTTGAAGAAGCAATTGCATATTTTTATAGATCTAGATAAAATATAGCCGCAGAACCGATAACCATTGGGGTAAACGAGTTCCGGAGTGGACACAAACCGCATCTCGACAAACGTAGTGGACTCCCTCAGGTGGAGTGATGATTTGCGCAGGACGGCTGGCAAGTGCTGGTTGCGAGAAGCCCAGGATCGATCAAAGTGGCGAACATTGGGAGAGGCCTATGTCCAGCATTGGACTAATATAGGATGATGATGATGAGATAAAATATGAACATGAAAAGAGATTGCCTTGACATAATGTAAAAATTCAATCGCGGCTGTTTTCTATCTTGCCATGAGCCGTAGAAATTATGTATGAGTATAAAAATAATCTATGATGTTAAAGCGTGAAATTTTGTTTCCAAGGGTGATCAAGATATAATTTATCATTGTAAAGTACCTCTACATAATAAAAAAAGTATTTAAAAAGCTACCCCATTTTAAAAAGCATAATACACATCCAATCGCGCGCGCGTGCCCATATACTCACGCCCTTTTCTATAAAAAGCTCCATGTGAGACTCGTATGTATCATTACCACAGACAATAAAAAACTCCCCTAACTTTTTTACCATTTTTATACGCGCCCTCATTGGTCGCGTTCCCCTTCTAAAAAAGTAAAGACGCGTGCCCCGCATGCGCGAGCTCCATTCAAATTCAAATAAGGAACGCACGCGCGTATGTAACATACGGCACGGCTGCATCTTATTATTATAAAACGACTATTTTACCTAGACCTCTCTATCCCCAATCGAATACTAATATTAGATGCTTCTGTCAAAAGATTCACAAGAACACGGAGGGGTCATCTTACAGTGGTGACAGCGCGTAAAAATACTCGCTAGGAAAAAATATAAAATAAGTAGGGAAGTATTTTAAAAATAGAACGTTCCCCTTCCGAGTTAGGGGAGTGACTGGCTGATATATGAGCGGTGTTACTATGGATTTTAATAATACACACCGTGTGTTAGTTCAGGGAGGCCGTAAGATTTGTCAATGCGGCATTTTGTGGCGCTATTTCGGTGTCGCGTGCGAGATCGAGTTTCTAGATTGTGGTGTTTACCTGGTAGCACTCCGGTTACGCTTCCGGCCACCGGCGTGTGGTTCGGTGGTTCGATTGGAACTTCCTATGCCATTGTTGAGGTAGCTACGAGTTAAGTGGGGAACAAGCATGCCTTGTGATGAAAGAATAGAAAATCCTAAGACTTGCGCTTATTCGAATGAAAGGCATTCAAAAACATTTGCTGATTTTGAACAACTTGTAATTAAGAACTTTGGTAACTGATAGAAGGCTAAAAAGCTAGGCTTTGCTTCATCAATAAAGACATCGTTAAATGTACTTACGAATCATAATATACACATCCAATCATCGTTGATCATAAAAGGCTTTTCCTCTACCTAAAAGTTTTCTAGCACACATCGGTTACTAGCGCTGAGACCGCCTACATTGTACTAGGAGAAGGTGTCTCTAATGTTTTTGGCTTACAGCCATTATTTGTATTTTTTGCTATAAATAATACCTATTTATCAATAAAATCTATACATGAATGCCAAAATAGAAGATTGTGTTTAATTAAGTATTTCATGAATCGGCAAGACTCTACAAAACTAGCTTTTAGGTACCCCTATTAATTATTGGCCATGAATTAGGATAATAAATAAGCTTAAATGCTTACTTAGATAAGGCAATTCCAGTACATAATTATTTAGATTACAACCAACTAAGTACCGCAGCATTCCCCATTTTAATTAAGTTACAACGTTATTTGACAAATTAAATATATAGCCAGCTGGTCATTTAACAAAGTACATGCCGGCCGGCATAACTGAGAGACAAAAATAAGGATCAATTTAATTATCATTACTCACACGCGCCTAAGCCCGGGTTAAAACCGTCAATTTATTATTATGGACCCGTATCCAATTTAAAACAACGCACGGGCGAATGGAGCCATTACGCTCGACGTATCCCCGCATTGTTTTCGTACCGAGAACATGGGGGAATCCTTGTGGAGTAGAAAAAACAATTTAAAAATAAAATGAAATAATTATAAAAGGGAGGGCGAGGCGCGTGTCATGCCGGCTTTATTTATTTCAGTTCAGCTGCCGTTCGAATTTTAAATGGCTACTGGCATATAGGCAAGTGACATGTGGTGTGGAAAAAAGTTTTGTGAACCATAATGCCCTATTGTTTTTATGTACTGGCTGTATGCATTCGGAAGGCATATCGCGCATTCAGCCACGTGTGCCAGTGTTTGAGATTTTTTTTAAATAATATTTAACGGCCTGGTATTTCTCCATACAGCCTAAGTGATTGAGATCTTTATTGATTGATAGACACAGACAATAGAATACAAAACAGGTAATAACAAAATAACAGCGCGTATTTTTAAATTATAAATTTACATTTTGCATAATGAACATTAACAATATGACGTTGGTTATTGAGTAAATAAGTATGTACTATGTACCTAAGTTGTTATCGCCGAAAATGTGTATTAATAACAACAAGCATATGACGGTTATACATTTAGCAAACACGAAGCAGTACGTAAATACCTACTATGTAATTAACTTGTGTCGTGTAGGTAATCATTAAGCAAGAAATTAATTAGAATTGCAGCGAAACTGCAACATTTGGTTCGGCTCCCCGCCCTTTTAGACCTACCGTAGAGAAATGTTTTTTAATCTATGGAATAGCCTTCTGTGGGCGGGTTTTACGCCACGTGCGAATCGCCTCATTTGTTTTTTAGAAGACGGCTTCGTACAAAAGCGCAAATTAACGTTATTTGTGATATTTAGATGGATTGTTGGCTCATTTGGTAGTGATACTGCTATACGAGCTTTGAGCTTTGGGGCTTGTGGGCGTGTGGGTTCATTCGGGACAAACATTCGGAGTATAACGAAACGACGAATACATTTTGGCTAAAGTGTAGTTTATATCCGCAGAATTATGGCGTGTAGAGTTTTGTTTTCCCGAACGACGGAGATGCATAAAGGCATTTTCCGCGGAACCAAAAAGGCAGTGTAGGTTTAGAATCTTGGCTTTACATGAGATCTAAAATGCCTTTCGGAACTTAGGTTTATACATAAAAAAAAAGAAGTATATTTAAACATTTAGGCAGTAATATCGCCATATTACCTAAGTTGAAAAAGAACCATTTTAGTTACCTACTTCAAAATAATTTTAGTATAATCTCTATTTATTTTGAAGTGGGCGTACCATGGCTATGAAAAATTATACCTTTGCTTGAATAGAATAAAATTATTAGTTTTGATATACAGATGCGGGCTTCGTTAATTAAATTGTGAGACCACTATAGGAGATTGAATCTAGCTTGCAATTTCGTCATCGACCGATGCAGTGATAATATTGTTGACTAATTTAAAATCGAATCGAAGCCGATGTGAGAGCACTAGTTTTGTACTAAATGTTGACAATGTATTAGTTGTTCTTTCTTTAATCCGATTTGCTTAAATAAAATATTGTTTTATCTATGATTTTAGCACCTCGTCTCTATAGCGGTTAATCCCGGTAACGTCAACCGGAGTCGGAACCGGAACCTTTTGAAAAAAAAAATTGTCTCTGATCTGTGGTAACCCTGTTATCATTTTCTATTTAGTAATATAATAAGGGTAAACCTTATTTTGAGTTACATGTGACTGCGCAATCATTAATTATCATCCTATTGCAGTTCACTGCTTGACATGGGGCCCTTCAGTTGTTCGCCACTTTAGGTCAAACATCTGGAGGCTTTACCTATAAACCATTCTGCTGGGCAGGTAGGTAGGCAATCCCAGGGCGTAGCTTCTCGCTCCAATTAAGTAGGTATAAGTATTAATTTATATCGCTTCTCGACCTGACCCAAACCAAATGTATTAAAAACGTTTCAAACTCAAAAAACATCACTAAAATTACACAAAATATGTCATTTACTTTCCAAACTAACATTGACACCACAAATGATCTCCCATTGAGTGATTTGTAACGTTTACCGAGAATACGAGTCCCATTAAAAAACGCGCAATTTATTGTTTCTAGCCGCCATTAATCTTTATTTGTCAAAGCGTAGATTGGCGCGTAAAATAAAAAGAAAATAAAAAAATTAGGTGCCAATCGCGTTATCTCCAAATCTTACCTACAGCAGCCAACATGTTAACTTATTTTATCTTCTAATTATTGACCACTGGCCAACGGACCACCCCCGTTTTTGCGAAAAGGACAATGTTTGTGGAAGTTGTTTTTTTTTAAAAAGGAAGGAGGTTGTTACCTCGATACGGTTGTATATTTTTTATAAATAATTATTTTAACGTTTTTTTAGCTCCTCTGTCGTGAATCTTGTTTGTTAAATTTATATATATTTTTAAGACAATTTAAGAAGCGACGCATATGAGAGAGAACTGTTAACTAAATGTAGAGTCTGCTCGTAGGCACATATATCAAATCTACATTTTTATTTTATTGAAATAGCTTGATATTATTAAAAATACATATATAGACGTAAATACTTATATTCGTAGACAACAATACCGCATGTAGTTAGCAAAATTGCAATTTGAAATAGATTCAAACTGCAACTTTGTGTATTTTTAAAATCAGCCTAAGTTTTTAATTGATTCAAAATTACGCCGGATGCATAAAAACGATCGCCAGTATGAATCAATGACAGTTAGGTTTAATGAAACCTAATTAAAATACTCGGCTATATACAGAATTTGTCAATTAACAATGTGTAAAGGTTCCGACTAAGATTGCGGGGCTAAATTAATTACGTAATCAAAAACTCATCTCTTTTTGATCTAAGAGTGTTTTAAATCTCACCGTTTCTACAAATTAGATTTTTGTGGTAAAATTAAAATATACTTTTGTATTAAAAATTAAAAGTTGAGTAAAAACATTATTCATTAGTTATTACTACCTACCTACCTACCTATCTACAATATAAAAAATGGATCTTAGAATGTATGTGGTGCGCCCATAACTGTCGAACGATTGCATTAAATTGGTTGATTCTTTATTTCATGTATGTATTCGTTATTGTTAGAAAAAGGTTCGTGTACTTATTATAAAAATTACGAAAAATAATTTAGTTAAATAACATTGCGATACTAAGTTGGTACGCCGGGTCAGTTAAGTTGTTATTAATAAAGATAATCGTAGCTTTATACTAATAATGGTAAAAAAAAAATTCAGAAAATATATTTTGAATTTTGTATTGTATATTTAGCAATCTCACAAATGTTCATTTTATAGTTGTTTTCGTATATTTCAATCGGTCTATTATGAGTAAGCAGTAAAGAGATATCACATGAAAATCTTCAAACACGAGTGGGTATGTAATCCACACTTTCTTCTAACAACGCCGTAAGTAAAATAACAAAACCTCGACATCAGCTGTCCGCTATTAAGCGAGGGACATTTGGGACACAATCTTTTTACAATGGCCCCCAAAATGACCAGAAAAAAACATTCTTTTTACTCACAATGGCCTCGTGATGCGAGGGTGGACGATCAATAATCGGTAAAGCGCAAAAAGGAGCTTTAAAATAATTGTAAATTTTGTGGAAAGAGATTTATGTAGTCAGTAGTCATTGTGGTGGATCCACTCGGACCAGTGTCCGGTTGCAGATGCTCCGATAAAAAGATGTCTTTAGTTAAAAAAGGTAATTTTGGATCATTGTTTGCGCGAATTTCTGGCGCAGTCAGTTACGCCGTTTATGGGTTTAGGGGCCTTGTGTTTAATATTAGATATTCTCACTACTTTATCGCTATACAGCGGTGGTAAAAAAAGAAAGAAAGGTTTAAAAATCATTTTATATAAATATTAATTTTATCAATGTACGTTATGGTGACATGATTGAAGGCTGAATACCACGGGCCGATGACGGGCAGCTGCGTCACTGGAGCTAGGAGTTATCGTCAACCCAGCTGCACAGCTCACTCCTGGACATAGGCCTCTCCAGTTATCCACCACTTTGGGCAAAAAACTGGAGGCTTTACCCATAATCAGGCATGTGAGCGATCATAGGGCGGTGCTCTAGTGACTGTTCACTGCTGTGTGAGTCCACTGCTGGACATAAGCCTCTCCAGCTGTTCGCCACTTAGGACGAACGTCTGGAGGATATACCCATAATGGCTACGCTGGGCAGGCGGGTTGGCGATCGCAGGGTATGCCATGTAAGCTATGGCTTATCGCTCCGGTGACGCTGCTGCCCGTCATCGGTCTATGGTATTTAGCTACGCTTATCGAGATACGTTAAATATAATATGCACCTTATTAAAGTCGAGTTATACGGAACCAAATAAGCTGAATATGACTCGTCTTTTCTCCCGTTTTCTATAAACGTTTTCGGTTTTTTGACTGTCCATTCATTTATCTAATGATCTATGCTCTGCACGGTTGTTGATTGTGAATGAGCGGCGTCTACTTTGTGTACTGTTTAATTGATTTATGTTGTAAAAATCGTTTTAATTGATTAATGAATGGTTGTTCTCATGCAAGGAGTTTAGACGCCTGGCGAATCAGACGATGAAGATAAAAAAACATAAATGCACCGTCCGTGAAGACGCTGCTAAATACTATAGGCCGATGACGGGCAGCAGCGACACCGGAGCGAGAAGCTACGCCCTGCGATCGCCAGCTCGCTTGCCCAGTGTGACTATTATGGGTATATGCTCCAGGTATTTGCCCAAAGTGGCGAACACCGGGAGAGGCCTATGTCCAGCAGTGGACTGCGATAGGCTGATGATGACGTCTAGAGGTGTACATATTTCTCAGGGTTCAGTCAGCGTCTGCAATGTACTAAAAGTGTGTTATATATGCATGTATGCTCTGCTATAATATGCATGTATTATACACATAAACCTTCGTCTTGAATCCCTCTACATATTAAAAACAAAATCCGATCAGTAGTTTAAAGATCTAAGCACAGCGGGCAACAACTTTGTAGTGAATTATCTCGAGTAACTCTGTCTCGATGAAAACCATTTACATAAAAAAAAGAAAATTCTACTCGCTCTAGTCTGAATGTTACAGACAAAAACTCCAATCAAATTGGGACCCTCCCCTAACTGATGCCTGTCGCAAATTAGCATACCAAGAGTATGAATGAACGTGACGAGATGCGACTGAAACGCAGTCGCCTGCGCAGCTTGACGAGGGTGAGAAGACGTCGTTGACAGACCACGTCTGCGGCAGACGACTGAGCAGTGACGTAAGATCCTTCGGAGGGAGGTTCGGTTATGTTACAGTGTAGCAGCGTATATTACTCGTATCAGTTCGCGTCTACTGTCGTATCTTGCGCTGCAAAACTGCTAACGTTCCCCAGCGCGCATTCGGCCTTCAAATCTTTCAACTGCTGGACATAAGCCTCTCCAGTTGTTCGCCACTTAGGGCAAACATCTGGAGTCTTGAGAGTCCTATAGAAATTGTTACTGGGTTTTCCTATCAAAGATATTCAATAGCCGCTGTTAGCGACGCACCTTGTATTTAAGTTTAAAATAACTTTATTTGTGATTTTTTTTGTGATTTTTATTAATCTAACAGAGGGTAGCCCGATGTCGCACCTACCGCGGTTCGCGAATTATTAGTAACGGTCAGTCTACTGCCAATCGATCTCGGAGTGACACCGCGCTACGCCTTCCCACATATTTTTATGTGTTTGTGCAAAAACCCTTGTGAACCTGCAATAAACTGTTTATTGTACCATATCGGCGTATACTTTCATCACCGAACCAGACCAAACCCGTTACAGCCGCTCTGGATTTTCTTCAATTGAGAAAGGCACGTTAAGCCGTTAGTCTAGATCTATCTCAAGTCATGTCGAACTATGGTCCCATCGGTATATGAGAAGGAACATAGAGTATACCTATGTTTGCTCTCACAACTGTGCACTTTAATCTCCTGCGTATGTGCTTGGCTAGTCGCTTGGTGTTGGTCTCTATTGCCTAAATTCTGGGAGACAAAAGGAAAGTTTTCTTAAAAGAGTTTAAATAAAGCTCAAAGTACCTATAGGCAATTAAGCGGTTTCCTTGAAAACTAGCGTTAACCAAAAACGCCTACAGACCAAAATACAAACTAATAATAACCCATTTTACAACCTCGACCCGAAATACACTCCCCAAGGGATATAAAGTAGTAAGTGTACAATAAAATGGGCGACCGTTCAGTAATATGCCCAATAACGTCTAGTTTTTAAGTTCGCCTCTAACGGCCATTTAAAGGAACTCTCCCCGTCACATGCAATGAAGACGAACGATGCTGGTAATGAATGACTCAGGCGGAGACGAAGAGGTGGATGCAGAGGGGTCTTTTGGGCTGCTTAGTAGAACTTGCCTCATTGCGTAAGGGTCAATTGATATTTGTGCTGAGTGAGCGTTATCCAGTGAAGCTAACGTTGAATTTATTCCGTAGATGTGAAACGGGTGGTAATCTCTTAGTGTCGAAACTACTTATGAAATAGGCTATATTTCCGCTGACTAATAACAAACACTAATCGGGTTCTTAAAGTCTGTCTTTGGTCAAAGAAGTTGGTATCAAATTCTTTTTACGATGTTAATGTAGAATAGAGGAGACACCACCTTTGCATGCCGTCATAGTGTGAGCGATCGACAGTGCGCTATTATGTGTGTCTTGTGGATTGTTCATACTTTTGTACTTAATTTGATTATACCCATTAGCCAAATCTGTTAGAATATCTGCTAGATATAAGAATTATTAAGATCATTGTTTGAAAAAAATTGGCAGATTGATATTGATGACTGTACTTTTTTATTTTCTTAATGACATCGCAATGGAAACAAGATGAATATTTACACAACAACTTGAAGGAGAAAGTCATGGGAGTTTCTGGCGGAGTCCAGGAGTAGAAATAGGTCCTCCAACAAGAGCAAAATAAACTAAAATTAATGAATGACTGCACAATCTGTAGGCACTTCTACGCAGTGTGTCTTTTCTGCATTGAAATTTGAATGTCTTTGCCGATTTTCGGTTCAGGGGGCGGGCGTGCGCGCGCACTTGTCTGAAACCGACTTTTTACCGCGCATTTTTTCACCACAGAATAAAAAGCTGTGTAACTCGATCCCGGCATGCGGATGCGGCAGTGGATTCCTTTGACATTGGCTGAATAAATTTATGTCTTCGCTCATTTCGTACCGTTAAATGAGAGATGTGATCCTAAACCATTTGAATCTTTTTTATGGTCTTACTTCATTATAGCGACAAGACCAAAAATAGTAGGCCCTATTGACAAAGCGGACTTTTGTCTCAAATTTTCTTTGATGTGTAGCATTTGTATAATGATATTAATTTACATCTGGCATTTAACTGGAGGCTGTGCAATATAACAATTGAAGGCGTAAATATCACAGGACGATGACGGGCAGCAGCGTCACCGGAGCGAGAAGCATAATCGCCACCCTGCGATCGCCAACCCGCCTGCCCAGAGTGGCGATTATGGGTAATGCCTCCAGATGTTTTTGCAAACAACTGATGGCTGATGATGATGATATTTTATATAATAATAGTCATTGATTGAGAGGCTTATTGTCTTAGATATGCCTAACGTAAACACAAATACGACACAATCCGCCATTTTCCGTAAAAATAAAATACCAATGGCGTTTCACCATCATTTATAGAAGCGTTCAATTATCGAGATCTCTTAGAACAAAGGACTAATACGGGATACTTCCGTTGATTGGATATCGACGGCATACACCTTACCTAAGTAGGTTTTTTATCAGCTTGACCAGTTTTCCTTGATTCCATTGTATTACCTGACATCACACTCGAGTTTAATTAATTTCTACTTCTCTGTTGATAGACAATTCGGTACATCATATTTACTTGGAAATGGCGTAATTGCATTGCATTTTGGGCCACCATAAAGTACTCCTAACCACAATAATACTCGTAGTAGGAATACAATAATCTAAATAATTGAATTTGGAGAAATCATCGCGTTTTATCTATACGTAGGTACATGCGGGTTTAATCTCCATTAAACAAAAAAATGCTCATTTATCTACTAACTTTTTTATTAAAAGTGTCGTCTAAAATAGTAACGATTTTTCTTTTTTTTTATTTATATTAGTGACGTGGGCGGATAAAAATGCATTCCAAAAACAAAAACTATTTTTGCGCGCCGCCCATACAGCAGAAATCGTTCCTTTTTTGCCATTCCTTCAGCGCCACTGCGCATTCGCTCTAGCAGGAAATGATGTTCAGGAATGAGGATATCTTCTCGTTAATTTGCGCCATAAATCATCGGGAATGTTCGCTGTCGGCCGGTCGGCCTTCTTGCCGTTTTTGGAGTCTGATTTCGTGGTTTTTACACCGTTTTTGCGCTGATAGACGATGTCAACTGAGATTTTGATGACATTTTAGGCTGTGCACGAAGAAATGTTTACGTACCTAAGTGCGTTCGCGCGTAAACAATTTTGTAGAGGTCATTTTCGAAGTGTTGAAACGATCTTCAAACCGCTTAAAATAATATACTTACATTTTGAAATAAAAACAACGTTCTTTCAGTAGAAAAATGCTTACAACTTGTGAACGCGTTCGAATCATTTAGTAGGCATATTAATTGAAATGAAATATGATACGTCTACTCATCAAATGTAATGCAAGTTTTTTTGCTTACTCTTTATTGGAAAAATAGAATCTTGCAATTATCGCAGCTCTCTGCTGATTTTTTGACAAGCAATAGGAATCAATATTCCTGATCGCCATATGTTCCAAAACACCAATTAAATAAAAGTCCCACAAAAGAGGACACTGTCTCTTAATATTGGAACAACATCATCATCATTATCCACGGCTGGACATAGGCCTCTCCCAATGATAATTGTCATTATGGGAGGCATATATCATGGCAGGCGGGTTGGTGACCGCAATAGATTTTACTTGTACCCAGGCAAACGCAAGAACACCTTTATCGTAATTTACTTATAAGTAAGTAATTTACTAAGAAACTTGGTCTTTCACTATTGGCCTCAAGCGAATACTCAGAATTGCACAGCGAGCTATGCTCGGTTTCTCTACGAGATCGAATTAGAAATAAAGAGATCCGTAGACGAACCAAGGTTACAGACATAGCCCATTAAATTAAAAGGAATTGAAAGGAAAATAAAGGATTGGCAGGTTAAAGTGGTAGTGAGCAGGGCACATAGTAAAAAGAACAGACGGCCGTTGGGGCCGAAAAGTTTTGGACTTTTCGACCGAAAACGCGGCGTGGGACGCCCTCCAGCGAGAGCGACAGAAAAGTCGCAGGATGGGGCTAGAAGTGGGGAGCTTATAACCGGCTGTTGTGGAAGTTTTTGGGGGAGATAATGTCCTGCAATAGATCCTCTACGGCTGAATATGACGATGATGATGAAGTAATTTACATTTTTATTTTCATTGAAACCGATTAATGTTCAGTCAATTAACTTATTATACTGGCCTAATTCATTACGTCATACTTTCCTAAAGCCATATAAAAAATATGGAGTAATCATGTTTTGACAGAGCTACGTATTTCAATCATAGATATCAATTGAAAGTCATCTAGCCAATTCTAATGTCGCAGTTCTCATGCTTACGTATATCCGGCCGCAGATTTCTTCTAAGTAGGTAACACAACGTTGTTTTAAGGGTATTTCGCTCATAAATCACGACAGCCACTCGTAATATGGGAAGTATTGGCCAGGAAGCGCGCTCCCGCGGGTCAAATAACTCAGTATCGGCCTCTTGGCGAATTCCCAAAACAATCATAATATCGTACCGGATCCGCGATACCTACACCCGCAGTGTGGATCGATGGGATTTTGTTTTTTATCGTTGATACATAATAAGTAGGCAAAGGAATACTGTAATAAACAGCCTTTTTAATAAGTTTTGTGATTCATTTGTAATTTTAGTCCTAATAATGAAAAGGTAGGTATTTACTTAACTATCTATGTCCGTTGCCGTAGCGACTTGGACTATCATTTTTAGAAGAAGGGAATCTTCTATACTGTGTCACTGTAAATAAAAATTATATGAAATCCACTAAAATGTACAAATTGAGCTTTTTTAAACCACTCAAAAGAGAAGGGTGTGCACTAGAAAACTGCAGTCCAAGAGTTGTTGTCGTCAAAAAGCCCTCTACTTTTTCGTCTACATATTAGGAATGATTAAGATATGATTTGATGTCAACCTGATGGTAAGTGATCACTTCAACCCATAGACTCGGTGTCTCCCCTGTTGTTGCGTTACCCGTATCCTTGCAACTTGCTGCCCACTGGCGACACAGGGGGGCTTAGTGGGTATGCCCCCTATTTCGGGAGGTGTGAGTCCCACACACCATGTTACCTCCCCCGGAGGTGGCATGACGGTGCCTAATGCATTCCAAGGTAGAAAAAAAAATCTGGTCGTGTTTATTAAGTTTTAAAATTGCATGCACTCTTGCTAAAGCAAATACATAATATACAGAAAATGTGACAAAAAGCCAGTATGAAGACGAATCTACCTAAGTATAACAGTAATCTGTTCCGTAGGGAGTGTCAGAAAGAAGCGTTTACCGTCCTTGACAATACAAACTTTACTCGGATACACCCAATTAGTGTTGGTTTCGGAAATGCCTAGCGGTTCAGAGTTCGCGTCCCGTGGGACCTTGCTCGTTAGGGGGGACACCTGCGCGCGCACGTGGACACGACACACCACTCTAAACTTTTTACACCCACCTCTACAGGATTTCACACTTTGAGGGCTGCATGTTCGCAGTTTCCTTGGCTTCGGTTTTTTTTTTTTTTTTGAGTGACATAAGTGTCAAAGGGTCGAGCGTTGGATAGTGAATTTAATAGGAAAGAAAATAGAGACCGATTTTGCGTGAAGGATTAAAAAGGTCGAAAGAATGCTTTTATGGTGGGATATTGAAGAGGTGGTCCTCTTGAGGTAGCTTCTGCACTTGATGTTTTCACGCCTTGTCTTGACAAAGAAAGGTACATATTCCTTTCTGTGTCAAAAAGAAAGAAGATTATTAGAGGTGTACCCAAATGAATACATAGTTCATAATCATCATAAGCTTGATCATCAGCCTGCAAATGTCCACTGATGGCATAGGCCTTAGTCACCAGGCTTGGCAGGAGGCGGGTGGGTTTTATTTGTACCCAGGTAAACGTTGTTTCCTGATAATCCAGTTGTGATATACAAATAAATATTGACTAACTTATATTTAAAAAATATATTTTAATTTTTTTAACCCTTGAGGATTTTTTTAATTCGTTTTCGGCAAGTGCTCATGTAAAGTCACTACCTACCTGCTTTTTAAGTTCGCTCTATCTTACCTATTGAATAAAAAATTACCTAATTCATATTACTCGTAAAGTAGGTACCTACATTAGTTTAATGAATACAAATCGTAAACATAATTACACTTTCTTAACAAAGGAGTATCCATCATTGAGAAGATTCATCTCCAAAGAGAAAAAAGAGTCTGTAAAAAATAAATTCTTCACCGAAACAGCCTTTGTACCATCTTAAAATTTCTTTTTTTTCTAACACCTTGCGGATGTAGAACATTCATTGATCGCAATAGTTCTAAATTTAAAATAGCTATGTCATATTCGAGCATCAATCCTTCCATCTTGTATTTTTTCGTCCATTATATTGGGGACACTTGCGTAGCGATTATTTGACAAAAATTTTTCTTTGTATTTATTTGCCTGTGGTAAAGGTGGAGCCAACAATTGGAGAAGGGTAATGTAACCTACATTGGACATGTATGAAATATTTAGATATTTCAAATATTACTTAAGTGGAGCTTTATCTTTAAACCAAGATTTGGAGTTTTGTTTCTATCCTGAAAATTGTAAATCTGTTCAGTAAGATTATATTAATTTTTAATTTAGATTTCACTCGTACTCTAGTAAGATTCCAATGGTCAAATAACATTTTTTAAACTGTCTTATACGTATTTGGCCTTTTGATCTTCGTGACTAATTGATTAGCTTTTAAACACGTTTAAGTAGTTCTAAAACTGTATCTAGCCACTTCGGTTACTTTTCCGTATAGCCAGAGCTGGTTAATGCAACGCCCCGGTTCACGCCCCGTTTAAAGACAAGACTATAAGAAGAAGGCCCTGATGGAAGGACTTTCCATCAGACGAGGGAAAGCCACTATGCAGTACCACTTTAAGAAAAGAATTAAGTGATTTTTTATTGTTAGTAAAAACCTTTAAATTGTCGTGTGAAATTATTTTTTATTTATTAACTATGTACCGTTCTCCCGTCCACAATAGGTGCCTTTACCCTATCGGTAAAAGGTGTTCGGACGGGTTGAGTGGGCGAAATAGAAAGGTTTAATAAGTGTTTATTTGCGGACCCATCTGCCGCCATGTGCATTTCTATGACAAATGTAACCCATTATCACATACTTAGGTCGGCCAATAGGGAACGGGTGCAGTTTTTGCACAAGTTTTATAATTCAAACTCATGTCTTTATACGTTACATAATGTTTAATTTACTGTGAATATTCTGGTCACTTAAATCTCTATGAAGTCTTATAAATATTTAGTAGTAGAAGTATAATAAAAAAGTAAAATTTTATCTTAACTAATATTATAAAGCTGAAGAGTTTGTTTGTTTCAACGCGCTAATCTCGGGAACTACTGGTCTGAATTGAAAAATTATTTTTGTGTTGAATAGACCATTTATCGAGGGAGGCTTTAGGCTATATAACATCACGTTGCAATAATTAGGAGCGAAGAAATAATGGAAAATGTAAAAAAACGGGGAAAAAATAACTATTCCACGCGGACGAAGTCGCGAGCCCAGCTAGTTTATGATAAAAAAAGTCCTGCGAAACAAATGTAACTTCAGCTATGCTTAATAATTTTTTTATATCTATATATAACATATTAACATGAGTCAGAAGGAAGAGTATTAACTTAATAAGTAAGTATTACCTATATCTACAACAGGTACGTACAGGTAGTGATAACGCCGCTTACCTAAGCTACCAGTTACCGATAACCATTAGAATAAACACCGTCAATCTTCCTGTTAACTTTATTATCAGTTAAAATTTACTATTTTACTGCTTACTCATTATAAGTAAGTAAAACTTTACTATTTTAACCATTACAATAAACACCGCCAATTTTCCAGTTAAATGTAACTTACTATTTTAACTGCTGACTAATTACAAGTACAATACATTACCGTTATTTTTATGTTCTATTCATCAGGTCATTTTTAGGGTTCCGCAACCGAATCAGAAACCGTTTCAAATGGCAAAAAGCGGCACCCTTATTTTGTCCGTCTGTATGTCACAGCCACTTTTTTCCGTAACTATAAGAGCTATATACTATGAGAGCTTGGTAAATAGATGTATTTGGTAAACCGCATTAAGATTTTTATACAAAAACTAGCTTTCGCCGCACGCTCTTCGCGCGTGCGTGCTCAAGCTAGGTCTGCGACGCTGGACGCTCCGGGCTTCGCCCTACGCGGAGCTCGGCCTGCGGCCTCGCGATACGCAGCTCGGCCTGCGGCCTCGCGAAATTACTTTTCTGGGTAGTACCGTCCGCGTGGGCGGGCGCGGTGGCCTTTTTTGTGGTTCGTTGATTTTGTTTTTGTGTGGGGGCTCCTTGGGGCGCCAGCCGCTCCGGGCTTCGCCCTCCGCGGCGTTGTTGGGTCGGCTCGCTCGGCCTGCGGCCTCGCAAAGTATTTTTTTTCATTGGTGGGTACATACTCTTTGGGGCGCTGCTCCGGGCTTCGCCCTACGCAGGGCTCGACCTACGGTCTCGCGTATTATGGTAGCGTAACTAAAAGAAGGTGGGCTCGCTCGGCCTGCGGCCTCGCATAGTTTTTTTTACATTAGTAGATAAACACTCCTTGGGGCACTGCTCCGGGCTTCGCCCTACGCAGGGCTCGACCTTCGGTCTCGCCTTTTACAGTAGCGTAACTAAAAGAGCTTGGGCTCGCTCGGCCTGCGGCCTCGCATAGTTTTTTTTTTCATAAGTGGGTGAATACTCTTTGGTGCACTGCTCCGGGCTTCGCCCTACGCAGGGCTCGACCTTCGGTCTCGCGTATTATGGTAGCGTAACTAAAAGAGGACGGGCTCGCTCGGCCTGCGGCCTCGCATAGTTTTTTTTTTCATAAGTAGATGAATATTGATTGGGGCACTGCTACGGGCTTCGCCCTACGCAGGGCTCGACCTTCGGTCTCGCGTATTATGGTAGCGTAACTAAAAGAAGGTGGGCTCGCTCGGCCTGCGGCCTCGCATAGTTTTTTTTACATTAGTAGGTAAACACTCCTTGGGGCACTGCTCCGGGCGTTGCCCTACGCAGGGCTCGACCTTCGGTCTCGCCTGTTACAGTAGCGTAACTAAAAGAGCTTGGGCTCGCTCGGCCTGCGGCCTCGCATAGTTTTTTATCATAAGTAGGTGAATTATTCCTTGGGGAACTGCTACGGGCTTCGCCCTACGCAGGGCTCGACCTTCGGTCTCGCGTTTTATGGTAGCGTAACGCGTAAGAAGGTGGGCTCACTCGGCCTGCGGCCTCGCATAGTTTTTTTTACATTAGTAGGTAAACACTCCTTGGGGCACTGCTCCGGGCGTTGCCCTACGCAGGGCTCGACCTTCGGTCTCGCCTGTTACAGTAGCGTAACTAAAAGAGCTTGGGCTCGCTCGGCCTGCGGCCTCGCATAGTTTTTTTATCATAAGTAGGTGAATTATTCCTTGGGGAACTGCTACGGGCTTCGCCCTACGCAGGGCTCGACCTTCGGTCTCGCGTTTTATGGTAGCGTAACTAAAAGAGGATGGGCTCGCTCAGCCTACGGCCTCGCATAGTTTTTTTTTTCATAAGTAGGTGAATATTCCTTGGGGCACTGCTCCGGGCTTCGCCCTACGCAAGGCTCGACCTTCGGTCTCGCGTATTATGGTAGCGTAACTAAAAGAAGGTGGGCTCGCTCGGCCTGCGGCCTCGCATAGTTTTTTTTTCATAAGTGGGTGAATACTCTTTGGGGCACTGCTCCGGGCTTCGCCCTACGCAGGGCTCGACCTTTTGTCGCGCGAATTACAGTAATGTAACTAAAAGAAGGAAGGCTCGCTCGGCCTTCGGCCTCGCAAACTGTTTTTTTTCATAAGTGCCTTAATACTCCTTAGTACACTGCTCCGGGCTTCGCCCTACGCAGGGCTCGACCTTCGGTCTCGCATGTCATAGTGGATACCATAAGAATGTTCGTCACGTTAAGTAATGTAAGTATGTTCGTCACATCAAGTATCGTAAGTATGTTCGTCACACCAAGTATCGTAAGTATGTTCGTCACATCAAGTATCGTAAGTATGTTCGTCACGTCAAGTAACGTAAGTATGTTCGTCACTTGTATGGGAAATCGTGATTTTTGAGTTTGCTTTTATTTTATTCCAGCTTGATTTATTAGGTCATTTGGGACCTCAATGGAGTCTGTGGACTATTTTTGACAGGACCTCATACTTGGTTTTCAAGATTTCGCAAATTTACGTTTCAGGGTAAATCTCGGAAATTACCCCAAAAGTGGGGTAAATTTTTTCATCAGTTAATAGGCAATCAAAGGACCTTTAAAAGAGCCCCCGGACTTTTTTTTCTCAAACGCACCCTTCTACCCCAAAAGTCACTTTGAATTTTTGGAAAACCTAACTGTTTTACAAAATGGCCGCCAGCGCAGCCGCCATCTTGAAAGTCTGACTTTTCAGATTTTTCCCATATACTACACTATATATGACGTCGATTGGCATTTTTACTTTTTTCCTGCCAAGCATCTTGGCGGCCAGCTAGCTCGCCGAAAAAGGCATTGCCAAAAAATTTGTTGCCCCGCCGCGCCGAGTGTTGCCAGGCCACCAAGATAAAAATAGTCAAATGTCATTTTAATGGGTCAAACCTATAAGTACATGGCAATTTTTTTTTTTGAAATTTTGGTCCTTCTACTTTCGACTTTTTTGGACCATATCTCAAAAAGTATCAAAAAAGCCAAAAATATTTTTATACCTGGCAACACATAATAATCTAATGGATAACCGACCAGTACATTGCAATTCTGTAAAATGTTGCCATCACACTGAAAATCCATTTTGAAATTTTCCAAAACCAAACTTTTTCACAAAATGGCCGCCAGCGCCGACGCCATCTTGAAAATCGAAAAAATCGGAATTTTCCCATATACCTGACCATATATGGCAACGGATGGCATTTTTACTTTTTTTCTGCCATTTGCCGGAATGCTCAAAGTATAAGCCAAAAATGGCATTGTCAAAAAAATTGTTTTCCCCGCCGTGCCGAGTGTTGCCAGGCCACCAAGATAAAAATGGTCAAATGTCATTCTAATGGGCTAAACTTTTAAGTACATGGCAACTTTTTATTTAAAATGCTGGTCCTTCTACTTTCGACCTTTTTGGACAATATCTCAAAAACTATCAAAAATGTCAAAAATATTTTTATACCTGGCAACACACAATAACCTAACGGATAACCGATCGGTACATTGCAATTCTGTAAAATGTTGCCATCACATTGAAAATCCATTTTAAAATTTTCGAAAACCAAACTTTTTTACAAAATGGCCGCCAGCGCCGCCGCCATCTTGGATATCCAAAAGTCTATATTTTTCCTGTATTCTAGACTATATACTGGAGCAGAGACAATTTTTATTTTTTTTCTTAAGTGCATCCTTGGATCCACAGAACTTCTGGAAAATGACTACTGCTCAAAATTGTTTTTGCCCGTCAAAACCAGTGTTGCCAGAATTTTTCTCCAAAACTACCCTGTGGCCAATATCAGCCGGGGCTGCCATAAATCTGCATACTCGAAAATTGGATACACGTCAAAATTTTTCCACTCATGTTTGGAGCCCTGGGCCAAAAACTACCATCAATTTGGTAGAAATTAAAAAACCTACCAATAGACTGATTAATATCCTACCACTGCCTAATACTATCCGAATCGATCCAGTGTTGCTAACAGTATGAAAAATCAATTTGAAAAACGCAAAAAAATTTCTTGGGACAAAATGGCCGCCAGCGGCGCCGCCATATTGTTTTTCTTTAGTCTATGGTCACCGGTCGACACTCGACTATATCTGTGACGAAAATAAAACAAAATCTTGCCGCTATCTGTAAACACCGCGACGCTATGACCACGCAAACATGAGTCCAAAACCAATTTTCAATCCAAGATGGCGGCGCGGCCATCTTGTTTTTTTATTTTTTCTTAACTTTGACGTTTACAACTTTCATAGACAATTCGAAGACAGTATGCGCCGCTCGGTCATTCTATACATTTTAAACTTTTTTTTTTGCGAAAAACCGCCGCCATCTTGATTTTTTTGGATTTTTTTTTCAAAAACCTGTTTTGATTAAAAATTTAAGTACCTTTAAGTTAACATCCCGACCATAGACAAAGTCTTTCCACCCGAAAAACACCCCTGATCAGTCAGTGAGTCAGTCAGTGGTAATTTAGCTTTATATATTATAGATAAAAAAAAAACCAATAACATTTTGGGGTTCCCTATACTAACAACTGAAACTCAAATATTTTTTTCATCAAACCCGTATACGAAGTGTGGGTGGGTTATCTATGAATAGGTCTTCTTATTGATTGAGGTTTCTAATATATTTTTTTCTAAACTGAATAGGTCTTCTAAAATAAGGGAATCTAATAGATATGGAACCCAACGTGCGCGAGTCCGACTCGCACTTGGCCTGTTTTATGTTCTATGCTATTACATCAGGTCATTTTTAAAGGCTGTATGCCCATAGATTTTTCTGCCTTTAACAGGTGGGTACCGAGTAATACTTACAATGTAACCTTTCATATCCAATCTTGGGTATAACCGCCCCGCTACAATTAGGAATGCACCATTTCGAGAAACAAAAGAGTCGAGAAAGTGCAGTAAACAAGAGACAATTGTCTCTTTGATCTACTTTTTCCCATAATGGGGTTGGAATATTTGCTAAAAAGTCGGTTAAGAGCGAATGGAGTTTTCGGAGTGATGGTTCCGTTATGTTTCTTCTTAAGAAGATATATTTAAATATATTATCTGCGAAATTCTTTTCCCGAACAGCTACCTACATTCCTTGCCAGATACCTACGTTATTCCTAGAAATATTTTTTTAATAAACCCTAAGGTTTATAACGCGGAATGCTTTAGGGCTAGATTGAATAGGCTTTATGTAAGTAGTAGGTATGCTTCATCCTAGACCAAATCAACATTTAACATCAGGTGTGATTGTGGTCAAATGATTATACCAATTATTTAATAAATTCTTTTGTGTACATATTCTAATATGTTAACAGTTAAATAACATATTATCGTATTGACATTGATTTTTATATTGTTATTTTATTTTTTGAATCTATATAATTATATACTAATCTTATAGAGATTGAAGAGAAACGACCGTGGTAAGTACTCAGGAAACTTTGTTATCCTTCAATCATATTAATTCTGCAAATAAATATTTAGATTGTTTACTACCTATAAATAATTCCATTTCACCCTTTACCCAAGGAACCCTAGAACCAGGTAGGGCCACAAAAAAGATTTTGCAAAAAATGTTGACAGACGAAGAGAAAGTTTTGTACAAAAATGTGTGCTTGCAAATGCGGATTGTGCCCTTTTTATTGTGTGTGATTATGGAAAAAAATGTTCTCGGACCCTTTCTCCGAAATGTCCGATGGCACAAAAGGGTTTTGAATTTCACAAACAGATGGGATTTTTTCTGATGACGGAACGTATTAAAATTCAAAATGTATAAAAGAACTAAGTAATATTGTTATTGTACATGCATCAGTGCTTACATACTTCAATATTTCGTACATTTCACGCGGAGTTTGAAAATGACGATGGAATTATTTTTGGCGAATTCAGAAAAATAATAATATTATTTATTTATTTGTTGCTTTCTACAACAACATGGTTGTTGACAACAGTCCCAATATACCTAACCGAAAATACCTATCCTACCTACCTATGTAACATACCCTAAACCCGGTTAATTTTATTCGTGAATTAATAATTTAAAAATTATATTAATATTAATGTAGGACGCCCGCAGGCCAGGTGGAGTGACCATTTGCTCAGGATGGCTGGCAAGTGCTGGATGCGAGAAGCCCAAAATCGACCTAAGTGGCGAACATTAGGAGAGGCATATGTCCAGCAGTTGACTGACACGGGCTGATGATCTGATCTGATCTGATTAATATTAATTATTTTTAATTTTTAATTACCATAAAACCACCACATACCTACCATAAAACGGCGCCTCTTCACCGTATCCTTGCTCTTTGAAGAAATCCGAGACTAGCAGCTATGTGATGAGTGGCAGGTTCCTTAATTTTGTTTTGTTTCAACCGTAAAAATGTTAAGGCTTCTTGTAACCTTAAGTGTCATCCAAGTGGCTATTTTGTATAGTGGCGCTGTTCCATAATAATAACATCATCATTGTGACAATTTTATCCAACCTTAACCGCCTCTTTTGCATAATTAAAAAATAAATAGGTAAGTAACGTTAGCCCAGAACTTACCGCAACATCTAATATTCAGGCTCAGATAATGGGCGGGAGGTGATGCATTGTAAAATTGCAACCACACAAATAATAACGAGACGCTATTGCCACAGTAAATAGAAGGTAACGTAAGGCGCGTGGGAAAATTTTGCATATAGGTTTTTATAACTTACAATATTTAAAAAGGGTTTGTACGGGAGCGCCCTATCGTTCACCCAGCGTGGCTGATTATGGGCAAAGCCTCCAGGTGTTTGATCAAAGTAACGAACAACTGGAGAGGCCCATATCCAACGGTGGATTATTTATAACTGTCCTCATAGAAGTCGTCACTTTGGACAGACCTTGGAGCTCATACTTACCTTTTTGTTTTTAATTATTAATGACCACCAACCTTTTTTACAGTAGCACAGGATAGTGGCCTCTCGTTATCAGATAAAGCCTTTTTGCCTAGCTGGAAAGATCCTACAGACCGAAAATAGTTAAATCATCATTAATTCACTGAGAAAAACACTACTTAAACAATTCAGTAATCATAAACAATGTGACTACTACAGACCGACAAGAATGTTATAGTGAAGTCGGTCGGAAACTAGCTTAGGCTCCAGTTCACACAATAGATGGATTTCTGTTCTATATTTTGTAAGTGAATTTATTTTGTGTGAAAAATAAACTTATTTTTATTATTATTATTATTAAACTAACGCCGCTGTCATACAAAACGTCACTACTGACGTTTTTGTTTTACTGTAATAGCCTCATATCAATGTCATGCCAAGTGCCAAAATATCCAAGTCGGCATAGCCACTGTTCAAACAGCCAAGACATAAAACCCATAGATTCACAAAATATCTCAAGTTGAAAGCGCAAAAGAAAGTTAACTTTTCCCATTCAATAGTTAAAAATGTAAAATTAAACATTCATACACCGAACATGTTCACATAATTTTTCACAGCAGCTTTTTAGCATTCAACAATCTTCACATAACTTTTGGATTTTCATAGCTTCCCATTCTTTTTAAAATATCAGAAGTAATGTGTGCAATGTGCATCTCTGTAGAGATAAGGTTGAATTTGTGATGTTTAGTTTGGGATAGACGCTTCGATGCGCTTCAATTGCGCTAAATAAATTGACCCTTACTCCAACTACGTAGGATCTGTTTTATTGTCGTTCGCTGCACTATGCCATCGGTATCGACTACTTAAGGTGAACTTTTGAAAACAACGTCGACAAGAAAATTATCGTCGCGTGACGCCATACTTGATAGACGTTCACCTTTCGTGCCCCTCGCTGTTTAATATTTATTAAACAATTCGAGGCTTATGATTTTTGAGCCGATTGTAGGTACAATGCACGGGGTTATGGGAAATGGAAGCTATGAAAACCCAAAAACTGTGTGAAGATTGATGACATGCTAAAAAGCTGTTGTGTAAAATATGTGAACGGTTATGAATGTTTTTACATTTTTAACAATTGAATAGGATTACCTACTTAACTTTCTTTTTGGGCTTTTAACTTGAGATACCTACTTGGAGAATAGTCTCCATAGGGGATCCACTCCACAGAAAACCTATAGGGGTTTTCTGTCTTATAGACCGACAAGAATATTATGGCGTGTGCTTCAAGCTGTAATCATCAACTTTGAAATCTTTCGACGGACTTTCTTCAGTCACAAGTTTCTAGAAAACGAATTATCTTAAAAATTTCCTGCATTAGCTCCAATAAAAAATAATGGGTAGATACATTTTGCTCTCTTGAATAACCACCGGCCAATTCATATTCGACCTCAACTTTCGTCATCCTGTAGGTATATTTCGTTATTTTTTAGCACTAAAAAGAAAAAAGAATATCCAGGTCAATAAAAGCACGTGTCATTTAATTTTCCATTTATTAATTACATAAAAGGTACTTAATCCTATCACTGTTCTTAAAAATAATATTAATCCATAATAAATGCACTCAATTACGTACTTACGTGTGCCTAATCTTATAAGGCAGTTTATACAACTACAGTAGTTAAATAATTATACACTACAGTCACCGGTGTAGAAGTCGTCATCGCTAAAGCTTTCCTAAAAGCTTTTTGGACAAGAACTGTGCTTGCTACATGTGTCATTATGGTATGTAATAATAAATTAACCCTTTGAACCGCAATGACGCTTATATGCAACGATAACAATTTTGTATTGTGCCTCATTTCTTCGGCTGCAGCTGTTAAAGTATTAAAGAGTATTTGATAAGGTCAAAACAATGTTATACACTAAGTATAAAGGCTTTTCCTGACGCGATTGGTAGTAGATAGCTAAATGAATATATCCTTAAGTATGGCAACAGTTTATACCAAATCGAATGGTTAGCCTAATTGAAAATAGCTTGGCAGCTTGCATAATCACTATTATAAAGGATAGCTAACATAATAGCATAAATATTTATTGTAACAATCGTTCTGCGTTAGCTTTCATTAAGGTGTGATCTATATTTATTCAAAATAATATTAAATAAAATGTTTAATTGTAAGTTCATAAGAATAAATACGTAATGACAAAAAAAAAATTAAGCAATGTTTTAATCCGTATAATATTAAGGGTGACTATTTTTTTTATAAATATACTTTGATACTTGTAGATAGATTAAATATGATATATTATTGATGGTAGGTAACAAAATAAATTACGAAAAAAATAACGAAAATAGTTAGGTGCCTACACACAAGATTATTTATTTCAAACAAAGATGTAAAATTATTTGTCTTTCTCGTGCGTCATGGCGTAAAAAATACCTCAATCAGTGAAAACCGCTGTTTTGAATAACTATTTATTAGCTGTCAAGTTCAATAGGGTTGGCGATTTAAAAAAACCTAAAGTGTCACTTTAGTCTAATTTTAAGGAGGAACTAAATTAATAAACATGTATGATTAAATATTATTAAAGTTTAAGATAAGGTACCAAAGCTTGGTTGCTAAATTTCCATGGATGTTATATTTCTAACTTATCTTGGGGCTATGTATTTTTTTCAAAAGCTCGGATTTAATATGAACCAGCTATCGATCTTACAGAAAGTTGAACTCTACTTAAATAGTAATAAATATGATACCAATGATGAGCCATATTTTCATCTTAAACCAGAAATGACAGCTGTCTTCGAACTCTTTTTATTTGAAGTGGACCACAGATCTGTGACAAACTGTGACCTTATTTCGACACACCTCCAGCAACCCTATTAAATAGTCACTTAGCCTTGTGTATTTTGACATTGCTAATTAGTTATTGAATTTCAGTCAGTTAGACGACAGTTGAAAAAAATGAATAACGCAATGGAATATTTGACTTTTGCGTCATCTCGGAAAGGAATAATAAATTAAGATGTAGTTTCACAATATGTTTTTGTAGGCAGCAAATATACTTGTTAATAGTGTAAGTTACTAAGTTTAATAATACCTACGCCCACATTAACTGCAATAAGTTGCGATGTAAGTAAGTATGTCGCCTCTACCCGCCCCTACCCATGAAGTAGGTATATCTTTGTTTGTAAGTATATCCTATAATGTAGGTACCTGTCAGCAAATAAATATTCAGTATATTCGTACTTGTCTAATTTGTATAAGCTAGTTCATAGTCTTGATAACGAGATTTCGACAAATAAATAAGATGAAAATAGTTAAATAATTTAATCTAAAGGACAGAGACAATTTTATAACGATCATAAAATAATGGCGTCTACATTTTCAAAATGGCTGACTAAATGTAAGTACTTAATTAATGTAAGGGCCGATTTCTTAATTAGCTTTTTTTGGATTTTACCCGATCATTAAGCAAATGTTATGTTAGAATTATTTGACAGATAGCTATCAGAGCCTTTAACCTATAAGTGACGGCCCTACATCTGACATACCTAAACTTTTGATTTGACCAATTTTCAATTTGCCACCTTTAAAACACGTATGTACCTAAAAATAAAATATGTTGCTTACGCACATGTTATTATAATCCAAAGTATATAGGTACAAACATACAAGATACATGACCTCCACGTTAAAATGGTATGTTAGTATCTTCTAGAATAAGTCATAGCATGTAAAATCATAATTGATATTCTTATTTTGGTGTTTATTTGACAATGTGCCTCAACAAGCAAGCGTATGAATATTTAGACGTCTCCAATAACCTGAAATTGGTTTACTTTTCGTATGGGCGTGGTAAAACTTATCATAGACCTAGATGTAAGTAGGTTTTTAATTTCATCAACTTTTAGGTATTAAATGATGATAGTTTGAAGTACAACATATAATGTATAACTATCTATTTAGGATCTTAACCTTCCATAAGCTAAAAACGTGTTTTTATAATGCAAGAGGTGGCAGACGAGCAAATTTGATGCCTGATGGTAAGCAGTCGACACCGCCCATCGACACCCGCAACTCAAATCGAGTTCTGGGGTCGCTGCCGGCCTTTTGAAAAGGAGTACGCTCTTGAAGGTTCCCAAGTCGTAGCTGTTCGAAAGTTAATAAAATAATAGATAGGCGCGCTTCTCGTTTCATAAAAAATATACATTTGATATGTTTTTGAAAAATGCATCTTTTGTTAGTTTCCTGATGAATGACGAGTGGTTAGTTATACTTAAATAAATATATATATATAATATGATATGGTTTTCAATTCTTAAGTAGCAATCGAGTATAGCGTAGAAAAGATAAATTAGTGGTACCAACCCTGAATGTTATAATATTAAAAGTTGATTATGAAGTGTTGGGGGTAATCTCTCCCCCGTGTTCAAAAACCAGAATAACCTCCTAAAAGTGGGTTAATATTGAGTATGTAGGGTACCGTCTATTCAGTGTACTGTTGATGTAGCGTTAGCGTCATAGCGAACCCTACAATAGGTTGATGATGATGATGGTGATGTAGCGTACCGTCGATATAATGTTTTCGATACAGCGACAGTCGATATTATGAACAAGACTCTAAAAGTGTCATGTGCCACTATGCACTCTCGTACAACTTGTACTCAAGTTATCTCTAATGACATCATGCAGCAAGCATCCCAGATTAATTTAACCGCCTAATTATAATAGTGAGGACTTAACTTTCATCTACTAAATGCAATTTAATGGCAAGCGTTGTTACAAAATTCTACTCAGTAGAATTTGGTTGTACCTACCTATTTACGATCTAAAAATTAGTAATAGATCTTAATGTATATGCCTTGGTTTATAAATATAGATAGTCTTCAAAGACTGTTATTCCAGACACATTTGAAATGTTTAAACCTCATCTTATTTGAAGAGACCTACTTAGAAGCATACCCTATTTAGTTGCTTTGATTCTCGGATTAACAGAAAAGTACCTGGCATATACACTTATTAGATCAAATGCTTTACACCTTCCACTTACTAGTCAGTCTACAGTCTACCGCGGTTAGAGATTTTAAGAGACAACAGATCACTATAGCTCTCAGTTCTCCGTAGTCTGAAGTTCGCTGTAGTCTACAGTTCAAAGTAGTATACAGTTCACAGTAGTCTACAGTTCACAGTAGTGTACTGTTCACAGTAGTAGTCTACAGTTCATAGTAGTCTACAGTTAGCAGTAATCTACAGTTCACAGTACCTAGTCCATACTTTACCAGTCTACAGTAGTCTACAGTTCACAAAAGTCTACAATTCACTGAAGCCTACTGTTCAGATTAGTCTACAGTTTATTGAAGTCTACAATTTATCAGAATCTACAGTTCACTGGAGCTTACAGTGCACTACGTTTACAGTGCATCGCAGTCTACATCCAGTCAAAGTCTAGGCCGTTGCCTTCGCTTAGGTAGTCGTATAGGTAGACCGCCATCTCATCCAAAGCTTCGAACCTGGGGTCGTTGAGAGAATCCTCGCGGAGTGATCGGGCAGATCGGGAGATGGATCTGTAATAAGTTAAATAAAATAAATGATCCAGACTAAATTACATACATACAGGTAAATTAGTGTCTATGAAAATCTAGCAAACAAAAAACACGTGTGCTTTTGTTCTCTCAATTGTCTGCTTTTCAGTCCGTTTCAATATCGATCTTCTTAAGTTCAGTTCATACCTATACATGGGAGGCATTTTTGGTACAAAAACACTTTAAGTTATTATAAGGTACTCTCTCCACTACTCTACTCGGTCCATAGAATTATCGTGTTTTTAATGTGTTGGTCTTATTTATTCTCTTGGTATTTTTATACTAGGGGTAAAATGTCTCTCCCAAACGAGCCATGAGGTTTATAAGATGTTAGCTACCTGAAATCAGTGTCTGTGTCCAATTCCTCCTCTGTGGTGAATCGTTCACGAATGTCCTTCATGATGCAAGCCTCCAACTTCTTGTGCTGTCGATAAAATAATAAATATGAAGCATAGCTGGCAGTGTTGCTTTTCCTGCCTTTGAAATTCACAGAAAGTTCGAAATTGAAGGTTTTGCTTGTACAATAAGATGCAATTCATGTAAAAGTAAGTTAGAATTACATACAAGGAATTTATCTTATTTGAATTTAAGGTTTCGTGAAGATTTTAGAGACTTATAGAACGCTTAAGCATTACCTTGTAACAGCGGAAGAAGAACATGGGTTTGATCAGCTCCTGGGAAAGTGGAGCCACATCTCGTTTCACATCTGGGACGCATTGCTGAAAAAATTGCATTACATTAGTAATATTCCTAAAATTAATCTGCTCAATTTTTTACCACATATGTTGGTACGAGTAAATGTTCTTTATTCTTTTACCTTCTCTTTTATGTTAAGTGCTAGCCACACTCAAACTAACTCCTGTCTGTCAAGAACTCTCTCCCAACACAATAATAAAGGTTACTGATGCCCTGCGTGATCTGCTCGTAGTTGGGTCCATGCCCTGATCCACGCCACCAAGCTTTACATCACGCAAGTGACCAGATCACGTCACAACGTCAGCGTTGTGACGTGATCTGGTCACTTGCGTGATGACCTTATCCGCTGCGTGTCGCCTTATCTGCTCGTAGATGGGCTCCAGACTCTGGCTGCTGCATCACGTACGTGACTACATCACGTCACACCGCTACACTTACCTGATGCGTTGCGTAATCTGACCAAATCACGTCACAAAGCGTACACTCACCGAGAATTTCCTGCAGAACTCCAGCCCGTCCTGTATGTCGCTCTTGAGCTCCGAGGAGACGGGCAGGTCGCTGATGCGCTGCGTGATCTGCTCGTAGTTGGGCTCCAGACTCTGGTCCACGTAGCCGAGCTCCTGCATAACGCACGTGATGTTGCGCACGCGACCGCCGGCGGGACCGTGGGAGATCACGTCGAGACGCTCGCGCAGGTCCATTTCACGCTGAAATAGAGAGATAAATATGTCTCCGGAAAATAACAAGACTCGTAAGTTGATCAATTTCGTAGGTAGTTCATTAACTCCCGGAAAATAATAAACGGCAGTTGAACAGCGGCGTAGCGTGGGTGTCGGCCGTCCGGGGCGGAAAACAATTTTGCCGCCCTTTTATTTTGAATCGTCAGTAATTCTCGCTGTTGTTTTGTTAGTCATAAACAAAGCATAAAATAAAATACGGGGAATCCCCGCAAGTCGTGGATGGTGTTGGCAGCAGTCGCTACAAAATATCATTCAAAGAAAAGGGATTCCCCGAATCCGTTACAGAATAAGTAATGAAAAATTCCATGCTCTTTTCAATCGGTCCGAATTTGTAGTTCCGATAAAAATATGAAATGGTTCAAATAATTTTATAATTTAAATTAGTATGGATAGATTATAAATTGTGAAATTTTGCCGCCCCCTAAAATGTGCCGCCCGGGGCGGGCCGCCCCCCCCGCACCCACTACGCTACGCCGCTGCAGTTGAAATGTATTATTAACGTGGTGTTATCCTGTGAACCAATCAGGGAACAATGTATTAAGTGACGGGTAATAGTGCACCGTTAAATTGTACATTGAGCAAGGATTGGCCCATTTGAAAACGATTTTACTTGTGTCAAAATCGTAAATTGTTAAGTTACTGCCAGGTACCGTATGTTGATGAATTAACTGAAATCCATTGCGTTAAATAATACATTTCAACTACCGTTTGTTATATTCCGAAAGTTAATCAACTATCTAGGCTAGGAAATTGATCAACACGATCCTTGCTATTTTCCGGTGACAGATATAAGACATGCCATGCTACACACTTAACTTTTAATTTTTATTGATGACAGAGGGAGCAAACATTTTTGAAAGTCATGTGATCACTTCAACCCAATTTTTTCAGCACATTTGTAGAATTTTTTTTTACAAAGCAGGCGTATCAATGTACAAAATGACGCTCTTTAAAATAAAACTAACAAAATAAAAATTCACTTACAGCCATTCTATTGTTGTTGAAGAAGGGTTGTTGCTGCTGGTAGAACCCTTGCGGGTACTGGGGTTGTTGCGCGTAGGGGTTGTACGGCACCCCGGGCGGGTAGAACAACCCCGGAGCATTGTAGGGGAACTGGTAGAAAGGCGTAGCCGGGGAGAATGGTCTGTACTGAGGATTTGCCGCCATCATGTATGGGGGTACGGATTGCGGGAATGGTATCTGAAAAAATTCATAAAACATAATTAAGAAAAATAGGTTCACGATCACGACACGAGTAGGTAGTTATAATACAGTTTTTTGATATAAAACATAGATATATTTTAATTGTAATGTATGATTCTATGTATTTATGTTGTCTTGATTTTTATTTTATGTTATTTTTGAAATTATTAATTGATTATTGACATTTGATTAACATTGATTGTAATTTTTATTATTTAATATGGGCATGTGCCTGAAATAAACGATTTTTATTTATTTTTATACATTTTAATATCTTACACCTAACATAGTAGGAGCATTAATTAGATGATTTTACAGTAATTTGCCAAAGTGTGCCCCAATATGACACATTGTCTTGGGTTATTTAAAAAAAAGTTTATTATCAAAAATTATTTATATATTTTTTAATATAGAATATTAATTTACCCATCTCTTTAGTGAAACTGGTTTCCTCTACCTAAAGGTTGTCTGGAAGAGTGACTACAAGCGATAAGACCGCCTAATTTGTTCGTTTTGTTTGTAATTGTTTTTTCCTTTAACTAAGTAGTTAAGGTAACTTGATGTTTAGTCAGATTATGTTCGCTACCTCTGGAATAGGAAATATGACTTAAGAAATGGGATTCAGGCCCGATACGGGATCTGAAATATGAAAATACCTTAGGAGGTATTTTCATATTTCCTATGAATGATTGAAAATTTGACAACATCGAATACCTATAGTAAATAATTATCGTATACGGGTTGCTTATTCCGTAAGTTGTGTTGTGACTCAAATGATCAAGAATTGCTTCTGTGATTTATAATATCTACATGAAGGCTGTAGAATATATGGGCATATTTCGGCTAATCACACATCGCCTCTTTAGCTCAGTGGTAGAGCACTGGTCTCGTAAACCAGGGGTCGTGAGTTCAATCCTCACAGGAGGCAACGACAATATTTCGAGCAATTTTATTAAAATAGACCGTTTTGTTTTAAATTTTGTCGCAAGAAGTTTAAGTTAACTTTTATTTTATTTCTTTCTTTTTTTTGTATGTTCATACTGACAAATTAATGCCCTGGGCAGTCATTTATATAATTATTGTGACGGATAGCTCCATCTAGCGGTTAGGTTTAGGTTTCATCTCATACGAGGAATATCACGCTTTTTAAGTGAAAAATAAAATAACAAAAAGACGCTCAAGACATTCAATATTTTGTTGTAGCAGTTTTATATTTGCGCGCCATCTAGCGGTTTTACGACGACTTACGTGCTCAACATCCGTGGCACTACTATGAACGTTTTCCCGCGCAAATTATATGCGAAATTGTTATTGTAGGTAATAAAAACAAAAGTAATATTCACCGCATTCTGTCTAAAATTGAATGGCAATCCGGGCGCTCCTATTTTCTGTGATGGCTGATGTTCTTGGTTGCGGTCGTCTGGGTTGTGATGAGCGCCATCTAGCGGTTTTGTGATGGTTTGCGTGCTCGGGTCCATGGCGAAGCCGGGCGGCAGTTTGCCGAGCAAGATGGATGGTATGTGCGGGTTCGGCGGGTCATCGGCAGGTGGCGGTGGCGGCGCGGAGCATTTTGTATACGCATCCTTCATTTCTTTGCGCACTTGTTTTACAACTTCTGGGCCGAAACAGCTCTCGTAAATCTGTAATTGTATGAAAAATCAATAAAAGATTTTGTTTTACTTGTCAGTGCCAGTTTTTTTTTTATTGACAGTCGTAATTGTACCTACACTTTTTCTCTTTCAATGATGTTTGATTAGGGCAAACTAGTTCCTTTTCTTGACTATAAGTGAAATGCAGAATCTAAGCCAGGGATGGCCGACTTTTGTATAATTTTGTTAAGTTGGAAGCAGTCACATTTTTTGATATTAATAAAAAGCATAATTTCGCCCAAGTATACAAGAGCAGTCGTGGCCGAGCGGTTAAGGCGTCTGACTAGAAATCAGATTCCCTCTGGGAGCGTAGGTTCGAATCCTACCGACTGCGGATTTCTTTTAATTTTTGTTCTATCATAAGATATTACTTATAAATATTATGTATGTGTTTTTTACCTTCATCATGGCGTACTTTTTGATGAATCTATCATCGCTGTTGGCGAGTGCTTGCGCCGCGAAGCAGAGCAATAGTATTGATTTCAGCATTATTTCTGCAGACAATAAAAAGTTGATTATTATACAAATTGAATCGTATGTAACTACACACACACTAATTATTAGTTGAAAAAAATTACGTCAGTTTTGATTTTTAGAGTCTTTACTGGTCGACTGAAACTTTGATTTGCTCAGAATGATTTTACACTATGTTCTTGATCTTGAGTACCACAAAACATCCAAATACCTACTTGAAACTACTTATACCATGGAAGTATCGAGTATTCTCATTACAAATAAAACATTTTTAAACTAACTAATAAATTCCTCACAGCAACTCTTTCGTAACAAAAATTTAGGTATGATAGTTCAGAATTATGTCGAAACCTAGCGGCATTTGTATCTAAGTTTATGATTTTTCTTCATAGACATTACCTATGCCTAAATGTAAGCACCTAAGTAATCTTTTAAAGGATATTAAACTTATGAAAATTTCAAATTTTTATTGCAATACAAATACAGTTCAAAAGTAACTAAAAACTGGCTCTTCTAAATATGTAGAAGCAACTTTCCGAACTATTTGTATTGACGATTCATAACTAGATACCTACTTGATACAATTCAATTCTATATAGGTACTTAAATAAACATTTTTTTTTATTTCTTAATAACTAGGTACTTTTCAACATGCAAACTCAAAAATTCAGCATCACCCATAAGATAATTCTTTAATAACTCCACCTGCGCCGGAGTTCGTTAGCACGCGGTACCGTTACGACGGCCTCATCTGCTAAAATGTCCATATACCTTCATTACTCTACAGAGTATTACTTTACAGAGTAGGTATTACTCTACAGAGTAATGATGTAACTTTATTACTCAATGGCTTAATGATGAGGACATTACGTTCAATCGTATTTTAAAAAGTTTGTAAGTAAATTATGTTCTATGTGTAATTGGTAGGTACATAATAGATAGATACTTAGATAGGTATTCTTTATTGCACAACATACAGAAAAAGTGATACAGACATCTTGTGGTACAATCTAGGCGGTCTTATCGCTAGTAAGCGATCCCTTCCAGACAACCTTCTTCAAGTAGAGGCGTATCAAGTAAGGGCGAGGGCGGTTCGCTAGTATACTTAAATCAATTCATAATTTTATATGGTTGGCCCTCAAGCGAGGTGGATCGACGATATAGGTAGTAAAAGTTGGGGCTAGACAAGGGCAGTTGGCAAAGGGCTTGTCTTGTGGTCTCAGGTGCTACCAAAGAACCAAGAGGTAAAACTTGTTATTGGGATTTTGTGCAAAATAAATGACTTAGTAGCTGCCGGCATCAGGAAATTGGTGGTGAGGTACGCCGTACATCGGATAGCACGTTACATAGGCCTACGCATATAGGTCTAGTTCGCCGCTTTGGGCAAACACCTGGAGCACCCATAATCGCCACGCTGGGCAGGCGGGTTGGCGATCACAATGCGTAGCTCATCGCTCCGGTAACGCTGCTGCCCGTCATCTATTTAGCTACGCCTTCAATAGGCTATTATGGCTTCATTCAAATAAACAATAGCAAAGATACAAGGCATCAAAGGTTAGGAGTGTCTTGACGTCACTCGCTCCCGTAAAAATGCCTCACCGAGTGACGTCACGCGTAATTTCAACGGGCTATAACTTTGTAATGTTTAGTCTGACTTACAAATAAAAAAATATGTGTCTTTTGTTTTTGAATAAGCTAAAAGACGGACTAATTACAATTTTTAGCCATAATAGCCTAATCGCCCCCAGTCGGTTGCCAGCGCCTCGTTTGTTATTTGGCAGGATGCACCACGGGCAGATGAGGTTGGCTTGGAGCGAAAAGATGATAGGCTGCTCCTTTACATCCCAAGAATATTCAGACATAACATAATAGAGATCGCACTATTCGTCAGCGCACACACTTATAGTAGGTAGGTATACTATAGAAAATATTGTATACTTGGTTGATAAAGGTTCGCCGCTGTGAATATATTTTATTACTTGATAACATGTTTTATGTGCATAAAACATGAAGATGGGTCGCCAAACGTGGACATAAAGCGACGAACAGGTTAAGCTATGTTTTATTTTCAAGGATTAATTATTCATTACTATTATCATCAGTCAAAAAGCATGCAAGCTGAAGCTTCACACGCAAAGGTTAAGGTGGCCACTGGTCATAGCATAGCTACACAATACATCTGCGTGATACAACACTTATTTTATTTATCGAAATATATGTATATTTCGCAGTGAAATAGGTTTTATTTGTACCCAGGTAAACGTTGCTGCCCGTTTCCTAATATTCCCTTAGTCGTTTTCTGCGACTGCGGTATGAGATGGGGTGGTTCTATGCAGGCCCGTCTTTAAACTATTTGAGGCCGTACGCAATACAACGGAACGACTATGAATTCATATGTAATATACTGAAAGTTCAACCTTACACAATACAAAATATTATATCAAAGGAGAAAGTTTTACAACATTTCATACAATTCGTAAAATACATAGTAAGCACATTAAAATCATTTAACAAAACATAAAAGTAATACTAATTCATGCTAAAATTTAAATAAAACTTAACTAGTAACAACTCAAATCTAAATGTACAATTAATAAACTACTACTGGCCTAGAACTAAAAAATACACATTTCACAATCTTCTACTATACACATTATGTAATAATTACAAACTACTCTAAATACTAATTACTACCCCAAGTTTCTGTATTAAATAGCAGAATCTTGTGATAATCAAATAAAGGCCTAAAAAAAAAAACTATTTGAGGCCCTGGGCACATTAGGATCATGAGGCCCCTATGACCTAAATATCGGTTATCATTTGGTAATCTGGCAGGAACTAGGGGGCCCCATTCGATCGCGGGGCCCTGGGCACGTGCCCAGTAGGAAAGAGGGGCCTGGTTCTATGTTATGTAAATCCGGAAATCACATAGGAGGTACTTATATTTAAATGGAAATATGTTTTTAGAATAAATCCAACATGTATTTCCTTTACATTTCACTCAACTGTTAGCGTGGCATTCCAATAGGATGTAACCGGGTAACCACACACCCACCACGGCACTTAAGCTACTGCTATGCATTTATGAATGAAGTGGGAAATCTTGAGAGCTTGTAAAACTTGCAAAACGCCTAACAGTACTCGAGCGGTACGTTACAATCTACTGGTCAAAAGTGTTTGCATATTGAGCTAACGCTGATAAGCCTGTAGCAGTTGCGGTCACAGAAGTATATCTAGATAGAACGGCTATTACGTCTTATTTTCAACTTGCGACGCGCCCTCGCATCTCTTCGGTATTAAAATATAAAGCTACCTTTTGAATCACCTATTAAAAAAACCGCATCGAATTCCGATACGTAGTTTTAAATATCTAGTACATATGTCACCGGAAAATAGCAAGAATCGTAAGTTGATCAATTTCCTAGGTAGGTGATTAACTTTCGGAATATAACAAACGGTAGTTGAAATGTATTATTTAATGGATTTCAGTTAATTGATCAACTTACGGTAGCCTGGCAGTAAATTAATAATATAATTTACGATTTTGACACAAGTAAAATCGTCGTCAAATGGGCGAATCCTTGCTCAATGTACTATTTAACGGTGATATTGCCGGGATAACACCACGTGAGCCGTTGAACCAATCAACGTTCACCTCGCCTTCGTCGGATTATTTAACGGCAAGACCCCGTAAATTGATAAATTTACTAAAATACATACTACGTTACATAATACATTTCAACTGCCGTTTATTATTTCCCGGAAGTTAATCAACTACCTAGGAAATTGATCAATTTACGAGTTTTGTTATTTTCCGGTGACAAATATACATAAGGGCAGACAAGAAAAGCGACTTTGTATCATGCTATGTAGTGTTAATGAAGGTCGGGCCAGGAATTGTAACTCAGTAAAAAAGTCAAACTCAAAAAAAGCTCCGTTCTATCTTTAATATCTACTTAGGTATACTTCCTATGGTTCTATCTTACTACCGTGGAGATTTAAAGCCAGTGAGATTATCAAGGACGGATTATACTTGATAATCTTGATATACTGGTGTCGGACTGGTGTTCATGAATCACCCCGCTTATAGGCAATTAATTTCTTGTAAACCTGTAAGAAATATTTGCCACTTTCATATTAATGATGAACAGGTACTTTATTTGTATACCTACCTATAGATGGGTCCTCAGATCATATCAGAAAGGAATTCTGTGATCTGAGAGTGCGTTCGACCAAGAACCTAGTCAAATCAGAAATATCTACTTACGACAGACGCGAAACTGTCAGGTCGCATTTTAAGTGCTCCTGAAAACTCTTGTATTTTAAATTCAAAAAAAATACTCAAGTATATTTAAATGCTTTAATACCAAGCCAAATACCTGCCAGTGTGTTTTCCATATTTTGTTATTTCCTTAACACTGCACTACGGTCTTCACTGTTCACTCCACAAAAAACTACACTATGGAACTGCTTCAAAAATCCCTGGACGAGGTACGGGAGATGTGTTCTGCGCAGATGGCGGGATTCCAGGCCAGCCTGGATCAAGCAACCACCAACTCTCCTGCCAAGACAACCATCGCCACGCTGGCTGCTGACTTCACTGCTTTCAAGAGGTTTGTCATGTCAACGCTGTCAAACCTCCAGCAGCAGATGGGACTGCTTGCCAAGGAGTGTGACCGCCTGGAGATGAGGGGCCGAAGAAAAATACTGCTTGTGCATGGTGTTCCTGAGGCCCCCCATGAAGATACTGGTAGCGTGTTGATCAAGGCTCTTGAGCGCTATAAGTTGCCTATTGCATTGGACTTGATTAGCCGGTGTCATCGTATTGGTCAGCAAACAAAAGCTAAGCCCAGGACTATGCTCATCAAGTTTTGTCGGGCTGAGGATCGAGACAAATTTTGGTCTTCAAAGACGTCTCTGAAGGGTTCGGGCATGACGCTTTCTGAGTTTTTGACGAAGGGGCGTCATGACACATTCATGGAGGCCCGTAAACGTGTTGGAATCACCAATAGCTGGACCAAGAATGGTATTGTTATTGTTGCTGCGGAGGATGGTAAGCGGCACCGGATAACGACTATGGGCGAGCTGGACAGGATATGTTCCCGTGACGTCAAGGACCCGGTGGCGACGGCGGGCACAGTCCAGGAAGCATCCGCTGCCAGTAGGTCTCGGTCCCGGCGAACCCGAAAATAGCTTTTGGTTCCTGTTTACAGTCTCCTGTCTTATTGTTCTTAAGTGTATCCGTTTTGTCCATTGTACTTGTTAATTTTTGTGTCGTTTACTAGCCCACCTTGATTTAGCC
This sequence comes from Conogethes punctiferalis, assembly GCA_031163375.1. Taxonomy (NCBI): domain Eukaryota; kingdom Metazoa; phylum Arthropoda; class Insecta; order Lepidoptera; family Crambidae; genus Conogethes; species Conogethes punctiferalis. The sequence continues at coordinate 20,875,462 of CM062078.1, forward strand.
GGGTAGATAATTATATAATTTTCGCTTTCACCGTAGGTACAAGAAATTCTATAACTTATTTTTTTTTTTATAATGTAATTCTACCTTTGTTCAATGTAATATTATTTGGCTGTCAAGTGTTAGTGTGACATTTGTTGTTGTTCGTCAAATTTTACGGCTCTGGGTTCATGATCACTTTAAGCCAATGGGCGCGTTCCTTTGCGTAAAATTTTTATAACGTAGGTACTATTTAAAGTGTATGTAGGTTATAAGTGCCTTTTTCTATACACACCGGCGGGTAGAGGAAATTATACCTGTTTTTTTTTTTTTTACTACGAGTTAAACTATATTGTTGTGTATGTTTATGTATTATTTTATTTATATAAATTTTATCTATTTATTATAATAAATTATATCTGTATTATTTGATTATGAATTCACCCAACACCTCTGTTGATAATCTGTGTGATCAGTTTCTCTCCTTTTCCTCTTCACCTTCTCAGGATAGTTTTCACTCTTCTGCTCCACCTTTGTCTGATGTGCTTAAAGATACCTTTTCTGGCGTGGCAAAAAATTTTAACGTAGTCCATATTAACGCTCAAAGTATCCCAGCTCACTTTCCCGATATGCTTACGGCTTTTGATAATAAGGACATCCATGCTGTTCTGGTCTCGGAAACGTGGCTCAACCCTTGTCTTCCTTCTACTTCGTTTTCTCTTCCAGGTTTCCAACTTATCAGGAATGATCGCATTATCCGAACCGGCGGTGGTGTTGCAATTTATATACGGTCCTATATCCCTTTCTCTATCATCAATGTGTCTCCTTCTTCATCTTCCTCAGATACGGCTCAGCACCTTTTCATCGAACTAACGCTTTCCCATACCAAACTTCTTCTTGGAGTCTTCTATAGTCCTTCTCTCAGGGTGGACTACTTTGCTACTCTGGAGAAGCTTTTGGAGGATCTTACTCCCCTTTATAGTCATACGATACTCATGGGTGACTTCAATACATGTCTATTAAAAAATGATTGCCGTTCTAGACACCTTCGAGATATCGTCGACTCTTGTAACCTTCATATTCTTCCTATCGATGCCACTCACTTTTTCCCTAATAGCTCTCCTTCTCTTCTTGATCTCTTGATTGTTTCTTCTACCGACCATGTTGCCAAACATGGTCAAACTTCTGCTGACGCCTTCTCTTACCATGATCTTATTTATATGTCTTACAAAATCCGTCCTCCAAAATCTAAGGCGAAAATTCTTCTACAGCGCAATTTTGGTGGTATGAACCTTGAAGAATTACGCAGGGATGCCATTGATGCTGACTGGTCAGTGATAACTGCTACCGGTAGTGTTGATGAGAAGGTAAATCTTTTTAACTCATTAGTTTTGGACCTTTTCGATAAACATGCTCCTGTACGACCCGTGAAAGTCAAGCATTCACCTGCTCCTTGGCTTACAGAAGACCTGAAAGCATTAAGACATAAAAAGAATTCTGCCAAGCTGAAATTTAAATTGGACCCGTCCGACAAAAACCGCGAAAAATATAAGTTGATTAGGAATCGCTGCAATAGGTTGTGTAGAGATGCTCAACGACGCCACATTCACCAGTCTGTCGAGAATGGAAATCCAGCTAAAGTCTGGAAATTTTTAAAATCATTGGGAATTGGAAGATCTCGTAATAACTCCTTGCCTAAAGATATAAACTTCGACTCGTTAAATAAACATTTCTCCTCTTCGGCTACCATTGATGGTTCGGTTAAATTAAAAACTCTTAATCACTTGTCATCTCTTCCAATTCCAGATTATTCCTCTTTAGTTTTTAGTCAGCTAACCGAATGTGATGTTAAGAAGAATATCTTGGCCATAGCGTCTAATGCTGTCGGTAGCGATAGTGTTAGTCGTAACATGATCATACCCATCCTTGATATCCTTACTCCTTCCATAACTCACATTCTCAATTGTTCCTTATCCACGAGCACCTTCCCCACTTTGTGGAAAGACGCTCAAGTGATTCCTCTCCCAAAAAAGTCCAATCCATCTTCCTTTTCCGATTACCGCCCCATTTCTATTTTACCATTCCTATCGAAAGTTCTGGAGCGCGTTGTTCATCAACAATTAAGCCATTTCCTTACAAAAAACCATATCTTAAGTCCCTTCCAATCTGGTTTCCGTCCAGGACATAGCACAGTCACAGCTCTGGTCAAAATTACTGACGATATTCGCCAGGGAGTGGACAATAGACGATTAACGGTGTTGGCGCTACTGGATTTTAGTAATGCTTTTAACACCGTGGATTTCGATGTGTTGCTGGCCCTGTTATATTCTCTTAACATATCTCCATCGGTGGTTGACTGGTTTCGTAGTTATCTTTATGGTCGCCGGCAACAGATTCGTGTTGATGAGTCACTTTCTGCTTGGTGCGAACTCGGTGCCGGTGTACCTCAGGGTGGTGTCTTATCTCCTCTGCTTTTTTCCGTCTTCATAAATTCAATCACTCATATTATTTCTTCATCCTACCATCTCTATGCAGACGACCTTCAACTTTATGCCCAGAGTAGCCTAGACGATCTTCCGAGCGCCGTGTCACTTCTTAACATGGACCTGGAGCGTATCTCGGAGTGGAGTAAGTCGTTTGGCCTCAAGGTTAATCCCAGTAAAACGCAGGTCATTATAGTAGGTGGAAAGCGTATGATTTCCCGGGTGAATTGGGATTCTCTTCCACCTATTATATTTGACGGAGTCCAAATTCCTTATAGCCAGGTGGTTAGAAACTTGGGGATATATTTAGACAGTTCATTGACCTGGGATGCTCATATCAGGGAGGTCAGCAGAAGATTGTTTGCGTCTGCTGCATCTTTAAGCAGGTTGCGCAATTTTCTTCCTATACCCACCAAAATTGCTCTTGTACAGTCCCTTTTACTGCCCATTCTCGACTACGCGGATAGTTGCTATCTAGACCTGAATGAAATATTTCTTGACAAGCTTGAACGTCTCCAAAATTACTGTATTAGAATCATCTTCGGTCTACGTAAGTATGACCATGTGTCTGAATATCGTTCTCAGCTCAATTGGCTTCCCATCCGTCGTCGCCGCGAACTCCATATTCTATCACTTTTATTTAATGTGCTTTTCAATCCTCTTTCACCTCCCTATCTGAAAGAGCGTTTCAATTTCTTGCAACCCACCGCGGATCATGGTATGCGTTCCTGCCGTGAACTCCACTTATCGTTTCCATCTCATCTCTCTAAATCCTACTCCCAGTCTTTCACTGTCCAATCCATCCGTCTGTGGAATTCCCTTCCCCTTTCCATCAGACGTTCCCAATCCCTCCCAGTTTTTAAGCTTAGGCTTAAATCACATCTCCTGTCTCTTTAATTTCTACATTCTTTCTCTTCTATCATATCTAAGTACTTAAATTCATACTCAAATAATATTAAATAATAATAAGTATCTATGTATATTAATAATAAAGTATCTTATTAAACTATGTACCTATGTATGTAATATGTTATTATTATGTATATTTTATTTAAGTGTATTTAAATATATTTATATGTATATGTGTATGTCTATGGAATATATACTTCTTGGTATATTTATGTAATAATTTTACGTATTTAATATAAAATAGTTAGATAGTTTTGCACTGGGTTACCCATTTCCTTAGTCAATCTGGTTTCCTCTACCTGAAGGTTGTCTGGAAGAGATCGCTATAAGCGATAAGACCGCCTAGATTGTACTTTGTGTTGTTTGTAATATGTTTCCTGTAATGTCTGTGTTTTTGTGCAATAAAGAGTATCTATCTATCTATCTACCTATTTATTTATGAGAGGCAGGGCATAGCGAATCTTCGCTGGAATTGAGCCGCCCGTTCGGGGAAGAACCTCCACCCTACCGAAATACCGCAGTCAAATGACCTCTGGGTCGTGTTTCTGCCAGTGAGCAGGGTTTCCGGAGCTCGTGGGGGGTTAAGGTGGGCCGGCATGGCGGTGGCAACTGACATGTAACTGACCAGTTACTTGCCCGTTGTCACAGGGACTTGGGCTTCTCTTTCGCTTTCCATCAGGCGTAGGGAGCCCATTATGTCGAGCCACTATAAAAAAAAATTATGTAAGAAATTGAAATGAAATACCTATTTATTTATGACCAGCAACAATAATTAGATAGATACAAACTTAGCTTAGACAATTTAACTTAGTAGTAGTAGGAACCTTTGAACAATATCTAACAGCGGCCGATGCACTTAACTCGAGGTAGATAGTACACAATTTTTTAAATGTATGTATGTAGTTTCCTCCTTCTTACAGTATGGGATCCTTTAAACGAAGCGTGAAGATCTCGCGGGCCAGCATGGCTGTGGTAACTGACTGGAAACTGAGGTTTCCCGCCCGTTATCAGAGCGATTTGGGCTTCCTTTTAGCTTTCCATCAGGCAAAAGGAAGCCACTATGCTGAACCAATATAAAAAAAAAAATGACCCCATAACTTCCGATCGACTGCACCAAATTTGATGATTCTAGGTTTTATGTAGGTAGGCATTCTTTATTGTTAAGATATTCTTATTGGGAGTGATCAGTATTTTTTTGGGTAGGTAATCCGTGTTAGGACATGGTTTGTGTGATATAATATTTCCAAAAAAACATGGCGATTCTAAGTAGGTACGCTGAGTCAGATAGAACTTAAATAACCTACGATGTTACTGATCTACGAGTGAATATGAGCTGATAATGTAAGTTTCACAAGCAAAACACCACTGTAATATCACTCAAGAAAATTGGAAGCTGCTAATGACATCCAGCGGTTGGAACCAGAAATACTCGTAGTTAATCTGGCTGTGTGGTGAGCGATGTCTCAACGCGGCCAGCCCGGTAACGAGGGCAGGCACAAAAACTGATAAAATTGGCCTCTGCGATCTGTTATGGTGATTCACGCTTTTAGGGTTCCGTACTAATGGCAAAAACAGGATCATAACAAGCGACTTTACCCCTCTCTTCAGAACATTACACTTCCTCTACTTGAAGGGTGTGGAAGAGATCGCTACAAGCGATAAGACCTCCTAAGTTGTACTTTGTTTAATGTATTGTCTGTGTGTTGTGCAATTAAGAGTATCTATCTACCTATTTACGTAAATTACTTAAAATAAATTGTTTTACTAAATATCAGTTAGTAGGTACGTACTTATTATTTAATAAGTAGTATTCGTACGGGACCCCTTGTGCGCAAGTCCGGTTCAAAATTGGGCGACTTTTTATGGAGTTTACAGAATAGGAGGGCAATGATTTTCGTCCGGATGTGGTAACATTGTTCGGGCATCAATATCGTTAATATACTTACTATACTTTGTTGGCTTATAAGTTGCAAGGTTTTCTTATAAATAAATATCACAGAACATCAAATGCCCGTACAGGGAAGGACCCCCCACCCTATAGAATACCGTAGCGAAATGACCTCTGGGTCGTGTTTCTGCTGATGAGTAGGATTTCCGGAGCTCGTGGGGGGTTAGTGTTGGGCTGGCATGGCGTTGGCAACTGACAGGTAATTGATTAGTTACTTGCCCGTTGTCACAGCGACTTGGGCTTCTCTTTCGCTGTCCAGCAGGCGTAGGGAAGCCAATCGAGCTCAAGAATAAAGTCGAGCTACTATAAAAAAAGAAATTGTGCGTCTGAGCTTTATTTTGCATCTCCCTGAATACAATACATTTTAACGCATGGCTGTTCGATATTTCTAATCGGGTTTGTCACTAGATGGAGCCGCAGTCACAAGGTCATTGAACTCGACGGCCTTGCTCTTCGTTGGCCAGGGTTGGCAATGACTTCAATTAAATAATCATCATTCTACTGCCCTAATCTCACTCTAAGCGGGGTTTAGACAACACGTTGTGTCCTTTCACTCTCCTCTATTAGCCGTCATCTCCACACTCACACTTTCGACACGCATTATAATTTCTTACACTGTCCATCCATTCCTTTTACGGTCTTCCTCGTCCTCTATACCCCATTACATAATATAATGATCTTTTTTAAGTATGTACCTAATGATTATCTGTATTGCCCTAATGTTTTTGGACGAATGACGTCAACAGGTAATGAATCCCATCATATTAAGAAGATATTCCTGTCAAGTGTGATGTCAATTATGTAAGAGTGATACTATTATGCCTTCACCTTGAGTAACATAGTCTATATTTATTGCTATGTATTATGTAGTGCTTTAACTAAGTATTAGTGTTAAGTTTTAAGTAAGATGGTATACATTATGTTACCTTTATGGTAAAATAAATTATATTCTATTCTATTCTATTGCTAAAATAAATAATAGATCCTTACTAATATGCTAATATTGTAACCCAATGAAATTTTATCTGTAATACCCCAAGCAAATAAATAATTAATAAATTAGACAATAAATATTATCTTCTCTTATCTTATTTTAAGCAAGGGCGGGTGGCTAGTTTCATATCTGTTGATAGCCAGCCCTAAGCGGTGCGCGCGCGCAGGCTCCGCGCATCTGCCGCTAGCGACTTGCGTAATGGGCCTATGCATTCACCATTCCCCGTAGTCTGTACTCGCCTAAAGGCTAGACTTCACTGGACACTATGTTCACTCAACAATCGTCATTGGCTGCCCGGTGGCTGATTTGGTATTTGAGTTCAGGGGCCCAACTACAAAAAATGTTCGAATATAATTACGAACTAAAATTCGTCAACATCGATTTCCAACAATTTAATTGATATAATTAGAACACGGGAGGGACAAATGAGAGGGATTTATGGGGCAAAAATACGCGATCCGTTCAACGAACGATAGTTTTCGTTTTTTTGTGCTAGGGCTCCTGATCCGAGGGATTGAATCTAAATAAAGGGCCACAGGACAAACCGCACTCTTAATAAAATCACGACCTAACTCAAAATTTTAGAAAAATTAGTTTATGCAAAAGAATGTGTTTATGCGAAATACGACCTAAAACTTCAGTGCGAAACTATCAAAAGAGTGATTAACAAAAGACATTAGTGTTACCCCACCTTGTTGCATTAGTACACACCCTTTACGATCTATTATGTATCTATCTACTGCTTGAAACTTTAGAATTATTCCACGATCGGCTCATCGAACTATTACGGTTTCGATCGACGATCACCATCGATCGATAGTGCACTTGTGTACATTACTTTAATTTCATGAATATCTCCTTTAAAACTTAGTCTGAAACTAAGGTACGTGGTGCACGTACCGTATTATAGGTCTATCGTAAGTTAGAAGTTCTGTATCTGAATAGACATATTTTTGATAAAACCCGGGTTCATGCCGAGGCTAGTGATGTAGTTTGAATCAACTAAGTGCGTTGATATGATGTCAAGGCTCAAAATCTTTCCATTGTACCCTATCATGACGACTGGACGACTGCAAAGTATTTTTTCTTTACTGTCTCCCGACACGACAATCCTACCAACCGACAAAAAGAAATGAAGAAAAAAAAGCACCATTCCGCTTATTTCTTCGTCTTCCAACAAGTTACCTTTGAATTATTGAACACACGGCTATTATTTAGTAATTTATGAAAGTTAATCAATCTTAAAAGCGATTGGCTATCCATGTTTCTTTCATTTCATTTAAATTCCTTTAGCAAGTCGCGCATTCAACGGTTCTGTTCAAAGCTCTCTTGTCCACGCGCATTCGTAATTGCTTTGACAGCGAAGATGTTCAATAGCTTTTGCTGTTTATGGGCAAATTTCATTAGCTATTGTACTACAAAGGTTCTCAGTCTCACGTTTCCTAGCATAACTGTTTCCTTTTATCTTTTAGTCTTTTGTTAAGGGTTTAAATACATTCAATTCAATAGTACTTAGATTCCCCGCAAGTGATCTTTATTGGTGCATCATAAATACTTAATGCACGTGCATTCGACAGTTATGGTGAGGAGGTTAAGTACTTTTGCAAGAAATGTTTGATCAGTGTATACTCTACGTTGAAAGAATGGAGACGGATTGGGCTACGAGAGACCATGTGGGGAAAGACCGAGGTATCTCTGGATAGACCACAAAATGGGTCTTAGTTACCTTTAAAGGCTTCAGCTGTCACCGGATAGACAACAAAAAGGATCTTAGTTACCTTTAAAGACCGGACTGGCGATAGGTGAGGAAAGAGTAGAGTGGCGAGATCTGTTATGAAGGAGGATGTAAGAGGCCAAGATTCAATTCGGGTCGCTGAGCTAGCGGAGTTAGTAAGTGCGTAAAACGCTTCATGATTATTTTGGATTTCACGTCTATAAACTTGTAATGCTGTCCGTCATCTATGTAAATTTAATTATCACAATGTTTTGTAGCTAATTTTTTTTCAAAATTGAAATTGTTTCAAACGCTTGACTTCATAGCCAGCGTAAACAATTGTTTGTATATTATTATAGGTAATATTTTTATATTATACTCATCATTATTATTGAATTTATAGAAAACGATATCATCTTAAAGTAGGAAGTGAATACTTCCAATGCACAATGCAAGTTCAACCTTATAATATTCATAAAACACCAAGTATGGGAGAACAGCAAAAAGTGAAACAAAGCTAGCAGCTATGAGTGGGAACAAAACACAACAAAAAGCAGGGCCAGAGATGGGAATAATGCAAACAAACATATGAACAGGAAGACAATACCCTGTTACGTGGATATTATGGCAGTATTGCATCTCGGAAGTCTTGTACGGTAAAAAGCCGTCATAGTCTGCTGCCCGTCTGATGTTAGGGGGATAAAAGCTAAAGAGGGGATAACTAGAGGATTAGTGGTTATATTGTTAAACGAGTAAAATATATACAGGTATTCTGTTATTTGAACATGCTGTCGCTTCCCAGAGCGCATTCCAGCCAAAATCATATTATTTGTATTTGGTGTAGCAAATTCTCCTGATACTTTGGTTATCATTTTTCATACCGCTCAGAGGATCCCTATGCAATCAATCAAATCATTTATGTGCATAACATTGGTAGTCCATGTTTACTGTATAATAGTTTTGTGTTTTAAAGAATATCTATCTATGGATGCTATTTACGTGTTCTCTGCGGGATACCTACGTTCAGTAGTGATCGGCAATAGGCTGATCGATTAATTGATGCTATTTCATATACGGGACAAGAGGATAGATAAAATGTAGAGACTCTATCTCATTAGATCATCAAGGAGACATAATGGAATACGGAGGCCATTCCAAACACAAATTATGGAGGTTTTTTTTTTGTGCGAGAGCCGGCAGACGAGCAAATGTGATGCCTGATGGTAAGCAGTCGACTTCGCCTATGAAATCAAATCAGTCGTTCGAGTTAGTTGTTTGCTGCCGGCATTTTAAATAGGAGTACGCTCGATTCTTGTAGGATCCTAAGTCGTTGCTGTTCAGAAAGACTGTCACAGAAAGTTGGTTCCACAAAACCGACGCTCAAGGCAAAAATTCCTCATAAAGTATACACTGGAGGATCGCCAACCATCGAGATGATGAGGATTGAAATGCAATCGGTAACTGTTACACGGCCGAATTCGGACGTACGCCCGTTGTTAGGGTAAGTTGGTAATTTTATAACCTTTTCATTTCCTTCTTCTTAAGTTATCAAGCACACTCATATTCCCTGTAGAGCATAATCCATTCCCAGACCACCAAAGCCTCTCTCCACATTGTTTTACAATGTGTAATGAAGCATGATTCCCAACATTAACTGCAGGATAATTGCCGAGATGTTGCCTCAACTAAATAAGCGGATGAAAGACAAAATAATTATATTGTGGGTACCTAAGACATTGAGCCAATCTTTCTTAATGCAGAAAGGATGGTTGAAGATCAGGAGTCATTAACTGGTAATGATTCCTTACAGCAAGTACTTGTAAAGATGGAAACGGATTTTGTATGCCTTGAAATAAGAGCGGTTGGGTTTGAAATAGTATAATTTGTTTGGACTCAAACCGGGGTATTTTTAAATGGGTCAATTTATTTAATCCATATAGGGAATAATAAACAAATAATAGTAAGGAGAGATGTACCTTGAGTTTGTGTAATTATAGTGATATATCTTAACTAATATTATAAAGCTGAAGAGTTTGTTTGTTTGAAGGCGCTAATCTCAGGAACTACTGGTCCGAATTGAAAAATTCTTTTGTTGTTCTTCTTGTGTTGAATAGACCATTTATCAAGGTAGGCTTTAGGCTATATAACATCACGCTGCAACTATTAGGAGCGAAGAAATAATGGAAAATGTAAAAAAAACGGGGAAAAAATAACTATTCCACGCGGACGAAGTCGCGAGCACAGCTAGTCACGTATAAAAAAGTAAACACAAAGAATAAAATTGTTAGATAAAAATACTCAATGTACTTCATTGAATTGAATTTGAAGTGACCGAACCGATAACCGTTGGGATAAACGAGTTCTGGAGTGGAGACCGCGTCTCGGCAAACGTAGTGTAGGACGCCCTCAGGCCAGGTGGAGTGACAATTTGCGCAGGACGGCTGGCAAGTGCTGGATGCGAGAAGCCCAGGATCGATCAAAGAGGCAAACATTCGGAGAGGCCTATGTCCAGCAGTGGATTGTGATGAAAACTATTTTGCCTGAACAGTGACGAAAGTTCTAGATTGGATTTCTGTCGAAACTAATTTGATGTTGACACCCTGGCCTGCGACCAAATGTTTGGAACCTATGCCTTGCCTGGTACATAGGTATCTATAAAACCAGTGACCAGAGTCTTAACTGCTTATCTATACTATACTAATATTATAAAGCTGAAGAGTTTGTTTGTTTGTTTGAACGCGCTAATCTCAGGAACTACGAAACTACTACTGGTCCGAATTGAAAAATTCTTTTTGTGTTGAATAGACCATTTATCGAGGAAGGCTTTAGGCTATATAACATCACGTTGCAACTATTGGGAGCGAAGAAATAATGGAAAATGTAAAAAAACGGGGAAAAATAACTATTCCACGCGGACGAAGTCGCGAGCACAGCTAGTCTCTAATACGAAAGACCCCAGGTTAAAATTTACATAATACTAACTAGTTCTGAAAAAATCTCCATAATGATTTTTAACAAGTCAAGTTAGCATATCTTGTCTTACTAAGTAGATATTAATGTATTCTTATCAAGATGATCTTTTAAGTACATCTTTACTATTAAGTATCACCTGTGGCAGCGATTTCGCCCGCGGCGATAAATTAAAATGGCCTGACGATTTGTGATGATTCTTCCATACAACTATTCATACCCCCTTTTCAACCCCTTAACAACTCTTTAAAGTTTAGCTTGTTTTCATTATTGTGTAGCCTATCCTATGCCTTGTCAAATTAGGGGAGTCGTATTAAAAAAAATACAAAATCGTATGACTTAGCGTTCTAAGTCATACGATTTTGTAAATTTTTTTTAACCCGTTGGTTGTACCGGCGCTGTGCGGTAATTAAGTTTTACTTACTTATTTTTAAAGGAAAGTTCTGTTTCCTCTAATCAATAAGTCGATCAAGTTCTTTTCTTATTATTTCTGTCCCTTTAGAGGATGGTTTTTTATTGTTTAAGTTTAATTTTTTACTTTAATTTTAATGTTATGATATGTGATAACCGTTCTATCTTAGATACATTTCTATGATGCCAAAGACGCTTTAACGATGTTCAAACAGTCTCTGTCTATACTGTGTTATCCACCTTAACTTATGTTGCGATTATTTTTTATTACTCCAATATTTTAAAGCTTTGCAGTTTATAGGCCAATCGGTAAGGGTTAATGGGGCCAAGTTAATCAACAAGTTTCTGTACCACTCTGAAATAGGCTCTGTTTAAACTCGTTAAGGACGCAAAGAGATTGTTGGCCTATACTGTAGGCTCTATAGTGTAGTAATGAAATATACCATATTATTTATTATACCTATGCTATTGTTACTTATGTGGGTGCGAGCAGCTCTCTCTGATTAATAGTTGTAAAATTTGATTAAATCTTGGATTATCCTCTCAGTCTTAAAACCTATGGGCCATATCACGCTTACAACAAATCGTGGTGCTAATTAAGTCTTATTAGTTAAAAATACTCCAAATTGTTAAATGACATCAATATACATATACATCATCATCATCAGCCTATCGCAGTCCACTGCTGGACATAGGCCTCTCCAGTTGTTTCCATCTTTGTCAGAGGGTATACCCCATAGTCGCCACTGGACAGGCGGGTTGGCGATCGCAGGACATAGCACATCGGCGTGAGGTATTTATTAGCTACGCCTTCAACCGTGATAGTTATACCGCCACCAGTCGGTTGCCAGAGCCTCGTTTGTTATTCAACAGGAATGGGTGGCAGGTGAGGGTGACTTGTAGTGGAAAGATAGGTGAGTAACGATTATTATCATTATCATAAAGTCCCCGCAAAAAATCCCAATAACTTGCTTAAGTTATTAAATAAAAGGAGATTTAAGAGAGGTAGGGCATAGCGAATATTTGCTAGAGTTGAGCCGCCCGTTCGGGGAAGGACCTCCACCCTATAGAATACCGCAGCCAAATGACCTCCGGGTCGTGTTTCTGCCGGTGAGTAGGAAGGTTTTCGGAACTTGTTGGGCCGGCATGGCGGTGGCAACTGACAGGTAACTGACCAGTTAACGCGCAAGTGTCACAGCGACTTGGGCTTCTCTTTCGCTTTCCATCAAGCGTAGGGAAGCCATTATGTGGAACTACTATATAAAAAGACTGCTAGTTGATTGCTAAAAACATTATGTTGTGTATAGTTTCCTGGCAACAGAATGCGCGTCCGAGAAAAAATACCGCGGCTATATTTAGGACTCGATCTCATATATTTTTTATCCCTCTGAACGTTTGCACGTCTGCATTCCCTCGACGTGACAGATATGAGTTCGATCAGCCCTGATATTCCATAATAACATAGCATTAAGTAAATTCGATCAGTAATTTAAAGGACCTTACCACCATAATCTGATAAAAAGTGGAAATAATTAATTTAATGGGATGACTTTATCGTGACAGCGAGAATAAGACTTTTGTTTTGTTTATTGAAGGATGTCTACAAGCTCTTGTGTTTATTCATAAGATGTACTTACTTATACTTTAACGGTAAAGTCTTTTAACGAAGAAGCAGTGTTGATAGAATTTGTATTTAATCACATCTCAAATGTAATTTAATTGACGAGGCGATGATTGCAACTCAAATTCTAGCTTTGCTAATATAAAACATTGCACCTATTGCACATACATGGCGATGAAAAAGAGTACCCATCGATTTGCTTGCTGGTTCTGAACCTCGCGGTAAAATCGTTTTTATTTGCACTTGATGATTCTTATGTTGTTGTTATAAAGATCTAATTTTTATTCCATTGTCCATTCTTTTGGACAGAGGCTACCTTAGCTTTAGGTAAGGACTGATCTTCTTTAACCATTACTTAGTCTTTACCACCAACCACCACCGTTGTCACAGCGACTTGGGCTTCTTTTTCGCTTTCCATTAGGAGCTACTATAAAAAAAGTTCTTGGAAAGAGCCCAGCTTGTTTCAACGACCAAAAAAACAAAATCAATGAAACTCTGAGTTAAAAAAGAAAAGTATCCTACCTTTATCATTTGTCGATCTTTCTAAGCGGAATACTTTTAATCTGTATCAGCTGCTTGCATTTTGTGTACTCGAAAGGTTTAGAAAAATTACGCGGAGTACCGCAAGGTACAATTTTAATCCAATATTTGTATAAACTTAGAATGACTCTCTCATCTAGGTATATCGATTTGAACAACGCATCGGATACAGTTACTCATCCGAATTTCCTACTGAACACCCATACAATAATACACTTTATCACTATACAAATAAGAATACACGGATGTGAGTTGAATACGTGAGAAGAGTTACGTTTTAGTCAAATTGCAAACACCGTTACATCGTTATAACGCGACTACTTCAATTTAGCCGCGTCTATTGTATCAAACCGATGTTTAGATAAGATGTGAGCCTTTGTTTTACGATGCCGTACTACCGTTGAAATGATCCAGGAAATGGCTTTTCATTGCTCCGTATGATGTTAATGGGACAAAGTTATGGCTCAGTTTCATACACTAAACTTTGGGTTTTAAATGACTACATGAGTGTTAATGATAATAGCTTATAGGGGACAACTGTAAATGTAAGCTGTAATAATAGTTATATTACAGAGTCTTACAAATTATAAAGTTGTAAGTACAAATAAAGAGGAAAATAATGCAAAATTAGTGTGGACATAATTTTCAGTGACTAGTAATAATAACCTATAATATTCTTCTATGTGACCTCCCATTACCTTATAGAAAGCAAAAAAGAGGACCAAATCGGTGCGTCAACGGCAGAGTAACTAAATCTATAATTTGGACCCAGTTCTGCAGAAAGCAGCCATGTGGCACTTTTTAGAAAATTGAGTTATTAACACAGCCATACTAAATTTGACATGCCGGATTTTTTGCAAAGACAGCCATGTCAATATCTCTTTTAACGGCGGAGATATGAGTTGTCAAATGCAGCCTTCTAACAAAAATATTTTGTAGAAAACAGTCATCATGGTGTAAAATGCAGCCAATTTTGACACAAACTTCATTATCTAGATATTGCATAAGTCAGCCTTCTATAAGGCTGTTTTATACAAATTTCAAAATGTTAGGAGGCATCGTAGATCAAATTTAGTAAAAAACAGCCCATGTAATTTGGCTGTGTTCTGTAAATTGTTTAATCCATACTTGGCTTTTTCTATCTTCACCCAGGCTGTTTTATACAATTTTAATAAATACCCATTCTTTAAAGATTTAAAATAGAAACTTTTAATGTATGTAGGGACATGTTCTGTAAAAATCTGAATATATGTTCTACAAGGATTGCAACTGGACTGGACTGGAAAATGCTGAAGAGGGCATAGTAGTGAATGGTCATATTCTGAATAACATACGATACGCTGATGATACAATATTACTGGCGTCTGACTTCAGCGATCTGCAAAGTTTAGTCCAGCGAGTAGACAGTATAAGTGCAAAGTATGGACTGAACATAAACGTGAAAAAGACTAAAATCATGATAGTCGGCAGGTCAGATCCCACAACCACCGACCTAGTTGTGAGGAATCAGTTAGTCCAACGAGTTCACTCGTACAAATACCTTGGCTGCACTGTGAATGACCAATGCGATCACAGTGTAGAAATTAAATGCCGAATAGAACAGGCTCGTCACGCATTTTCGAAGTTAAGGAACCTTCTCTGCAGCCGATCTTTGGAGATATCTACTAGGGTGCGTTTGGCACGATGTTATGTTTTTTCGGTCCTTCTGTATGGTGCAGAATCTTGGACCCTAACCAACGCTATGAGCAAACGCTTAGAAGCATTTGAAATGTGGGTATACAGAAGGATCTTGAAAATATCATGGACGGATAGAGTGTCTAATGAGAGGGTACTGCAGATGGTTGGAAAGAGGGTGGAGGTTTTGTACACCATTAAGAGGCGGAAACTACTTTACTTTGGCCATGTAATGCGAAATGAGAAGTACAATCTGCTCCAGCTCATAATGCAGGGAAAAATCCAGGGTAAACGACCACCAGGAAGAAGACGTACCTCATGGCTCAAGAATCTCCGGGCATGGTTCAATCTGAGTACGAGATCCTTGTTCCGTGCCGCTGTGTCAAGGGTCAGAATAGCCCTAATGATAGCCGACCTCCGGTAGGAGATGGCACTCCAAGAAGAAGAAGGATTGCAACAGCTATGGATAAAATAAATTCCCGAAAACCATTGCTAGACCAAAGGGGTATAAGGCAAGATGCAGAGAATAGGATAGCTGATTTGCGTAAGCAAGAAATTACAGAATACATTAATTCGCTTCCACTGTACACGTCACATTATAGCAGGGCTAAAACATCGGCTAAATATTTCAAGCCAGGAGTGACCTTGACTGAGATATATGATCAATATAAAGCGAAGGTGGGCTTGAATTCTGTGAGTTATAGTTTCTTCAAAAAATTCTTCTACAGCAACTTTAACATTAAAGTTAAAATACTTAGCAAAGATACATGCAATCTATGTGATAAATTCCGAATTGAATTATTAAATGCTCAAAAACAGGGAGAAGACGTCACTTCTATAAAAGAAACACACAAAAATCATCTTCTGCAGGCTGAAAGAGCAAGATCTCAATTAAAAATGGATATGACTTTAGCTAAACATCAGGATGACGTCGAATGCCTCATGTTTGATATGCAAAAGACACTGCCATTACCTAGGATTCAGACGAATATAATTTTTTACAAAAGACAGATTTGGCTCTATAATTTGGGTGTCCACAGTGCTAAAAACGGCCAAAGTTACTGTTACACATGGATCGAGGGTCAGGCTGGACGTGGCGCACAGGAAGTAGGATCGTCTCTTCTGAAACACATTGATAAGAATGTCTCTGACAAAATAAAACATTTGATTCTTTGGTCGGATTCCTGCGGCGGTCAAAATAGGAACATAAAAATTACTCTCATGATGAAAGTGGTGCTTGAGATGAAACCCAACCTTGAATCTATCACTTTTAAGTATTTGATGCCAGGACACAGTTACTTACCCAATGACAAGGACTTCGGTGATATTGAGAGAGCCTTAAAATACAATCAAAGGATTTATACGCCTGACGACTATATTCAAATTATGAATGTATGCAAGAAGAAAACCCCTTTAATAACATGCCAAATGCAAAGTGTTGAAAAACTCGAAAAGCTAATAATAAATCGGAAGAAAACGACAAATAATGACAAAGTTAATTGGCTGAAAACACGAGAAATAAAAGTAACAAAGACACAAAAATATCATATCTGTATGAAGTCTAACTTTGATGAAGCACATTTTGACTGTTTAGATATTACTCGCAAACTATCTAAAAGAAATCTAAACTGTAATAATCCAGAAGTAGGTGAATTTAAGAGTAAGCTATCTAAATTATGGCCTAATGGAAAGCCGATCGCGGAGCCCAAATTACGGGATATAATATCTATAAAACATCTGATTCCGGAGGATGCTAGACTCTTATATTGGTGAAACTGGTATTGAAGATGACATTGACGGGCTTAATGCCGAATTGGATTTTAATTTAGAAGAGGAACAGTGAAAACAAATTAAGCATATTGACGGTTGATTAGATTTTCTTTAATTGCAATGTCAATTAATGAGTAGTATCCATTAATGTAAGAGGAGAATAAAGACTGTTTAATTTTTTACAAAATAAAGATTTCTACGTTTTTTTATTGTTTTAATACAAACTTAAAATAATATTTTACATGAAATCATAAAAGTGTAATAAATACTACAGACTATAGAAATAAACAATAATACTTATATTTTGTTTATTTTCTTGTCTGTTTTTTACATACTATTATTCTATTTTGAATTAATGCAGAACACAGCCAACATATATGGCTGGTTTATTCTTTATTGACAGTTCTATGAAAACAGGCTTTTTGCATAAAACAGCCATGTCAAATATGTTGTTATTTTCCTATTATGCTAAATGATACGAAATAGCGAATAAGATATAAAAATCTGCTATATTTTCCCTAATGATTTTAAAATATAAACTAACCAGAAAAGTGATAAATAACTGAAGGACAACATTCGACAGAAAAACGCTCATAACTCCGTTCATACTTTTCCTTATATGGCTGCTTTCTGCAGAACTAGGTCCATTTATCAGTTGCCACCGCAATGCTGACCCGGACGATAATTTCGACGACTATACAACGACTGTTCCTGAAACGCGTCCGAAATTACTTCACTGGTGTTACATCGAGAGTACAACGGTCGCCAGCCAGGCGGGTAAAAACCACCTACCACAGAGCGACAAGCTGAGATCCTAATAAGTACCTAGTGCGATAATCTTAAGATTTTATCTTTTAAACTACATAAGTAAAGAAATGCAAACGACTTTACTCCTTTTCTAGCTATCTATAAACAACTTAAAAGAAGCTATAAAGGGTGTATTACCGAACATAAAGATAAAATTAACAAACCTAAAGGAAACATAATTTTCAATAAGTAGTAATATTTTTTTATAGAAAATACGGACCTTTGGTGAATGCACAAAAGAAAATACCTTTAATGGATATTGTAATAGCTATTATTATTTGCTATTGAATCTGAGAGCAAATGATTAGCCGTAAAACATGTACGATGAACATGAATATGGATTTGAACAACTATTAAATTCTGCGAATAGTACAGTCTGCATCATAGATATAACGTCAGGTGATGATGATAAAGCTTCCCTGGCCATAGATATAATATCCTTGAACAAAAATGATACATTAAAAAAAATTGTATAACGGACATATTGAAGTATAATGTAGGCAATCTTATCGTTGGCAGAGATCTCTTCCAGAAAACCTTCAGGTAGAGGACATTTGCTAAAGAGATGGATAAGGCAATGCATAACTGTAACAATAAAGATTGTAGCTCTCATTGTAGTTATTTATGAAAAATCTGATATTTGTCTTAGGTGAGAAATATGGGCACGCAGGCAAATAACTAAACACATTATATTTTTGGCTAGTTATCGTGTCTAAAACAGGTAAATAAGAATTTATATAGCCTGTCTAAGAATGGTACGAGTTTGATTATAAATTACCACCTTCCTTGGATTATCTCATAATTATGAAAAATCTAAACATTTGACCTCTTGTTTTGACCAATTTGATTCCTAGGATGTCTGTCTATAACTGTTCTATTCTGTGTAGATCTAATCTTGTAGTTTACGTCCTCACATAATATCTGATGCTGACAGTACCTATGAATAGTATGATGTAAATCACATTTAATGTGACTATACGATTCAAAATAAACTTTATAGAAAATTTAATGACGACTTTTAAGGATTAGAAAGACCAAGTGACTTCTCTAGAATCTTGTGTTTATGGTCAATGGATATTATTACATTACAGGCCTTAATTATTTCTGAATTTATTGCAGCTTAGTTAGATAGGGATATAGTTTGACGATAATACTAGATGTACGAGTAGATCTTATAAATGAACCTAAATAATATTTAGGTTTACATCAGTATTAAAAAAGCTAAATATTGAACAAATGATTTGTTCGAAATCTTCTGAAGATACAAGAAATACATTTTTTATAGCAGTATTATTTATTTGTTATTAGAGTTCGTTGTTTTTTACTACAAAAATCCGTTTTCTAAACCATGGTGTTTTGATGGTTATTACAAACCATCGTTAACATAAGCTATTGAAAGAGCACATAGTAATTTTTTTCCTAAACGATGACAGTCAAGGCGGCGTTGTCATCATCACTGGATCAACAAGGCTCAGAAAGCTTTATGTCTATCTTGTCACTCCATTAAACTTTTTTGGAATAAGAAAAAGCCTTTGATAGTTTCAAAGGGTTTTCTTATTGCATAAAGGTACGAAACTGTCTTGTACAGTCTTGCATTAACCTGCACTTATTATCTCATTAAAACCAGATGATATTCTTTGAATTGCATTAACATTTCAAGTTAAGATTCCTGTTGCAGATAAGAAGATAAACAGACGACTTGTAACGAGAATAGATAAAATTCTTCATCCGGACGTGTCTATTAACCGTCTAAGCTCCATTTTTGTTGAGCAATTGAAGTAACGGGTCTTGTACAGATTAGTGGGTAGTTAATTGAATACGGACAAATAATTACAGAGATACCATAGTCTTGCTATGGCGAGCAAAAAGCGGTACTAGATAGTGGAGTAAATAGCATAACCCTATTAAGAAAGTCTTTTAATACAGTCAATTAAATTGGAATAAAGATTATGGTAATGATTTGGGATATGTCAGGTCTTAACTATAATTATACACTTATTATTTATTTAATCTTCTTGATTGCCATAATATTTTGAAGTAGTTTTTAGACTGCAACTTGCCTACGTAAGGCAAGGCATAGACGTAGATCGATGTAGACGATGAAATCCAAGAAAATACCTACATTGTGTCTCTGAAGTCAAACTATAATGACTTAATCTTGTTAGAAGGTTCTAGGTTAAAATAATCCACAAAAACATTTTCTCCTGACTGAATTTGGGTTTCAATGTACAGTCTACAGGAGACCATAAATTAGGTAGATTTATATACTTGTAGTTGTTACAATACACTCATATGTTAAAGCTTTACGTGAGTGTCAGGAGATATTTCTCTTCCAACTTCTATATTAGGCTATTAAAGACTATGTTCACAATGAACAAGTTAAAATGATACGTTTCAATAGAAAGCAAGAAAATGCCTGGTTGAGAGCAGTGATTTGTCCCAATCAGTCTCGTTACACCGCGATTTTAATCGACAGTTTTTGTTAAGCAATTGAAGTAACGGCTTAAGCTCTCAGATTAGCATCGACTAATTAGAATCGTGTAAAAAGTGAGCAATTATTCCGCTTCCGGCGGCCTGCCCACGCAGCTATGTGGACCTGACGCATGTCAGGAGGGGTCGCAAAAAGTTGACGAGAACTCTTGATGTCGTCAGGGAGGTGGTGAGATTTTAATTGATTGCCTCAGATCAATTAAACACAACGTACAAATCTGACGATAAAGACGTTTTACGAGTGCTAACTTAGCTCCTAATTAACAAACCGATTTTAAACTTTGATTTTAATCGATAGTTTCGAAATAATTAAACATGTAGGTGTAACTCTCACCCCTTCTTTTTCCAAAGGTTGTCTGGAAGAGATCGCTTTGAGCGATAAGACTACCTAATTTGTATCTTGTATCTTATCATCTAGTTTTAAGTCAACTGTTTGGTGTGCAATGAAGAATATCTTTCTATCTATATCGATAAAGACGATACAGGGGTAGCGATTAATTTGGTTATTTGTCCGTTAAAACAGTAACTGCCTTTAGCTTTCCTACATGTGGCAGGACGCGACTACTTTGTGTTATTACTATTAAAAATATTAAAACAGCCAATAACGTCACATAAATACTCTTTAATAAAAAGTGGTCCAAAAATACTACCTTGACGAACACCTACAAACATTCGCACATCCAAACAAATTGATTGATCATCTTCACAGTTAGCGAACTGATTGGTACAGTTAACCAGAAAACCCACAAAGATCGAGAGCATATTATGAGCTTGCTTCACTAAAACCACTTATTTACCTCTCGAAGTAACAGCGTCGTAAGAGCTACCTGCGCAAACGCACACCATTTATTATGTTAATCAAAGGCCACGACCCGGCAACTATCTCGTGCAGTGGAGCGACCTGGGGTCAAGCAATATAGCCAGCTCGCTATAACATGAACTTCTAAACATTAGGGGTCATAATAGCCAATTAATTTGCTTTCTTGAGTTAGGTATTAAGAAAGATTATTAAGGTAGATTGATAGATATTCTTTATTATATTGCGTCCCATATAGTAGAGTTTCAAACTAGGTAAGTACAATAGATATCTGTTATACAATATAGGCGGTCTTATCGTTGTAAGTGATCTCTTCCAGACAATCTTTTGGTTATTATTTTAACACTTATATTAAGTCAACTTACGAAAATTACACAGAAGATTTTGTTTAGTTATGATAAAAATCTTTTATTGAATACTACAGTTTTTAAATTCTAGGTTGCTATGCACCATTTAAGGCGACGACGTCTGTGATAATTTTCATAAAAAAATATCCATGATGAAAAAAATACCACGTTTTAAATGATGATATTTCTATGCACAAATGTATGGGGCATGATCACAAAGTCGACCAAAACTTAAATGCATTATCAAATATAATAGATTTCATAAGCTATTCTATTTTGTTTGTTGACCTTAATTAGGATAAAGCTTGACTTTTCCAAGTTCCTGCACACCGCAGCAGTTTGTCATGCCATTCCGGGATTTCTATAAGGACTTAGTTTGCGTGTAAGGTCCGTATGTAAATAGCTGGATGGCTTCCAAGACTGGTATGTGAGTGTGAGCCGGAACATTTTTATGACTAGGTCATTTAAAGTGTTACTTTGAAAGAACGAGTAGTTTTGTGTGAGAAATAATGTTATCCGGTATAATTGGGGGATAAAAGAAATAAAATAATTTATTACGACCTCTATCCTCCAGCCAGATATTGTTACGGGCGATAATAAAAAAGAATCTAAAAAATAGGTATTGAAAGTAATTATAAAAGTTACCTAAGAATTGTCAAGTACAAAAATAAATAAAAATTATTTTACACCCGGTTTCGGAAAGTGGATTTTACTGAGAAGAACTCGCAAGAAACTACATAAGTAGATAGTATTTTAAGAAACCCTACGTATACTACTCGTATAAGGCTAAGTTCATATGGCCGCGCGGTACCGCGCGGAACTACGAACCGCGCGGCACAAGATCAATATAAACGATAATTATCGTCTACATTACCGCGCGGTACCGCACGCCAACGCGCGGCGCGCTCTGACCCGCGCGCAAGATCTAGAACCGCGCGCTGCCGCGCGGCACAAGTATTTCAAACCTGTATCGACCTGTTCAGTTGATCCGCGCGCCTTGAGACGGAAAGACACATAGATCGATGCAATGAGTACCGAAGATGACATTGTGCCTATCGATTTGCTTATCGACGAAATCGAAAAAAGAGATGCGATTTGGAATCTTAACTCTAAGGATTATTCAAATAAAATATTAAAAACAAGGTCTTGGGAAGAACTAGTTTTATTTTTTTGCAAAAATGATGATTCCGAAGAAAAAAAGAAAAATTTGGGTTTTGGGTTTGGGCACCCAGTATCGCCTTTGTCGTCTTCTGCGACGTCTCAGTCTTCTATATAAAATCCACAAGCAAATTGCCTCCTCCACGTCCATTGTATATCAATGTTAATGCCAGACTGGCGCTCGTATATACCCTGTCATGTGAACTCTCACACCGCGCGGCGGCGCGCGGTGCCGCGCGGCCATATGAACTTAGCCTTATAGTTACACATACTCTGTAAATTCTGTAATATAGAAATCATTCGCAACAAAATACGGTTAACAATGAAGTTACAATTTATTAAGTACTATCGAAAGAATGTCTTCATTACATAGAATGTACAATACAGGTTTCTTTATGGAATGCAAATAATACAGTGAAACAAGTTGAAATTGAATGATTGCTACAATAATTTGTAAGAATAATTTTAAGGAATTTGTGATGATAAAAGAGGACATAATAATCTAACACACTTATATTTAATAGCAAGAAGATCACTCTAAAAGCAATTTAATAGATTCTGGCAGCGACTTGGGTCGATTTAATCAAAAAGAATTGGTAAAAGGTATAATAGATGAAGAAGATAATGTCACTCATTTTCATCTTAGAAAATCAGATCGAATCAAAATAAGGAAAAGAAACGAAACCGAAACGAATGGAAAGTAAAATACGTATTCAATTTTGCCCGATAAAGATATTTCCTGTAATAAACACAATAGTAGCCACGAATAAACTGGGTGTCTTTTGTCGAATGCAACTATTTTCCATCGTGAAACGAACCGAACGATTCTCGTAACTGAGTAGCGTCGTATTTCAATCGATGATCAAAAAATCTTATAAAAAGCTACTTACAAATAGAATTGAAAGAAGTTTTTCTATGTTTGGATTTCCGTTATCATAGAGATCGTTAGGCTTGAGCTTATTTTTTATGTGGTCGTGAACTTAATATTTGTTATATTTTGAAACTTGTATTTGACTGTATTTGTTTGCTGCCAATGTGCTTTCAGTGGTACTTTCGTTAATAGCTGCTTTTGAAAACAGATGTAGATGTAGTTAAACGTCAAAAATGTCAAAATAGGACGTCTGAGTGGTTGGGGTATTTTCTTGTAAATCTACTTTAAAAATCTTTAGTTAGTCAACGTCATCTTCATCATCAGCCTATCGCAGTCCGCTGCTGGACATAGGCCTCCCCAGTTGTTCGCTACTTTTGGGCAAACACCTGGAGAGGCTTTACCCATAAGTGCCACGCTACGGTGACACTACTACCCGTTATCGGCATCTGGTATTTAGCTATGCCTTCAATCAGGATGTTTATACCCCTACCAGTCGGTTGCAAGAGCCTCGTTTGTTATTCAGCTGGATGCACCATAATAAGTGCAGGCTAGGAGCGAAAAGATGATGGGTCGCTCACTAGCTCCTTTACATACCTTTAGTTATCATCTATTTTGTACATATTGTAAATAAATTATTCTCGTGACCTTATGAAAAGCGCCAGAGAAGCTCAAGTAACGGACAATTAACAATCACTTGTCAATTTCCACCGCCTGGACTGTAGAATTTGAAACAAAGCATTTTCGAATAAATCATCTTCATAATCTAAGTATTTGTTGTTTTGGCGTGGTCAGTGTACCTACTTACTTACGTACTTATACTTTGTAGTAGGTACATAGCAGTTTTTGCTACCACTCCTTGCGGTAACAGTAACTGTCATAACATGTTATACAAATAAGCAATTATTACGCCATTATACTCTGTGGCTCATTCAAAATGGCGGCTTCAGATGGTCTACTTAATCAAGTTTTTCTTTGTCTTTTTTGATTATTGACCATTTAACGGGAAAGTGTGGGGCGCCATTGAAATCATACTTGAGCAAATATTGCTGAATCACGTCGGTAGATTAGCTTACGGTAACGCAGTACTGGGCCACTGTGTGACCTTTCCATTTGAATTATATTTACGTGTTTACCTTTTTGCGTTTGTGTGTGAAAATGGAAAATATCTTTATTCATGACAAGCATTTATGAATCGTCAAAATGTACAAGTAAAAATTTCTCTACCATCATGTTCGGAAAGTTGCTTTCTATGATTTTTGGGTTTGATGTAAACAAAAACTGAAATGAAATGAAAAATAATATCTTTATTCAAGTATGAATATATATAATGGCTTATGAATGACACGCATTTAATAATATGAATCGTGAAATAATGAAAGTACAATTAATGAATCTACCACCGGATTCGGAAGGTCGTTTTTTTACCGAGAAGAACCGGCAAGCTCTAAATCTCAAAATTGTTGAATTGTACATAGCTGGAGTTGTTTATATCATCCTGGCTAACAGACAAACATAAAAACTTTTAGGGATTAATAATATTATTATTAGTTAATATTATCTGTGATACACTAGGACTAGAAACACTAAGGATTGTGAGACTTACTTATAAATATATACTTGAACCAAAATGTTAGTTTTGATTTAGACAAACTATACAATTGTTGTTACGTTTACTTATTTTATTGATTGAAATATCATGGGTTGGAAAACGAAATAAAAGTTTATTTCTTTCGTCCACAATGAGTTTGTTGCCAATAAAATCGGCTATTGCCTCCTGGGGCAGGACCAAACAATAGTGCACAAAGGAAGCAGACTTGACCCGGAAGCACCCTCAGGCTATATTGAGTTAAATTACAATTTGAAAAAGCTGCCACATCTTCCTACACAGTAAAGTATCAAATGACAGGAGACAGTTATTTAAGACCACATCAAAGTTATCATCACATCTTCAGCCTATCGCGTTCATGCTGGATATGTCCAGGCCTATGGGCTTCTCCAGTTGTTCACCACTTTGAGTAAACATCTCGTCTGTCATTCATTAGGAGGCACCACGGGAAGGTGGTGACCCATCATCTTTTTCTTTAAAATTAAAAATAAATTACCTATAGTAAGGTGATGATGATGATCACTTTGATGTAGTCTAATTATGAAATGCATGTTTAAAAATTTAAGTCAAGCTTAATGTCACTTTTGTAGAACACTTGTATGGCATGATAATCTGCTCGCTTGCAATTATTTAAATGATGTTATACTGTAAGTGACCTGTTCCAGATAATTATTGGGTAGAGGATAGTTAATAGAATGGATAAGGTGGTGTTATTTAAACTGATAATTGTATTGATTCAAGATTATAAAACCAAAATCTTTCGTTAAACATTACATGACTAAGAAAAATATTCATATCTTTTTCTTCTTTTATGTATACAATTTCGGAACATATCACACTGCCTTTATCCTATTATACATACTTAGGATCTTGTTAATAGTCCTCTAAGTACTCAGATTTGTTCGTTTTCGGGTCCGGCCCGATTTATTGGGATGTATAACCGCCCCACTGAAATAGTTCCGGTATTATGGCCCAGTGGGCAACTATTGCCGACCCATTCGCTAATAAGCGTGTTAAATAAGCTTAAAGGCTTTAAAATTATTAACTTGAGAAACAATAGCCCGGGGAGCGCTATTAAATTTAATATCACATTATTATCTGGGTCCATATTTATTGTTGCTGCTCTGTAAATGTTAATTAGGTACTTAAAACGTATTCGTAAGATTTAATTTATGTTTAAGTTCTCGGAACTTCGACTAAGCCACTGCTTGCACTCCTAAACATAATAACAATGCTTAGGCACTCCTAAACATAATAACAATGCTTTAAAAAGTTCCGGACTGAATCAACCTTCTCTTGGTTGTGAGTTGCGACATTGTTTCAACGTAACTAAGCAAAAAGAATGCAAGAATAATATTTTCTTGTAGTACCTACCAAAAATCCTGAGCAGGAAACGGGCAGCAGCGTTTACCTGAGTATAAATGAAAGCTACAGCAGTCACCAACAGACCAAACACAGAACCAGAGAACCACATACAAACCAATGGCTTAACATACATACATGGTGAATGGTAGGTAAAATACAGGGTGAATCACCACCAATTCTGAACTCCGGGGCTGCTACCGAGTAAATTTTGACAGAAAAACTCTGTACTTAGCAATTTTTTGCCCTATCCGTAGGAATACTTTACTATTCTTGCATTCAGAAGTGCCTGATCATGGGCTGCTATTGAGTAATTTTTGAACCGTAAATAGAGCATCTAGAAGTTTTTTATCTATCTGGAAATCTTGTCTTTTAGACGACCCCAACTGTCCTGATTTCTGGAAAAAATCCCTATCTTGTATCGAATAAGCATGAACAAGATATGGCATTTCATATACTCGTAACTTTCGATCTGTGCCAGGTCCCGCTGATCGGCAGATACGTGATAAGCGAACTGGTTGCGTAATGGTCGTCGACTCGGCGTATGCGCACCTCGTAAAAACCGGACAAGTGCGCACGCACACGTCTCGAGAGCATTCATTTTTGCCTTTTTTTATAGACGACAGTGGCTCTTTTATTGCTTAATAGTGAGAAGTCATTGTCGTAAGGGAGTTTTAGGGTTATGTTGTTGCTACCGGAGCGAGGAACGCCCTGCGATCGCCAGACCGCTTGCCCAGCGTGGCGATCATGGATAAATCCTCCAGGTGATTGGATTAGGTGGCGAGCAGCTGGAGAAGCCATGTCCAGCAGTGGACTGGGATTGGCTGATGTTGATCACTATCAGCCTGCAAACGTCCGCTACTGGACATAGGCCACCCCCAATGACAATAAAATTGTCATTTGGAGAATTTGCCGTACCTAGTCATCACGCTTTGCAGGCGGTTTGATGACTGCAGTAGGTTTTGTTTGTCTATGTAAACGCTGCTGCCCGTTTCCTGATATTCCCTCAGTGGTTTTCTTTGACACTCACGTGTTGAGAGACTACATTATGTCATGACTTTTAGACCCCTCCCCCTTCTTGTCATTGCTGGTCGTTTTTGTAGGACTCAAAGCTTTCTTCTATGTATGTCACACTTCGAAAATCTTCGTGGGACTCCAACTTTCCCTCTATCGTCACACTTCGTAAACCGGGAAAGGGATCTTTCTTACGTTAAGTATGTTTTCTTGTGCTAAAAATTTTGGAATATATTGCGAGGCGTCCACCCACATCCTATTTTAGAGGATGATTTACAACAGACATGGAGCGATTGACCAGATTTATAAGATTGACCTTGATTTTTGTTTGATGAATTGGACTGCAAATCGACTTATTAGATTTAATCGTATCGGTAATAAAACCCGCCATTTAATAATAAAATAAAAAATAACGACTTGAGACCAACAGTTCTGTACAAAACCCTCCCGTGGTCTTATAAATACCTAAAAATACCTTCACCTGTGCATTATGTTGATAACAAAGTTGCGATTTATTGTTTTAAAGCTTTTCTTCGTAAAAGAGTTTCGGATTAATTAGCTTTTAGTGGTCTACATTGTTAATTGTTAGGCAGTTGAGCAAGAGTGTTGCAGATTGATTGTTGGCAAAATATTGCGGCTTAACCGGTAAGCCTTTTAGTGGTATAATAAACAGCATGAAAGAAATCAATAAAATTACCAAAAGGTTGTCTTGAAGATATCGACATCTGACAAGTAAGATTAGTCAGTGAGTCTTTGGGAAAGTGGGCTCGCTTCTAGAGAATCCCTAAGCAGTTGTTATCATCATCAGCCTATCACAGTGCACTGCTGGATATAGGCGTTTCCAAATGTCCACTTGGCTCGATTCTTGGCTTGTCGCATTCAGGTCCTGTCAGCCATCTTGGGCATATCTGTATATAACATTATATATAAATATTGTAGTTTATTACGTATAGAGTATTTAGGGAACTGGAAGTCCCATTTGGGCGCTCACGTACCTGTATCATTGCATGCTTTTGGACGAATATGAGTGCAGAATGATCTCACGTTTGCGCCCGTTGAGATGTACTTAATTCCCGTCTTTATAAATTGGGTACTTAATAATTACCATTGTATTTGTTTTGCCTAGAATCTCACAAGTTGATTGTATCTGCTTTTTTTCCTTACTTACCTATAAGTTTGCAAACTTGTAATTCCCATCGCCTGTAATCCCGTCGCGATCTGGGGGACCGGTGTCCTGAGATACAAGCTCTGCTTAGTTCAGTCACCGATCTCTCACAATTCACTCAGAATTACACTTGTTACTGATTTTGATGGTACTGGATGTAAACTTATACCCACTATTTTATGTTAGTACTTTAGCACTAGTATATGTTAAAATATCTCCAGAGGGAGGCAGGTGGCCGGCATCACTGTGACTGTGATAGCTTAAATTAGTCTTTCTTATAACTGCTACGTATGCCCACACCTTGCTTCCACTATTTCTTATGTCGTATACCTAATGTACCTCATTGTGTGTAATGTACCTCAATGTACCTCATGTATGTATTTGTGAGAGAAATAAACAAATTATTATTATTAAATTATTATTATTATCTCCACCTGGCCTGGTGGCTAGATTAGGTCGCATTTTTTCGCAAAATTCAGTTCCTATATCCAATAATTAAGCTACGCCTTCATCGTGATGGTTAGACGGCCACTAGAGCTTCGTTTATTATTCGGCAAGAGAGGTAGGGCATAGCGAATCTTCGCTCGAATTGAGAACAAATGACCTCTGGGTCGTGTTTCCGGTGAGTAGGGTTTCCGGAGCTCATGGGGGGGTTAGGGTTGGGCCGGCATGGCGGTGGCAACTGACAGGTAACTGACCAGTTACTTGCCAGTTGTCACAGCGGCTTGGGCTTTTCTTTCGCTTTCGATCAGGCGTAGGGAAGCCATTATGTCGAGCCACTATAAAAAAAGCTAATAACCAAAGGCCGATGACGGGCAGCGTCAACGAAGCAAGGAGCTATGGCCTGCGATCGCAAACCTGTCTACCCAGGCGTAGCAATTATGGGTGTCCTCCTCCAGGTGTTTGCCCAAAGTAGCGAACAACTGGAGAGGCCTATGTCCAGCAGTGGACTGCGATAGGATGATGATGATGATTTCCAATCAACTTTTTAACCCAATTGGCTATTATGGCAAAAAATTGTAACTAGTCCGTCTTTTAGCAAAAAGAAAAGACACGTATTTTTCCTTTTTTCATTCAAATAAACAATAGCTAAGGTACAAGGCATCAAAAGTTAGGAGTGGGAGTCTTTGACGTCACTCGCTCCCGTAAAAATGCCTCACCGAGTGACGTCACGCGTAATTTCAACGGGCTATTGTAATTTTAGTCTAATTTACAAATAAAAAATACGTGTCTTTTATTTTTGAATAAGCTAAAAGACGGACTAATTCCAATTTTGAGCCATTATAGCCTATTGCGCTGATTCGTTACTTCATCGCCCCACGGAACTCTGAAGCTCATATATGTATCACACCGGATGGTGCCTAACTGTTTATACTCGTAATAACACTTAACTTTTTATACTGACGCGCTGTAAATTACTCGGAGAGTCTCTGAAGTTAATAAGTGCAAAGAACGGATAGATAGGTAGATATTTTGCATACGTATCTATCTTTATGCCATTAGTTAGCTTCTATGGATGTATGGATGGATGTCACTCTTTCATACAACAACTACTGAACGGATTTAAATGAAACTTTATAGTAATATCCTACTAATATTATACTTTCTCTACCGGAAGGTTGTCTGGAAGAGATCGCTTACTAGCGATAAGACCGTTAGATTGTACCATAAGAGGTCTGTATCCCTTTTTCTGTCTCTTTTTTTTTATTTTATGCAAAAAAGAGTACAGAGAGAGAATAAGAAGAAGATACAGAGAGTAAGAGACTGACTGACATAGTGATCTATCAACGCACAGCCCAAACATCTTGACGGATCGGGCTGAAAGTTGGCATGCAGGTAGATATTATGACGTAGGCATCCGCTGAGAAAGGATTTTGATCAATTATACCCCCAAGGGGATAAAATAGGGGATGAAATTCTATATTCTACGCGGACGAAGTCGCGAGCACAGCTAGTTAATAAAAGATCATAGCTCGCGTAGTACAACCATTTTCCCTACATGCGTGATTTTTATTTAATTTCTTCACGTGGTCTAAACAATTTATTTTTAAGTCGTGTAAGAAATTCAGATTTTTACATAACAGCATGTAATAATGGTACCAACATTTGAATACTGCAAAGACAATCTCGTAAAAGATAATCAAGTAAGTAATAGACCAATTTCACAGCTGGTGGGCTTAAGGTCTCATAGCGTGGGAAAAGGTAAATTAGAATAGCGTTTTTCACTCTGATTGCAGTAGTGACTTAAGCCAGTGAAGATGTGCCCAAATCACTTTTAAAAAGTATTCAAATCACTCAAAATGTGTAACAAGTAACTCAATATGTGTTCAAGTTACTCCAAATATGTTTATAGGCGTTCAAAAATCTCTGAAAATTCATTTTCACGCTAATATTTTATCATTTTCTGAAACAAATTATAGCTTTGAAATCAAAATATTCATTGTTCTTCATTCATGCTTCTGATAACCCTTTTAAAGCTTCACATATCATGTAAAAGCTCATTGCAGTGTCTATCAATTACAACCTTCAAATATTATGTTCAACCTTAACCCAGTAGATATCAAATTTATCTATTAATAAGGTATCAAGTATGACTTTGATTTAAATGGCTTAATGCCTTTAAAATCAGCTTTAGTAGATATCAGAGTAACAACCTTGTTTAAATTCTAAGTTAATAGGTATAATAAAGTTATACAATATACCAATCGGTGGTTGAAGCATAAGAGTTTAACTTGTTTGAAGTTTCAGGATATATTCAGAATAGGCTTTAGTTATTTTATATTTTAATAAAACATGCTTTCTCTTAGGTATATTTACCTACATTTACAACAAAAACACATTAAATCAATTTAAAGAAATCTAAAAAAGAAAAAATCTCCTTCAGGACTTAAAAATGGCGAGTAGATCCTCCAAGCATTAAGTTCGGCTTATTTCATTACGTATAAAACATAAAAATATATATATAAAACTGATATATATCAATCACTGTAACCCTAAAACACTCACTCAAACTCAAAAAAGTTCCCTGAAAAATAATAAATCACTCATAGTTTATATTTTTAAAAATAGAAATTGTCAATGCACTCACCGTTTACGGCGGAGCGGAGTTGTCTGATGCGCGGGCGCTGGTATGCTCACGCGAGGAGCAATGACTGGACGCTGCACTTGACCTTCGGCGAGTACGCGCGAAACACAACCCGTACTCGTTTTATACTCACCTTGGTGCGCGGACATACTGCCGTGGTGAACGGCCAACGGGATGTCGAGAAAATCGAACATCGATCAATTTGAAAATCGGTTCCGATTGCTTCGTTTGAATCGATTCTGGAAGAGTTCAATTCAGTCTTTGGTTGTATTCGTTTTTTAATATGGTCATCCCAACATCCCAGTTTAGGGGGATTATTGACTTAGTTAACCATTTTGGCCAAGTGTGGGTTGATTGACTTCAACCTTAGAATTCCATCATAGGAGTGTAGATTTCCTAATTATGTTTTCCTTAAGTAAGTATAAGAAATGTATCGCCATATTCCGACATAGCAGCCCATCCCGCTTTGATTCGGATAAATCAAATATTTCACATAAACATCTCTACATTATTGGCGTTTTAGGAAGGATCTCTCATATTTTCTATCAATTAACATAACCTTTATTAGGTACTCATATTATGGAAAACACATTGATTTAAAAGCGTTACTCCCGCACTATGCTCTAAGTCTACAGTTTCTTTTATCGCTTCAGACAGCGGTCTGGTTTAAAAATATCACTATTTATCGCTATAAATAGTGATATTTTTAAACAAGATCAGTCCCCGTTTATCACTCCCTGCTGGTTTACACTACATTCAAAGGCAGGCACTTGTACGAAGGAACGCATTGATCTTGATACAACATTGTAATCTGCGCTAAAGACCTGACACAGTAGGTAACAGGAACTGGCTGAAGAAAACTGCGTTTCATGTCAGCAAGAACTTACTTTCTCATATTTACGGTACCTGCTTCATTTGCATTGAAGTCGAGACATACAGTACTTAAGTGTGGCTAGCACCCAATGAACCTGCTATTATACCTACGTGGAATACGCGATAAATAAAATCTTTTCGCTAAGGCATCCTCACCTGACCGTGGCGCATACTGCCGAATAAGAAACGAGTGACAACTGACTAGTGGTGGTATAACCATCTTGGTTGAAGACGTAGCTAAATACCACATGCAGATGTCGGGCAGCAGCGTCACCGGAGCGATTAGTTACGCCCTGCGATCGCCAACTCGACTGCCTACCGTGGCAATTATGGGTAAAGCCCAAAATGGGGAACAGCTGGAGAGGACTATGTTCAGCATGGGACTGCGATAGGCTGATGATAATAATTATACGTGGAATCATTTAGTCGGAGAATATCCACGTTGACAAATGTAAAATCGTAACATGATGATCAGTGACTGATAGAGTGAAAAGTGTCGCTAGTTTCTTTCTATATCTGGCTGTTTTATACTATTTTATTATTTAGTTTTATTAGTGCATTTTATCTAGTAGTTTACCTCATAATCCGTCGTTTTCGAAAAGTATCAACAAATATAATGTTATGGACTTTTTTTATTGAATTTGATATTACCTACTTTTTTCACAACTAACTTCTTCAAAATTTGGTAAAAAACGGCCTGTTCTAATAAAAAGCGATTTTGTATACTTACGCTTTCCATCCTCTGGGCCCGTGAGTCGCCGACATGTTTCGACCTATCCAGTTTATTTTGATCCGTTTTGCGACGCTCCCACTAAACAAAACGGAAAAAATAGAGCAAGCTCGCGTATCTCACTTAACTGGTCTCTTACGCCACAGCGCTTTCGCCTAATAAACACTGAAGGTAGGATAGCTGGCGGTGAAATAGTTAAACCCTTATACAAACACGGATATAACTACTTTCTGATTTCTTCCTGGTCCTTTTCGGGAACTAAACGCCCTTAAAACATTTCTATTAACAGTTTCCTCGTTTGTGAGGAACAGGTAAGTACTTTTTTATCGTAAAGCCATAGATTTATATCGCCTAGAATCCTAGATTGATAGCCTTCATACAAACGCTTTGTCTAAAGTGAGTCAGTGCGCTTTGTCATTGCGAATCTTCATTCGAACTGAGCTGCCCGTCCGGGAAAGGACCTCCTCCCTATAGAATACCAAATGACCTCCGGGTTGTGTTTCTGCCGGTGAGTAGGGTTTCCGGAGCTCGTGGAGGGGTTAGGGTTGGACCGGTATGGCGGTGGCAACTGACCAGTTACTTGCACGTTGTCACAACGACTTGGCATCTAAAAATTATTGCTTTATTATTTCTTATCTGTGATAACAGGTACCCCATATATTTGAAGACCAATTTGGTTGTAGTGAAACCTCTAAGGTTTGGGACTTACGCCCCTCAAAACGGAAGGGCGCGCGGGCGGCTGCCTTAAAATAGTGCGGAAAACCTTTCGTCATGCGCCTTAGAAGAATATATCAGTCGAAGGGTTAAGCCTTAAGAAAATGTATAAGTTTTTTTTTATTAATATTTTGCATCCGGCCATTAGTAAAACAAATCGCATTTATCCAGTGCATTTAATTCAATCGCTCCCACCCTAAGGAGTCTACATCAATTGATTGCAGCTGGTAACTCGTTCACATATATGTATGGTACCCAGCAATAAATAAAGCAATGTAAGTATTTAATATTAATTTTATTTATTGAAACGCAATCAAGAACGGAAGCTATTAATGCTGAATATAAATGGTGATTAAGTAACGGCTGCTGTGTGTAATGGTGATAAACCTACGATTATACGGTATTTTCCCATAAGATACATTACTTTTATCACTTTAACCCTGCGTCCAGTCTGGGGTGAATATGACCCCGGACGCTTTAAATTGTCCGAGTAATTACACGCACAAATCGCTGTTTGAATACGTAGCGGTATTTTAAACAAGTATACACACATGTTTTATTAGGTTTTAACGATACAAATAAAGAAAGAAATAACCCAAGACACGCCACCGTGGGCCACACATCACCATCTAGTGCCAAACTAACACCATTTAGTGTCGAATCTTGTACTATGGGTACTAGAAACGTTTCAGAGGCAAGGTTCAATAGCTTTGAACTGGTCGTCAAATTAAATCATCATCAAGATGATCGTTCTTTGAACCGTATTTGTTTTGACTGAGTATTTCTTTTCATTTCCATTACTTGAAAAGTAATAAATTGAAATTAATTTAATCGATCGATAAATAAGTAATCGTCTAGATGTGGTATAGGTAGTTTTAAAGCTATGCTGCCTTCTGAGCCAAGGGTCGTGGGTTCGATCCCCACACATTACAAACATTTGTGTGCATGAACATGTCTGTTTGTATTGGTCTGGGTGTTTTCTATGTATGATATGTATTTATTTACAAAAGAAAAAATGTATCTAAGTAAGTATATCAGTTGTCTAGTACCCGTAGTACAAGCTTCGGCTTAGTTTGGGGCTAGATGGCGATGTGTGGCCCAGCGTGGCATGTCTTGGGTTATTTATTTATTACCCTAGAACAATGTCTACCGTCATACGTAAAAAGGGTGCATCTGCAAACAGTTGAAATTACTGTCACATCGCCTTACTGATTTATGTAATAGATGGTAAAACGTATCCACACATGTTTTTTTTCTAAGTAGTTCTTTATATTGTGAGTACCGACTAAACGAGATCGATGTCTAATTTATTACCTTATAATAACGTTTTATTACCTTATACAAGAACGAGTTAAAAACGTCAGGGTGAAATAAAATAATTCAGGGTAAATACCTACTGATGAATACAACTGTCGGCGGAGATAAGTATTTCTATTGCATAGGCGCGGGACGGGTTAATAAATTATTTGTTTTATTACGAAATTTATACTTGTCCAGTAATAGATAGACCTATAAACTAGTACTAGACGTGACAGATACCTATAGTTATGGTCCTTTTTCCGTATAAAGGAGTCACCTATACCGGATTTCAATCCGAATGTAGGAACCTAGGAAGCACAGAAGTTTGCTTATAGGTAGATTTCCGTGTATTGCGGCTAATGTGACAATACCTAGTCAGTGTATGAAAGTAGGTATATGACAGATGCTTTGCAAACGTCTATCGGAGACTTCAGAAACGGTGCCATATACCTACCTACATGCACAGGGTGTTTTGTGCTATATTGAATGGAGTGATTAGAGAGGCCTTTGACTCACTTCATTCTTCACCCCCCTTAAAAATATCTTCTCCCAACGGTATTTTTTTCTGACGTTAAACTTTTTTGGGTGAAAATTTATACAGGTCAACATATTTTTTTTAATTAAAGAAACTGGTAAATCAGCTCGATTTTTTTTTGATATAATCCGGGAATTGAGCAATTATTCATTTGCATACGAGTTTTAATTGTGGACATGCTCGGAATAAATTTATTTTCTTTCTTTCTTTCTATTATTAAAACAAAATTTAAATTGTACAAAATTAACAAAAGTCATGTTTTTTTGTAGTATTCTGAATAGAGATCCTCTCGGGTGATTTGAACAAACAATAGTGCATCTTGTGTTACTTTCACTAGGCAGTATGGAAAAAGAATTAGGTACGGACCTTACAGGTTTAGTGTTGTCCTAGATGAACGGCCTAGGTAGACGGGCGGTCGAAACGCAGAATTAATAAAGATTGAGAATCTGCTAAGAGATGGTCGGTAGCCAACTATTACAGGGAGTATAGATAGCTGCGGCAATGTATAAGTAAATAAATCAATTACTTGTTAGCTGCTACCACCATGGCCGACCTATAAGATTATAATAGCTCAGGCTATCATACACATACACAAGACTGATCTCGAAATTACGGTTGTCACCAAACCTACTGAATGTTCTGAGCTGAATTTTTAAGAAGTCTGTTAGTCGACTCTTAGGAGAGGTAGGGCAAAGCGAATCTTCGCTCGAATTGAGCTGTCCGTCCGGGGAAGGACCTCCACCCTATAGAATACCGCAGCCAAATGACCTCCGGGTCGTGCTTCTGCTGGTGAGTAGGGTCTCCGGAGCTCGTGGGGGGTTAGGGTTGGGCCGGCATGGCGGTGGCAACTGACAGGTAACTAACCAATTACTTGCCAGTTGTCACAGCGACTTGGGCTTCTCTTTCGCTTTCCATCAGGCGTAGGGAAGCCATTATGTCGAGCTATTATAAAAAAAAAACACTCACGAGAAGGGATGGGGCGGTGATTTGCATTCAATAATCGTCACTGCATTAATGTGCGTAAAGAGAAGAGAAAAGATGAGAAGAAGATACAAATGCTTGATGAAATTAGTGGATAATTTTTACCACTAATTAATTATGTACCTACATGTTTGATCAGATTAGATCAGATCAGTCTTTTTTCTTTCGCTTATGATACAGTCAAATATTTAACTTGGAACATGTTTCGGTGGTAAAATTAAAAAGCAAGTTTTTGTATTGAGAATTATTTTTGCCGCCCGTTTGTCTGCTCGGCTCATTTTAACCCAGACAGAGGTCTTGAATTAGCATAACAAATCGCGCGAATTGTCCTAGCACAATGATTCGCAGATACATTTTATCTCTTCGAGGACAAAGCCGTGCAAATGAGGGACGGACTGCTAACCAATTAGATGCTGTGAAAGTATTTTATTCTTTTCATATAGTCGGTAATTATTTCTGTCTTTTGTTTTTTAGAAATTTTTACCGTTTATTGAAATGGTTTTTGAGAATTTGGTTGTTTTTTTTACTTTATAGAAAGAGTATTCAAGATGGAACTCCGCCTGATGGTAAGCGGTCGTAAGGTCAAAAAGTTAGTTCGTGCATATAGATCCAATGATGATTGGAAACTGTTGCATTGGAAAACATTTTACTACGTACCTACTATAATAATAGCATTTTTTAACCAAAAAATGGTGACAATGGGACCAACTAGGAAGTACACCCTTTCAGAAAAAACAAGTTTTTTTCAAATCGAATCATAATTCTCGGAGATAATGTGGTAACTAACATACAAGAAAAAAACAGTTGAATTGAGAATCTTCCTTTTTGAAGTCGGTTAAATTTGGTTCAATCTTAATGCGTGTAACGCCTACAAAAAGGCTTCTACTAAACTTCAAGACTTATCCTGACTGCTACGGCTTCCACACGATCAGGTCATAGGTCGACCCAAACAACCATCAGATTCACACCCTGACACAAATGTGTGCCGTCAGCAAACGCAATAAAGTCCACTTTACCTTGCGGCAGTGAATCTCAAAAGGCACATAATTGATGTATGCTGAAGTTAATTGGATGTAACGCGCTATGCAGCCGATAGTAACGGATGGCCTCGTCGGACCGGCCCCTTGTCGGGAAGATAAACGCGTCAGCGTTGGTGCGACTGTAAAGGTTGATGCACACGTTGTAGCACATTCTCTCTCCTGACTCTACCATCTACTACCAGACCCGGATCCACGATTTTTTCGAACCGGGGCGCGAACTTGATTTAGCGCCAGGGGGACCGGGCATTTTTTTTTTGTATTTTCCCATTCCATCTTTTTACACCCCCTACCTTTCTATTAATTATGATTTTGCCCCCAAATGCAACCCCCCTCCTTCGCTAGATCCGGGCTTGGCTAATACTTACTAAGATGGTCTGGATGGGTACAGTGCACCTTGCCATCTCCCCTGTAATGAAGATGGAAGGATGGATGTAAAGGAGCGACTTATCATCTTTCGCTGAATTTCACCGAATAACAAACGAGGCTACGGCAACCGACTGGTGGCGGTATAACCATAACAATTGAAGGCGTAGCTAAATATCACAGACCGATGACGGACAGCAGCGTCACCGAAGCGAGAAGCTAAGCCCTTCGATCGCCGACCCGCCTGCCCAGCGTGGCGATTATGGAGATCTAGGTCCAGTAGTGGACTATAATAGGCTGATGATTATGATGAATTACGCACTTCGGAAGAAAACGGACAGTCAGCGTCGGAGGAAATAAGTTTACCATTGTCGTGATAGGATTGGTCAGCCTAGATCCTGCGTTACCGGTGCACCCTGCCACGCCACGCCACGGGGAGGCTCAGGAAGAAATACAATCTTGGGGTTCCTTATTGCATTCTATGGAACCCTAAAGCAGTACCATACGGTTAATGGAAGTGCTCTCGTCAGTTCCCGTCTGTTCATTTACATAATCGGTTACTCGTAACTTCACTGATACAGCTGATTTAATTGCTGGTAAGCTAATGGTACCTACTGCAAAAATAGTCGCTTACTTAACATTAGTTAGTATTTACGATTTACTAATTAAGTTGTATGGTTTGATATGACTTGATTCGATAATTTGTGCTTCTGAAAACTTGAGTTTACGAGAACCCTCGGATTCGAATCTCGGCCACGTGTTCAATGAAATTTGTTAGGTACGGGTTTTTTTTAAAGAAATTAATCAGATATTAATTTGTTCTGATGGTGTCAGAGCGGCATGGGTCCCCTAAGACCCGTGATGCTGCCCCATGGCGCTGGAAGAAGGGGGTTTGAGACAGGGTGCCGTCCTTCTGTTTTCCCCAAAAAGCTGAGATGTCTAAAAGCATTTTTTTATATATTAGCACGTCAAAATCACTGTGTCCTGCCTGATGTTAAGCAAACGATGAAGTCCAAGAAGTGTACCTAAGTGTAACCCTCATCACACCTGGTTAGTGCAACGCGAATCGACCACGCTATGACGGTCTGCGTTTACATTACGGTCTACATTACGTTTGCCGATACGCACAAAATTTCATCATCATCATCATCAGCCCGTGTCAGTCCACTGCTGCACAAAATTTACATGTGTTTAATTTACCTTACTCATGCAAACGAGAAAGGTTGTAAAGGAAACAGTGATAAAAATGATTGGTCAAATCAATTGGCCAATCTTATTCAATCAAGTGCTTACTTATCGCACGGTCCGAGCACTTACGGCTGTGCTGTAAATGTTTAACGTAATGGACGGTAATGGAGGGCTATGGGAATCTTAATGAACTTGTGCGAGATAGGAAGTAAGTGGGGATGGAAAGGCTCAAAGTTTAGCTTAAAATCTACGTGGTATCTAAAGTAACTCTCAGTAAAACAGCTTATTCAGATCCTAGACTTATACTTGAGCTGCCCGTCCGGGGAAGGACCTCCACCCTATAGAATTCCGCAGCCAAATGACCTCCGGGTCGTGTTTCAACCGGTGAGTAGCGTTTCCGGAGCTCGTGGGGGGTTGGGGTTGGGCCGGCAGGGCGGTGGCAACTGACCAGTTGCTTGCCCGTTGTCACAGCGGCTTGGGCTTCTCTTTCGCTTTCCATCAGGCTTAGGGAGGCCATTATGTTGAGCTACTACGAGTATAAAAAAATCGGTCAGCATAGCGGCTTCCTGTCGCCAGATGGAAATCGAAGGAGAAGAAGCCAAAGTCCTGAGGCAACGGACGAATAACTAAATTAATCATTGGTAAGTTGCCACATGGATGGGGGCAGAGGGCTTCCACAGTACGTCGCAATCCCATCCTTGACCTTCGCACTTCACTTCGCTCCAGGTCATCCCTATCACCTTCGCTTCTGCAGCGATCGTCCGCCGCCATGTTTGTTTAGGGCTGTCGCGTTTCCGTTTTCCTTGGGGTTCCAGGCTAGGGCTTGCCTCGGTATGTAGACCCGAAGGGTCCCTTCGGAGCGTGTGGTCGATCCATTTCCACTTGCGGCGCTTGATTTGCTAGTCGACAGGAACCTTCCCGCAACGTTCCCATAGATCTACATTGGCCACATTCCCGGCCAGGAAATTACAGAGGAATTAAAAGAATTTTTGTGTCATTGATTTTTATTGTTGCCATAGACCATAAGGACCTTTTTAGAAGAACATGAATACAGATTTATTCAGAAGAAGTTAGATTATGACAGGTGACATTTTATCTTCAGTTTTCTTGGAATTCAATCGAAGAAAGACTCAGAAGGTATATAACACCATAGTTTTAGCAATGACACCAATAGCTAAAATAGTAAATTGATTTTAAGCGTCAATTAGAAAATAAATAATCTAAGCATTAATTTTATGAAATAAGTAAAAGGTCAAGAGTACCAAAAAAGTAGCAAGCGTCAGTTATCATGAGTTGGGACCCCGGTCCCATGAAGTTTTGGGACGGAGTGTATGAACACCCAAAGGAGTATTTTGACCCCAGAGATGAAAGAAGGGGGCAAGCTCAATATATGTTGCAACACCCAGAGGTAAAGTTCTTTTAAACTTTTTTATTTTACCGATTGATGGTGCTGGACAGTAGGTATTGGCAACAAATTGTGACCAAAATTGGTGACTAATTATGGTACGATGATGTAACTTTATAAATTATGGGGAACTTGCCAAAATTGAAGAACG
The DNA here is from genome assembly GCA_031163375.1 of Conogethes punctiferalis. Classification (NCBI taxonomy): domain Eukaryota; kingdom Metazoa; phylum Arthropoda; class Insecta; order Lepidoptera; family Crambidae; genus Conogethes; species Conogethes punctiferalis. The sequence continues at coordinate 20,916,473 of CM062078.1, forward strand.
TTATACTCAGGAATGTAGCTACCGCCGTATCAATTATACGGGGCCTCCAGACCATGGAGCCACCGAAGTGCATAAGCAAAAACTGCCTAAATTTTGTGACAAATATTTTCCTTTCCTATGGGCTCCCAAACAATTTTTTATCCCATATAAGACAAGCCCCGTCAAGACACGCTAAGCTTCTGATTATACTTATAAAGCCTGCCACATCATCGTCGCTATCGCAGTCCACTGCTGGACATGAGCTTCTCCAATTTGGTCAAACATCTGGAGGCTTTACCCATAATCGCCACGCTGGGCAGGCGACTTGTTTAGTAGTAGTTTCTCGCTCTGGTGTCGCTGCTGTCTGTCATCGGCCTGTGGTACGCCGTCAATCCCCACCAATCGGTTGCAAGAGCCTCGTTTGTTATTCAACAGGATGCAGGATGGGCAGGTGAGGGTGGTTTATAGCGAAAAGACCACGGGATGTAAGGAAGCGACACATCGCCATCTTTTCAGAAATTCGGTAGCTAAGAAGAATATCATTATTTTACTTTCAGATACAAGCATTAGCGTCCTTGTTAGTGGCTCATATGTGTAAGAAGCCTGTCTTGGAACGCAATGTGCTGAAAGAAGCCGGTTTATTCTTTACGAGACCAGCCGACGTTCTACGGGCAGAGGTTGACGATTTTCTACGGAAAGCCGGTAGGGACGGGCCTCGGGAAGAATTTAAGAAGAAACCTCAACAAGTATGGAATGATTAGTAAAATAAAGTATTAAAGCTGTTTTAACGACCAAGAAATAGGTATTAACTTTCAAATCAGATCATCACATACATTGAGCCGATCCCAATTACAACTGAAGGAAATCGGAATCAACGGAAATATTGTAGGAACTGACTTGTCCTTGAAAAGTGGAAGTAATTCTGCCGAGTTAGGTGATCGTGCTCGGGGAACGCGGTCCAATGGACCTTTTTTTTCAAAATGACTACGATGATAGCCAGGCTGACCGGACTGTTGGGAGATCGGAAAGCTCTCATCCCTAGAGGTCCAATGGACCATCTTGGTTCGTCGTATAAATAGCGAGCTGTGATGAAAACTTCGCTTGCGCGTTGTAGGATTCTATATTGTAGCGATGTGTACCTACAAGTAGATGTTGCTATATGTCGCTACAGTGTGATGACATTGGCCGGTGGGTTTCACAGTTTTGGGAGGCTTGGCATATGATCGGCATCATCAAACTGTAGGTATTCTATTGTACCTGTCGACCTAACTTTTGGACCTCACGACCGCTTACCATCAGGTGGAGTGAGGTCATCCTGAAAGCACTTTTTATAAAAAAAATAATATTGTAGGTCTATTTTTAGGTATGCTATGTTATTATCTGTGTCATATTGTGTTGCCAATAGACTGACTTCTATTCTGTTCTTTTCAGTATCCAATGCGACGCCCCTCGCCAGTACCGGGCTGTCAGTGTCCATCACTTTATAGTACTTCTGTGGAGTCTGTCTACTCCTCCTTCATTTCTCACTCTACTTCTGCATCCACAATACCAAGTGTAGCTATCGAGGGTAAGGTTTCGTAGCTATTGTTGGCTGTTTTACATGATTATTCATCATCATCATCATGGGCTTATTGCAGTCCACTGCTAGATTTCGGATTCTCCAGTTGTTCGCCATTTTGGGCAAACATTTTTGTAGGCTTTCCTAATTATCGCCACGCTGGGCAGGCGGGTTGGCGATCGCAGGGCGAAGCTTCGTGCTCCGGTGACGCTGCTGCCCGTCTTTGGCCTGTGGTATTTGGCTTCTTCAATCGTGATGGTTATATTGGTTATATCGCCACCAGTCTGTTGCCAGAGCCTCATTTGTAATTAGGTAGGATGCACCGCGGGCAAGTGAGGATGGCTTGGAGCAAAAAGATGTTAAATTCAAAATTCCAATTTTTATTTTCAGAACCAACCACTCCCACATTAGACGAAGCTATATGGCAGATGGTCATGAAATCTCTGAGCAATGCCCTAAACATTATGTACGCTGCGCGTGAGCACGACATATACTACGACGAGGCCCACCTGTGCCTCGTGAGGTGCCTCCAGAGTACCGTGGATGCGGTCTGGGGCCCCCGCATCCAGGAGATCAATGGGATAATTGACAGCATGCTAAGCGAGGTCATGAGAATCACTGCGGAGAAGCGGAAATGTGAGTGAGCTTCATTAATCCTTTGAACGCCAGTGCCGTTGATATGCGACAATGATTGAATGGTTTTCCATGATGACAGACATACAGACAAAAATCTTACTGATTGCATTTTTGGCATTGGTATCGATCACTTATCACCCCCTGATAGTTATTTTGAAAATATATTTCATGTACATAATTGACTTCTCTACAGATTTATTACTTTAATACAAATACAAATAAAAACACCCGAACACGGAACAAACATATGTTCATCGAACGAATGTTTCTCAATTTATAGGAGTTAAATAAATAGAGTAAGTGCGCCAATTATGGACTGGGTTCATAATATGGACTACCTTCATTTCTCAAAAACCGTCCGTCGTATAAAGCCATCGGTCGCCGTACACTAAACTCCATCCCTCCCGCGGCTCGCTAGTCGCTTACAAGTCGGAAGAAAGCGCGCACTTATTTTACGGCAGGCATTTTTCGTTTTTATCAACTCGCGATGTAATTTTTTACCTAACTTCGTAAGCTCATATTTTCAGCAAATATTACTGTTTGGGAAAGTAGATTAAGCTAGGGGAAAGGTAAGTTATTGTACAATTATTCATATTAAGTTGCAATATCCAATAGTTTGTATAATTTTCTTAACAACAATATTAACCTAGAAATGTATGTGTACTATAATATGGACCACCGGCGTGTTTTGAATATGGACTAGAGGTAGATATTAAAAACAGTCACTTAAATTTTAACCTGATTGTTTTAGGAAGGCATCTACAAATTCTACAATCAAAGAAAATCATCAAACAATATCAAATCTTTTCTTTGATAAGACTAAACAAACATGGGATAAAGATGCAATGGGAAATGCAATCAAAGCTTTGCGAGATAAGCAAATGGGTTTCTATGTGTGGGTATTGTGTACCAACGATTAGTTTAGTCTTTAATAATTGACTGATTTAATTCTAGGAAACGTTTTCTTTATAACGTTTATATTTTAAAATTATTTTGAACCCAATTTACTGTGGTCCATATTTTGTACACTTTTTGTAAATGCACAATAGTGTCATATTTTAGAAAATGTTGATTATTTCTAAGATGTTCAGGTTTTTTAGAATTCTAATGATCGTTCCTGATACCCAAATAATTATAGAACTATTTAAAATAAAAAAGGCTGATGAATCTTTAAAATTCTGAGTTTTATGTTACAAAATGCTTATGGTGGTCCATAATTGGCGCACTTACTCTAAATATCAGACAACATGACATGACATTACATTGCTTTTATCCTAAAGTAGCTTGAGCACTTGTATTAAGGGTAAAAGAACCAAACGCTCCCCGGAAGCCGGGGGTAGGGGTATTTACCCTCACCGGACCAGAAGTGCCGGCCGCTTGTCATCTGCGGCTGGCCAGAGCAGGCAGGGATATGGCCGTATGCTTCGGCGCTACCCGTATCCCTGCTACTTGCTGCCCACTGGCGACACAGGGGGGTTTATTGGGTATGCCCTCTCATTTTGGGAGGTGTGAGCCCCACACACCATGCCCACTCCCCCCGGAGGCGGCATGAAGGTGCCTAATGCATTCCCCTCTAAAAAGGGTAAAAGAACAACGAAGTGAAACTAATACGAGTAGTTAAATATAAATATAAAGACACAGATCAAACACAAATGTTCATCACAGAATTAATTTACTGAATTATACCTACATTTACCATTTGCTCTTTGCAGTTAAACTGTTGATGACTGATAAATTACCGGTTAAAGTAAATAGATTGAAGAATAACTTTAAGGGTAAGTTTTAGTCTTATTGATATATAGTTGGGCCTAAGCTCCCACATTGATTATATGATAATGACCCAATAATTACAATTCTAATCGTGTTTTTCCAAGGCTTTGCTGAAAGCGAAGAGTATCCAATGTTAACTAAGAAGGTAATTAGGCAGACGTTGCACTCACGACATGGAGTCTACAACCGTTACCCCAAAGATACTTTCGGTGTTTACTTACCGTCTGGAGACAAAAGCTTGGACGAGAGTACTACGCACGTTCCGCAGGCATGCGAGGAGTTGCAGGATGAAGAGGACTCCCGTTCCCAGGATCAGGATCCTGATAAAACTTTAGACGAATTACCGTTAGATGAATAGGTTTTTTTATTCTACAATGGAACAAAAAGGAAACTTACATACGTCATTCTACATTTTGACAACTTGCTATAGGTATGCTTAGATCTAAGCATAAGCCTCTTCATTTTACTTCACTTTGGACTCATTTTGGTTTTATTTTAGTAGATTTAAGATAAAAAAAGAAGTTTTAACTAGGTCCGCTCCGTCCGTCCGGGCAGTACTTAGATACCTAAGTTTCAAGTTATAGCTATTATATTTTATTTTTAAGTTTATTTTTATTTAAGATTAAGAAAGTAATCTTCATTTAGGTTCTCACACGAGAAACGTTTTAAACGTGAAGAGAAATAGTAAGTTTCAAAGAAAAAAAAATATTTTGATAAGTTTCCAATGTAGGTAAAATGTTTAGTTCTTGAGAAGGTATTAAGTATTAAGTTATTATTTATTGAGTCATTTTTATATCACATAACTCTACTTCAGTGGCTCATGGCAAATATATTTTAGTAAAATTTAGTAATCCTTACAAGACATACATAAATGTAGCTACTTTGAGATTAAATGCATTATGTGGTAATAAAATATTTACTTTATTTTAAATTAAGTTGTATGTTTATGAACCCCTTCGCTTTAAATTGATAAAAAAGTTATATCTGTCAAACTTTGAAACGTCAATGTCAAACTTTGAGGTTATAATTTACCAAACAAAACACTGCCGGTTTGCAACTTTGCGTAGCGATTATTTAGTAAATCATAGTTATTTATGTGCAAAAAATGTCTAGCAAGCCAAATTCTAAACGTACAATATACGTGGGAGGTCTAGCAGAGGAGGTGGACGAGAAAGTGTTGAACGCGGCTTTTGTCCCGTTCGGAGACTTAGTCGATGTACAGATTCCTCTGGACTACGAAACTGAGAAGCACAGGGGATTTGCCTTCATAGAATTTGAAAATGCTGAAGATGCTGCAGCGGCTATTGATAATATGGTAAGCGTTAGAATTTATGTTAAGTAATTTATTGGTCTTATACTTGGGGTGGTCCATGCTTTAGAGAATAGGGTACCTACATGACAATGTTTATTTTCCATGATAAGTATCTAATAGCTCCTAGAAAAAACCAATAAAATCGGATTTACCTGAGAAATCACCACAAAATTATTTTGTAAAATCACTGTGCGAGCTTCACAAGTTCACTGAGAAAGTCCATTTCAAAAGTGTGAAATTAATCAAAAAACATTATAGCACTTGACTGTTTAAGGTACATTATACTAGAACATATTTTAATATGAAATCTATGCCGTAATGCAGTACCTATTTAATTTAGTTACTGTACAAACTATGCCATTTGGTGGTTAGTAATATATTGTAACATTTAAAATTTTAGAATGACTCGGAGCTCTTTGGCCGAACCATCCGGGTGAATATAGCTGCTCCTCAGAGAATCAAGGAAGGCTCGACTCGGCCTGTCTGGTCCGATGACACTTGGCTTCAGAAGCATGCAGGAGAAACTTTACCACTGAACAAAGACAATGAAGAAGAAGGTGCTAAGGAGAAAATGGATGTTGAAAGTGTAAGTCTCATAAAAATGTACATAAATAATAGACATCATTGGTTGTATCACACATTATCTATACAAATAAATAACTCAAGACATGGCACGCTGGGCCACACACCGCCCCAAACTAAGCCGAAGCTTGTACTATTGGCACTAGACAACCGATAAACTTACGTAGATACATTTTTTTTGTAAATAAATACTTATTATACATAGAAAATACCCAGACCAATACAAACAGACATGTTCATGCACCCAAATGTTTGTAATGTGTGGGGCTCGAACCCACAACCCTCGGATCAGAAGGCAGGGGTCACTACCAATTGAGCCACCAAGCCAGTCAAAGTATACAAGCTTTTAAATTGAATCAAAGTTACTATGGCACTAAAAATCATATCTTCAGAGTAACCCTTCGCCCATTGTATGCCGTTGACACTTTATTTGAATTGAAATAAATGTTCTTTTGTGTCTCATATCATGAATATGGTCAAAGCAAAGCATCAACAATGTGTATTGGCTTTAATCAAGTTTGCTATACTTCAGTATTCGCTGTAACTAACATATTTTTCCCCAACTGTTTCAGGAAACGCCAGCAAAGCCTGCAGAGAAACGTAATCCTCAAGTTTACTTCGATATCAGCGTCGGCAAGCAAGAGATCGGTAGGATAATCATGATGCTGAGAGCAGATGTTGTGCCCAAAACAGCTGAAAACTTCAGAGCGCTGTGCACACACGAAAAAGGCTTTGGGTACCAGGGTAGCAGTTTCCATAGGATCATTCCAGACTTTGTATCCTTTTATTGTTTCTTATTTTATTATCTTCTATCTATACTTATAATAAATCTGTAGAGAGGTCAATTCTGTACATAAAATATTTTTTCAAAATAACTATCAGGGGGTGATAAGTGATCGATACTGATACCAAAAATGCAATCAGTAAAATTTTTGTCTGTCTGTCTGTCTGTCTGTCTGTCTGTATGTTCGTTATAGAAAAAAAAACTACTGAACAGATTTTGACGAAACTTGGTACAATTATTCTTCATACTCCTGGGCAGGTTATAGGATACTTTTCATCACGCTACAATCAATAGGAGCGGAGCAGTGACGGGAAGTGTTGGGAAAACGCGAGAAATTTAAACCTGTATGTTTGAACGCGCATTACGCGAAAACTACTGCATAGAATTGAATGCGGTTTTCACCAATGTATTGCTAGAGGTCTAACTTAAAACTTAGGCACAAGGTATAGATGGGTATTATATGGAAGTCCGTTATTTTTGAAACCCGATATCCACGCGAGCGACGCCGCTGGCACAGCTAGTGTTTATAATAAAAGCAATGCAATGCAAAGCCAGAAATTGAGTTTATACTATGCAAAATTTGGTTTTCCTCTGAATGCAGTGGTTGCAGGTTGAATCTCCACACAGTCCAAAAATTTGTGTGTATGAGTCATGTATTTATATGTCTATGGTCTAAGTGTTTATTATGTCAGGTATGTATTTAGCAAAACAAAAAAATATCTAAGTTTATCAGTTGTTTAGTACCCATAGTACAAGCTTTGGATTTGTTTAGAACAGATGGTGATGTGTGGCCCAGCATGGCATGGGTCTGAAGTTATTTTTCACATTGGTATGACGCAGAACAAAGCCATCTTGTTGGTCAGTTTCCCCGAGAATATTAATCATGGCCACAGCCAGAGGATCCCAGATTCTATCCCACACTTGATCATCATCATCATCATCAGCCTATTACAGTCCACTGCTGGACATAGGCCTCTCCAGTTGTTCGCCACTTAGAGCAAACATCTGGAGGATATACCCATAATCGCCACGCTGGGCAGGCGGGTTGGCGATCGCAGGGCGTAGTTTCTTGCTCCGGTGACGCTGCTGCCCGTCAACGGTCTAGTATTTAGCTACGCCTTCATTGTGATGGTTATACCGCCACCAGTCGGTTGCCAGCGCCTCGTTTGTTATTCGGCAGGATGCACCACGGGCAGGTGAGGTTGGCTTGGAGCTAAAAGATGATAGGCCGCTCCCTTACATCACTTGATCTTGAACTTGATCACTTCAACTATTTCCTTAAGTTCCCCATCAGATGTGTCAGGGCGGAGATTTCACGAACCACAATGGAACGGGTGGCAAATCAATATACGGGAGAAAGTTTGAAGATGAAAACTTCACGCTGAGACATACTGGTCCGGGGATCCTGAGCATGGCTAATTCTGGGCCCAATACAAATGGGTCTCAGTTTTTCCTGTGTACTGCAAAGTAAGTAATGAGTTGATGAAACTTTATTCCGACACATAACACAAAGATAAAAAAAAACACTTTTGGCTTAACCAAGTGGACAGGAGATATTCAATCAATCAACAGCCCTGTCTGTCCACTGCTGAACGTCCTTTACTTCGCGTCCCATTTCTCTATCCCGAATCTCTTCCCATTGGCTGGATAGGGGAAGCTCGGGATAGAGAATTGTGGTGCTAATTCAGTTTTGAGATTGCTTTCCGCGGAATGTACATCGCCATCTGTAGTTAGCAGGCGGAACTAGTCGTTGTATGTTTTAGCGATGTGGAGATAGGTGTCGCTACAAACAATGGTATCTGTTCCAGGACCGACTGGTTGGACGGCAAACACGTGGTGTTCGGTCACGTGATCTCCGGTCTGGACGTGATGAAGAAGATGGAGAAGCTCGGCAGCAAGAGCGGGACGGTGTCGGCCAAAGTTATCATAAGCAACTGCGGAGAATTACAATGATTGAGCGAGTTTGTTCTTTTATTTACCTACTACAGACTCAGGTGCCACAAATAAATACTTAAATTATAAACACACAGACACGGAACAAATACAAGTGTTCATCACACGAATGTTTGTCCCGGGTGGAAATCGAACCCACGACCCTTGGCTCAGATGGCAGGGGTCACTACCAATTGAGCCACCGAGCCAGCCAGAGATGAAATGTCATGGACACGCGAGGCATGTTCACTGTTTTTATAACTTGCAAACACGCCTAGCGTGTCCAGTTTTATATATTTAGTTGGAGTGAATGTGTTAATCCTAACGTCAATTTTATCTCTCAGTATGTCGGACCTTAAGATGTTAATCTAAGGAACTATTCTTACCTAATTATCTAATCCAATTTGTGTAAGTGTTTGAATGGCATTGGCAGGGAGGATCGCTTATCGCCCATTTATCCTCCGTAACCGTATTACATAACACATCTCTGCCAAATTACCTTTAGCACAGATCTTTAGTATGGTTAGATTAGGCGAACTGATACAGTGACGTCACTTGTGCTATTATTTCTAGTTACACTGTATATTTTGTCTAGTTCTGTTATAGATATTTGAAAAAGATGATGTGATGATGAGCGGGCTATTGATAATTCCAGTTTTGTATCAGAGGAAACTTCCTTATAAGTTCATTCAAATTTGACATTAGTCACCAGATGTACGATGACAGAATGACGTTCATTCATTGAAAGTTGCCGAATCCGAGCGGAATTAGGTATTGTGAATATTATATATATATGGACTTAGGTAAATCTCGCGAATCACTTAGAGAATTATTTAAAGAAATTAACATCCTAACTGTGGCATCACAGTACATATTTGACTGCATTATGGTTGTACGTAAGAATATACATTTATATAGTAAAAACTCAGATCTTCATCAGTTCAACACTAGAATTAAGAGCAAACTTGCTGTTTCCAATCTCAGGCTTCGTAAAACTGGTAACTCATTCATAGGACAAAGTGTAAAAATGTTTAACAAAATACCGCAAAATATTGTTGATCTACCTATACATAGATTTAAATCTCGCATTAAGTCCATTTTAATGTCAAAAGGTTATTATAAAGTACAAGATTATATGGATGACAATATTACATGGACATGATAGTCTGCTCGCTTGCGCTTTTTAAAACGATATTATTGTATTGTATTATATATTTTAAAAAAGGCTAACTGTTGAGTTTGTTGCGGCACTTCTTCTCAGCAGGCTACACGTCGAAGTGCTGGTAGGAAAAAAGTTTGACGTGCAAAAGTATTACTAGTGAATCTATTTGCTGAAATAAACTATTTTATTTTATTTATTTATCATGTAAGGTGCCACCGGGACCGATCGAAGTGGCGAGCATTGGGAGAGCTCTATGTCCAGCAGTGGACTGATGTGTGCTGATGATGATGATGATGAAGGTGCCACCACTACATAAACGCCGTATTTGGGTATACCTAAAGTCAGTGCCGTAACTAGGGCGGTGCCGGCGGTGCTCAGACGCAGGGCGCAGGCCCTGCAAAAATGATTAGACCACATTATTCATTGGTGCAGTTTTCTTAATTATTCTCATCGTAGCAATTGTCACCCCCACCAGGTGACAACTGAAAAACAGACATCCCATTTGTCCCCTCTAGTCAGCCGTCAAAGGGAACAGTCGGCACGAATTGTCACCCCGGAGGACAAGGCTAGAGGGGAAAACTGGGAATAATAGCGCATAAAGACTAATTACGGCACTGCCTAAAGTTATATTGCTATAACGAGAACCTGATCATCATTAGCCTGCAAACGTGGACGTCGGCCTCCCCCTATGGCATTTGTTATTTGGGGGGGATTTTTTTTTTATAGCTCGACATAATGGCTTCCCTACGCCTGATGGAAAGCGAAAGAAAAGCCCAAGTCGCTGTGACAACTGGCAAGTAACTGGTTAGTTACCTGTCAGTTGCCACTGCCATGCCGGCCCAACCCTTACCCCCCACGAGCTCCGGAGACCCTACTCACCAGCAGAAACACGACCCGAAGGTCATTTGGCTGCAGTATTCTATAGGGTGGAGGTCCTTCCCCGGATGGGCAGCTCAATTCGAGCGAAGATTCGCTCTGCCCTACCTCTCTTAAATTTGCCTTAGTCACCACGCAGGCGGGTTGTTGACTGCAGTACCTAGGTTTTGTACCCAAGTAAAGGCTGCTGCCCGTTTCCTGATATTACCTACCTTTTTTTTAGTCGTCTTCTACGACACCCATGGAAAGAGATGGTGTGGTCTTATTCTAAACTAGCTGTGCCCGCGTTGATCCCCATTTTAGGGAAGTGGGGGGTTAGAAAAGGGCAAAAAGTAGCCTATGTACTCTCCATCCCTTCAACTATCTCCACTTACAAAAATCACGCCAATTCGTCGCTCCGTTTTGCCGTGAAAGAAAGACAAACATACAGACACACAGACAGACAGACACACTTTCCCATTTATAATATTAGTATGGATTTGGAAAACACATGTATGGCTTAAGGATTAACAAATCAATAGTCCTATTTAAAGAAAGATCCCATCACGTGGTCACAGTACATACTTAATTGGGTGAAGATTCGTGTACTAAGATTAGTCGCAAAAAGGGGAGTCCAATCTGTCAGATAAACACTGAGTTTACAGCCGGCCCGATGAAAAATGAATTGTTTTCGGATTTCATTAGCGCTGCGACACAGTAGAATACAACACAGTATGACTCTTCTCCTTCTCTCAGTATTCCTCTTCTCTAAGACCTCTTTTTTTAGTCAATTTTCTTGTATGGGTGTACTGAGAGCCCACTTTTGTTGTTGCGGATTTTTGAAGCTTAATTAACAACAGTGCTTATGTAGTAAAAATAAATAAATAAATAAATAAATATCCCAAGACATGCCACGCTGGGCCACACATCGCCATCTAGCCCCAAACTAAGCCGAAGCTTGTACTATGGGTACTAGACAACTGATAAACTTACTTAGATACTTTTTTTTTGTAAATAAATACATATTATACATAGAAAACGCCCAGACCAATACAAACAGACATGTTCATGCACACAAATGTTTGTACTGTGCGGGGATCGAACCCACAACTCTTGGCTCAGAAGGCAGAGGGCACTACCAAATGAGCCATCGAGCTTGTCGAAAAGTTGTAAAAGTTGTGGAAATATTTATAAAACGAAGGAAAGCGTTTGTAAAGACATGATTCATAAGATACCCATATCGTTTTAAGTGGGTCCCTCAGTTCACTGTTCACACATACAATTTTCTTGTTTTGTTTAGGGTCAGCGCAGACTAGAGACTATCCGTGACGCACTTTTTAGTCTGTGATGCAATTAGGTATAGGTATACATACAGTAACGCAGACGACGCGCAAAAGTCTGTCGCGGCTATTTCACACAGACTCAACGCACATCTTCGATCATTTTGTCGGCAGAGCTTTAGGGACCTAGATGCTCTTTTTAAATGTCTCAGACGCAGACTCTATGGCACAAAAAGTCCGTCGTCTGCGCAGCCCCTTACTCGTATTATGAAACAGGATCGGCAAGTTACTTTTTTCTTAACCTTATACCTACGTGTTGTCTAACTATAGATTTGAATGTATCTGATCCTATTAGGTACCCCTATTTGTGTTGTTCCGTATAATTTCCTGATTTGTTGAGGGCATCCAGGGGGGCGGTTCGTGTGGCTGAATATTGGGCGGAACTTCTTTAGATTCCCATCGACACGATAAGAAGATTTAAATATGTAGAATGCGATAGGACCATCGTATCTTATTCCGTGGATCTCGTAGAAGACGATTAAGGGAATATCAGGAAATGGACAGCAGGGTACAAATTAATAAGACCTACTGCGGTCACCAATCCGCTTACCAAGTGTGGTGACTAAGACAAATCCCCCCAATTGTCATTGGGGCAGGTCTATGTCCAGCAATGGACTTTAGCACGCTGATGATGATGAGAGAGAAATTCACAATTTTTTTGTAATATCAACTTACCTACTGGGCTCGGCTTTACTGTACTGGCTGTGAGGACGCTATTAAATATGGCGGATGGCTATTTTGATGAGGTCACACTGTGTGCGACCCGTTTTAGTTATTGAGATACTAAATAGGTCATACTCGTTATCACTGTAACCTATGTGATATCTAGATTTGTCCTAAACTTTCCTTTTATCTCGTCTACTCTCTTTGGTTTTATTGGGTAGGTAGCTAGCTGTGTTGGAATATCTTCGGAGTTGAAGAAGCTTGTGTACGAGTTAAAAAAAAGTTTTTTATTTTTAGTGTCTTAATAAACATGTGATATCTAAGTAAGTTTATGAGTTGTCTAGTACCCATAGTACAAGCTTCGGCTTAGTTTAGTACTAGATGGCGCTGTGGTGATGGACTACATATTCCCTATAACAATCGAAAACGATAGTTTGATAGACAGATTGCGTCCCTCATTTGTCCCTTCCATGTAGCTAAATTTATGAAAATTATCGTTGATGGATTCGTAATAGATTTTTTTTCGTCTTTTATGTCACAAAACTACTCGAACCGTTCATCGTACCATCGTTTTATGTTCGGTCGATTGTCATAGTAGGGTTCGGTACCCTACTTACGCAATGCTTGCAAAAAGGTCGTTGAAAGTATGCTTCCAACTCGGAATGTTGTAAGATTGTTCAGCAGCTCTGCCTGAACCATAAACATTTGCATAATAAGTTTCTGTTCTAGTAAGGCGAAGTTTGTAGCTTATCGTAACTTTAACTTAATAACTACCGCTCAAAGTCTTGTTTGTTGGTGGCCAGCGAAATGATGGAAGACGTAGCAAAAATTCAGACTGTTCAGTCCTTCTAGGAATAAAGGACTGAAAATACCTTGATGGTGCTTGAATGAAACTTAAATAGAATTATTCGGCGGTCAAGGTCTAAAGTTTAAGATGGTATTACTTAGGACAACAATATCACCCTAGTTAGAGGAACTGAAGGGAAGGGAAACAGAAGTCTCTTTTCGCCCCTATTCGTTCATCGAATGAACACAGGCTATAATTTATAGGGATATTACCAACTCCGCTCGCGATTTTGTCCGCATAGATCCATTTTCCACGTTAAAAAGTCCTTTCTCTCAGCCTATAATTTCATTTAAATCGTTTCAGTGGTTTTAGAAATGTAATGTAAGAGACCTGTCCTCTTTTCGCTCCAAGCCTCCTGCCCGTCGTGCATCCTGCCGAATAACAAACGAGCCTCGGGCAACCGACTGGTGGTGGAATAATCATCACGATAGAAGGCGTAGCGAAATACCACTGGCCGATGACGGGCAGCAAACCCACCGGAGTAAGGAGCTACGCCTTGCAATCACCAACCCGCCTGCCCACCGTGACGATTACCTATGGGTAAGGGCTCTAGATGTTAGATCCTTGTAAATTATAGCCTACGTGTTTATCTGGTGTACAAAGTATATTCCGGTAAATATTCTTTAAAATCCGTTCAGCAGTTGTCACGTGAAAAAGTAAAACAAACATCCATCCTTGATATCCACCTTTTAAACTCTCATGTGGTTATGCTCTCCTGGTACTTTTTATTCACAGTTTTCAGATTTTTTGCTTCAGATTGAAATTTTTAATCTCCAAAACTTGCAGTAATACTTTTCTGTTTTGCTGTACTCGACCAAAGTGTATTTTACAGGAACAAAAGTGTATTTCCGAGGAATAATTATTTCCCGAAAAGTGGCGAGTAACTGGAGAGGCTTATGTCCAGCAGACTGCTGTGAGAGGCCAATGATGATAATATACATATAGGTAACCTAAATATACCTACCTATACATACAGATACCTAAGTTCCAATTTAAATGTAGGTACCTACCGTACGTTTAACAATTTTCTCGAGCTTTCACTCTGATTAAACCCGACACCTCGCGATATTCCACTACTTGTTAGGTGTTGTTGTTCTCAAATTGTCGTAGGGCTGATATTGTTCAATTAGAATGTAACTACAAAATTAAACCGAGCTTCTGAATGTAATTTGTCGCGGCATCCTTCAATAGTCGGGCGATCCCTTTGTTACTGAGGTCGTATACTCGTACCTTCTATGCTTTAATGAAACCAGTCGAATATAAAGTTTGTTGGTTTAATAAAGTAAGAATTATGTGATAGTAGGTATGTTATGGATGTAAGGGAGCGACCTATCATCTTTTCGCTCCAAGCCATCCTCACCTGCCTGTGGTGCATCCTGCCGAATAACAAACGAGGCGCTGGCAACCGACGGGTGGCGGTATAACCATCACAATTAATGGTGTAGCTAAATACCACAGGCCGATGACGGGCAGCAGCGTCATCGAAGCGAGAAGCTGCGCCCTGCGATCGCCAACTCGCCTGCCCAGCGTGGCGATTATGGGTATATCCTCCAGGTGTTTGCCCTAAGTGGCGGGCAACTGGAGAGGCCTATGTCCAACAGTGGACTGCAATAGGCTGATGATGATGATGAGTATGTTAAGTTGTCACCATTATAACTGACCAGTTACTTGCCCGTTGTCACAGCGACTTAGGCTTCTCTTTCGCTTTCCATCACGCGTAGGGAAGCCATTATGTCGAGCCACTATAAAAAAAAAATAAAAAAAATAATAATTATATAGTGTGAGACCAAAACACTGGCTCATTTGGTAGTGACCTCTCCCTTCTGAGCCAAGGGTCGTGGGTTCGATCCCCGCACAGTACAAACAATCAAACATTATTTATGTGCGTGAACATCTCTGTGTTTGGGTGTTTACTATGTATCAATATGTTTTATTTACAAAAAAACATATAAATACAAGCTTCGGATTAGTTTGGGGCTAGATGTCGATGGCATGTCTTAGGTATTTATTTATTTATAACTAGCGACCGGCCCCGTTCTCACCCTCCTCCATAGTGAAGTCGGTAAATACCTACTTAGATTGAATTTTAAAAAAGAAAATATTATAACTAACATTAAATGATTATAAGTACCTACTTTCTGCTATAAACATTTCGTAGTCGGCTTCGTAGAGCGTTTCATTCGTAGTCATGACCGTGCTACGGTCGTAGTACTTACTCCAGGGAATCCCGTAGTCTAGGACTAACTTGCGAGATTGTAACCTGTCGAAAGATTGTGAACCATAGCAATAGGCTATTATGGCTAAAAATTGTAATTAGTCCGTCTTTTAGCTTATTCAAAATTAAAAGACACGTATTTTTCCTTTTTAGGGTTCCGTAGCCAAAATGGCAAAAACGGAACCCTTATAGTTTCGTCATGTCCGTCTGTCCGTCTGTCCGTCTGTCCGTCTGTCCGTCTGTCACAGCCGATTTACTCGGAAACTATAAGTACTACAGTGATGAAATTTGATGGGAATATGTGTTGTATGAACCGCTACAAAATTATGACACTAAATAGTAAAAAAAAGAATTGGGGGTGGGGCCCCCCATACATGTAACTGAGGGATGAAAATTTTTTTTTCGATGTACATACCCGTGTGGGGTATCAATGGAAAGGTCTTTTAAAATGATATAAAGTTTTCTAAAAAACATTTTTCTTAAAGTGAACGGTTTTTGAGATATCAGCTCTCAAAGTCGTAAAAAGTATGTCCCCCCCCCTCTATTTTTATAACTACGGGGTATAAAATTCTAAAAAAAATAGAGGTGATGCATGCTAATTAACTCTTTCAACGATTTTTGGTTTGATCAAAGTATCTCTTATAGTTTTTGAGATAGGTTGATTTAACTGTAATTTTGGTTAAGTTTATTATATTTGCTGCTACGGAACCCTTTGTGCGCGAGCCCGACTCGCACTTGGCCGGTTTTTTTCATTCAAGTTATACCGCCTCTAGTCGGTGCATTGAATTACTTATGTAGCTTTTAAATTATTAAATAACACTATTGTTGTGTATTTAAAATCAGATATTATATTTTCATTGCGTATATTAAAATTGCCGATCGCCAACACGCTGGTCTGACCAAGCGAAAGCAGCCACCTCCTCGTCCAACTTTTACCAAGCTATGAAGGCTACGTCGGACTGGAATAGATGGAGGCCAAGATGGAGGCAGATTGTCCGTGCAGTGGGTTCCAGTGACCACGATCCTTAGTAATGAGGGACCGATTGAAGAGAGATGTTAAAATTGGTTGTATAAAGCTGGCTTACAAAGACCAGTTTTCATAGACAAATCAAAATGCGCTTGTATATGTCGCAGTCATCTGGTTGAATCTCCTATTCAATTGAATCGCTAGCGCGTTCATTGAATGACGACATTCAATTGAATGACTAGACCGAACGTTGACTAAACACGCGTCACTTAACGTCCAACTAGGTAGCAGATTGAAACATAGCCCTTTGAAAAGAGCGGACGTAAAAGCAGTCAAGTGATTGTAATTTAGTTCATTTTTTTCCCGCGCGGCGTTAGTAGTCACTAAAACAAATATGGCGTCGAACATGATCAAGATCACCTGAGTGTTGATATTTTTTTGATTAGATTTACTTTAAACTGACTTATACGTAATAAAATAGTGTGACAGCATGGATTTACCTATTAATACGCCGCCTCCGGATACTTTTAAAGAAAAATTAAAAACTAAACAGTCGGCTTTTACCCATTCAACAACTTTGCTAAAATGACGTTCAGTCAAGACGTTGAACGTTTCATTCAATAACTTGACGAGTTGTCCTTTAGGCATTCAATTAAATGTCGTCATTCAATGAACGCGCTAGTCATTTAATTGAATAGCAGATTCAACCAGATGACTGCGACATATACATATATAATAAGCACAGATTCCAAAGTAAATAATTGTCCAGGGATTAATAAAAGACGCAATATAGCGGCCGAGTAATTCGGGCTTAGCCGCTTGCATTTGTTATTAATGCCGCCGCAATAACTACATTGTAAATATTGTCTCTGATCGATTGCACCTCCTTGGAATGGATTTATTTTTTATTGCCTCTGATTTATTCTGCTATAGACTGAAGAGAGGTCTCGTCCTCATACAAAATGTCACTTTTGACTTTAACCTGACAGTTTTGTTTTACAGGAAATAGGGTATTATTTTGTTATCGTGCCCGTGTTACAACTTTGTATGCATTTACCGATAAAAATATTTAGTGACTTAGATTTCAGTAATATTAAATTTTGTTTATGGTTTAAATACAAATTAAAACAAATATCTGTCATTATCACAATATTAAAAAGAATTTTTACTAGCTGACCCGGCGACTTGGTATCATCATGTTTTTAAACAAAGCATCTTTCATATTTTATTCACCTTTTAATCCCTCCCTGTATGGATTTGTCCTATGTGAATTAAACTTTTAGTCAGTCTGTATTTAATTACATTGTTCTGGATTCATAATAAAGTTAATAAAAATAAATAGTCAATTATGATATTATTTTAGTTGTCATTAGGTTAAAAACAAATTAAGATACTAAGTACGATATTAATACCCCTACTTAAATGTGTACGATATTATTATAATGGTAGGGGAGCCCGGGATGCTAAATCGGGATTTACTCGAGCGTCATAGAGACCTATTCGATTGCGAAGCTTAGATAATTAGAAGAAAAAAATGTTATATAATATATCGTCGCCGTAGAGCGAAAAGTCACTAAGTCGACATATGGCCAAAATGGAGTTAAATACCTAACCAGATTCGCCAAATTTTTCTGCACAAATTCTTCTTTTTGACATTTCTGTACGCGCCATAGTTTTTGTTTTACAGAGAGCGAAAACACATTAACTTTACGTTTGCACTACTCATTGGCAGTCAAAAACTAACCAATTTTACTTAACACTTTTTTTTATGATCTAACAAAGCAAATCTGTACCTAAGTCGAGTTGGTTATTTCTCTTTTTTACAAATCAAATCATAATTTTGGACCCAATCCATACTAAAAATTACCTAAAGTGACTTGACTACTTTTAGAATTACTGGTTCGGTACAAAACATGAAAGCGAAAACTAACTAAGTCGACTTAATGGCTCTCGATATGATCCAAACATGAGTGAAATAGTCACTAACTCAGTTTTTTTTTCATTATCTCAGTAATTAAACATAATTAATTGAAAGTGATATTACAATCTCATTTGTCTATCTATCCTTTAAGATATGTAGCAATGAAATTAGAGTTATCTTTTACTAAAACTAAGTTATATTTTTTTTTGTTTTATAAAACTTTAAACCGCCATAACTCAAAACACGTCATGTCCTACTTAGTGACTTTTCGCTCTACGGCGACGATATACACTTTCATTGGTGGGGGAGCGGCTATATTGTATATAATATTGTATCGAAAATAACTACGACAACACTAAAGATAAAGTTGTTGCGGACATACATCTATCAATAAATCTCTTAAAAGTGCGTTTAGAACGAATTACATTTATAACAGATGAAAAGTTTCAAAGCAAAGGGCGTACATTCACGGAACACGCCCGTGGCATTGTAGGGTTCAACAACAATCCCGTGCGAGATGAGATGATTTCCCGCCAGTTTCCCACTAGATACCGAATGCTGCAGACGTAGTGCGCTCGTGACGTCTGCGCTAGAATTCGCGCCAACAGTTTCGAATTTCGAACGCGTCGAATTTGACGTATCTGCCTAAAGTTTTTTTTTAAACTATCGCGTTTCCAGCCAGTGAAGGACCATACAGTGCGGTTAGGAAATCAGCCGGTTTTATTGTCGTTCACCGGAAGGTGGATTGTTTTTTTAAAGTTTTGAACTTTGTTGATTTTGGAAGAGGAAATTGTGTACGGAAAGTTCGATTGGATGATTGCTCGAAAGAGGTTGGTAAGTTATTTTTTATTTTATTTCATCTATTGGAAACACATGATAGTTATACATTGTATGTAAAAAAATATAGCATGTACCTACTAGGCCTAAAATTAATACCAATACGTTAGAGGATAAATTTACTTCCATAGGTTTATAATGTTTTTTTTTAGACCATTATGTGGATGCCTTAATGTTTATATCTCCGACATCATTAGGCAAATAAGAGTAACGTATTTCTTGGAAATCCAATTATTGTAATACCTACTTACATACATTGATCTTTGATATTACTAGGTCTAGCCTAATTGGATATTAAAATTCCACAACCTATCCATTAAAAATATAAGGTACTTTAACGGAGCGGCATAGTCTATGCTGACTGAACTCCATCAATAAAGAGGAAAAAGAAAAAAGGTATTTTACCCAATTTTACCTAACAAATTGTCGTTCCATATTGAAATGACCAGTTTCAGTACTGGAACCAAACAAAAAAAAAGACTAGCGGTTGAAATCTGTTAATATTGTTTTAATAAGACTTCTTTTTACAAAGTTCACTAGAATCTATTTTACAGCTCTTGGCAACATTTACGGCTAATCATTATCTGCATTCGGCATTACATTCACGTAAATATGGTACGGTTACCGACGTATATTTTTTTAAAGTTGACAAAGAAGAGATTCGCCATAGAATTAGCCGTAGTGGTTAACGGTGCCAATTGGCTCACGGTCAAAAAGTTTGTTAATGAAATAATGTTGTAGAAAGGAAAAAATAGTTATGTTTGTAGGAAGTACACCTATCTAAAGAGGATATAATTATTATAGTATGTAAACCTATCTTCCGTTCGTAGAAGAGAAGTCGTTATCTTATTATTCCCCTAATATTATAAACGCAAAAGTTTGTGTATGGTTTGTGGATATGGAATCCATAAATGTATGGATGAATGTTTGTTACTCTTTCACATAAAAACTATTGAACAGATTTTTCTGAAAATATACAGAAATACCGCTTAAATATCAGATTAAACACTTAGGCTATCATTTATTTGGCCCGATAGCTCATTTGGTACCGACCTCTTCTTTCTGAGCCAAGGGTAGTGGGTTCGATCCCCGCATAGGATAATATGAATTTATTTACAAAAAAGCAAAGGTATCTAAGTAAGTTAATCAGTTGTCTAGTATCCATAGTTCAAGCTCCGGCTTAGTTTGGGGCTAGATGGCGATGTGTGGCCCAGCGTGGCATGTCTTGGGTTATTTATTATTTATTTATTTGTTTTGTCTGTAATGTATTTTCCTGTTTTGTGTTTTCGTGCAATAAATGTTTCTATCTATCTATCTATGAATGTAGTCAATGTAGGTATTATAATAACAATTGGCAATGCTTTTTAAGCAGAGAGTGCCAGATTGATCAGTTGTCCTTCAAGTGTCGTGGCAATTTCAATTAGGACAGTTCATTTGGTGACAAATAATGCTTTGATCTTACCCGTCGTGGCTTGTACTAACAACTGACAGTTGTATCGCCATCTTGGATACTGTATACAGAAAAAGCTTTTAAAATTTTATGTACTGCATTATTGTCTTAAAAATTTAATAACCAACTAATTGAAACGGCAAGCGTGTGCTTATTTCCAGTGTTTAAATTATGATTATCTTATTTTTTATTGAATTGACTTAAATGTTTACGTACATAAACCATACAGTCAAAGATATACTGTGTACAAATTAAAAAATACATGTCTTTTATTTTTGAATAAGCTAAAAGTCGGACTAATTACATTTTTTTTGCCATAATAGCCTATTGTGCATTTATTTTACTTTTCGCTGGCAAGGCAAAATCCAAAACCTTCTTTTTACTTCTTGTTTACCTACTTTCACTATAGCGAAATGTCGGCTAAATAAGTTTGTGTAAAAACTCTGCTAAACTACTGACCCAAGCCAATTTAGAAGTTCATTCTCTAAATTGTACTTGTACAATGTTTACTGAGTAAATTGGAATGGATTCTAAACAATTTGACCTTTGGCTTGCTGGGAGTTTCATCTACGTAGGTACTGGAGTAAACTAAAAGAAAAACTGGCATAACACACGATATCCTCTGCATGAGATGCCACCACGAATAGTTTACGTAAATAAATAAATATTCCAGACAATTTAAACCAACCATCTGATTTCAAACTAAAGTTTTACTTTGTAGGCAATGGTTCAGTGGTAGTGAATGGCTTTCAAACAGAGGGATTCCATACTCGCACAGTACACATAATATGTGTGTGCATAAAGCTATCTGTTTGTATTGGTCTGAGTATTCGTTATGTGTCTTTGTTATCATCATCATCATAATCATTAACCTATAGCAGGCACCAGTTGTTCGCCATTTAGGGCATACCCGTAATCGCCACTCTAGGCAGGCGGGTTAGCGATCACGGAGGGCGTATCTTCTCGCTCCGGTGACGCTGCTGCCCGTCATCGGTCTGTGGTATTTAGCTACGCCTTCAATTGTGATGGTTATACCGCCACCAGTCGGTTGCTAGCGCCTCGTGTGTTATTCGGTAGGATGCACCATGGGCAAGTGAGGTTGGCTTGGAGCGAAAAGATGATAGGTTGCTTCCTTACATCCCTTCTACTACTACTTTCAGTTAACCTATTTATTATATTGGATATTTCGTCGAGGAAGTTTCTGAAATAGACCTTACCAAACGCATTTGTGAATAGAGCCGCTGGACTGAGCTTACTAGACCAAAAAAGTAGGCTTATTGAAAATATAAAACCGTAGCAGGACGTTGCCGCCGGCCATCAATCTTCTACCGAACGAACTCATTATTATATCCGTCGGTTTATTAAAAAACAACATCGGGGCAATCGATCATAGCGAGAGACCCGGCAAAGGGATCGAGGTGGGTATCCGCGACTCATTCGTTTGTGATGAGCGAAAAACAAATGATAGGCAATTATTTTTAGTTAAGTGGGTAACAACTATCGTCTTGTTGATTTGGACGGTGAACGTTGAGGTGTTATTATCCTAAAAAATATATAGATAGATAGATATTCTTTATTGCAAACCATACAATTGGCTTAACACTAAGTACCTAATATAGACAATTGTTGACTTATCGTCATCAAGTCATCACTTCTGACAACCTTCAGGATAGAAGGGTTACGTGAACTGATGGTGTGACGGTGATTGAATATTATTGAAAATATTTATGAAAATGAAAATATTTATTGCTAAAAGAAACATCTTCAATAACTAAAGTAGGAGTTGACTCTTTCTATTGAGTACAAAAGCACCTTTATCAGACGGAGCCAGTCTTCCGTACCAAGTTTATCATAAATTTATTTGTTTGTTCTTGCTAGACTTATTTCTAAATACAAATAAAAAAAAATTAACGTATTTTGTCTATTTTACGATAAATTAGAATCGGTACGGAAACTGGTATTATAAATAGCACTGCGAGTCAGCTATTTCATAAGTTGCGGGCAGCGGTAAAGATTTATCATTTATAGCAATTCACATACAACGAAAGATAATATAAACACGATAGAACTCACTAAGATATGTACCAAACGCTCACGAATGAACCTGCGGCCCACTTCTCACAGCCACTTGGCCCATTACGCCTACATCCCAGCCGCATTATCCCAATTAATTAACCAATGATAGCTATACTTAGGCGTAGAGCGGTGAGTGTCCTAAATGGACCCTTTTGTTTTATTTCCGAACACCATTTGTGTTACAAGGTAGTGGTTTCCTGTCCTTCCTTTTGATTTAGTCTGAACAAGGTATACGTCTATAAGGCTAAAGGTATGTGTACCTATGCCTAATCACATTAACAGTTGTTAAAGCTATGAAACCCTTAAGCAGAATTCAGAGGATAGTATGACATTACTGTTAATCAATCAACAGTTAATTTGCTTACATTTTTTTTAGTTCGCTCGACATAATGGCTTCCCTACGCCTGATGGAAAGCGTAAGAGAAGCCCAGGTAGCTGTGACAACGGGCAAGTAACTGGTCAGTTACCTGTCAGTTGCCACCGCCATGCCGCGGCCCAACACTAACCCCACGAGCTCCGGAAACTCTACTCACCGGCAGAAACACAACCCGGAGGTCATTTGGCTGCGGTATTCTATAAGGTGGAGATTTTTCCCCGGACGAGCGGCTCAATTAGAGCGAAGATTCGCTATGCCCTACCTCTTGTAAATAAATATACCTAGAAAACGCCTAGACAAATGTTTGTGCTAGGCGGGGATCGAACCCGGTTGGTCGCACTACATCCTTTAACACCGAACCAACCTTCTTGTCAATTATAGTCAGAATTCACGGTGTTAAAGTGGTTCCCACGACCAAAACCTTCCATAAACCTTTTACTTACACCAATAACATAAACATTTCCCACATCCAATTCCTAATGTCATTGAAACACAATTTCCTCCGCCAGTCCTTTACCCCTGACTTTGATCATTCACATTTATTGATGGCTCCTCGTAATAGCATAACGGAAATGATTAATGTTATTTCAATACCCTGAGAGGTTTCGCTTGGCATCATGTGAGCCGTGCATAGGAAAATATGGCTGTAGCGCGAGTTATGTGAAAAAGTGCGTCTGATTGATGCGTGTTGGTACAGTCAGTATCGTTAAATAGTATATCTATAAAACACTCGCTTTCATTGTCTGTCTGTCCGTTTGTTCATAAATGTACCTAAGCTTAGATCTTCAAATGTTTTCTTTTTATAATAGCACGTCAAAATGACTGCGTCCTGCCTGATGTTAAGCAAACGAAGAAGTCCACAAAGTGTAAGCGATCCTCATCACACATAGTTAGTGCAATGTGGATCGATCACACTATGACGGCCTGCATAAGTGCCGCTTCACGCCCCATTTAAAAGACCCAAGACTATAAGAGGAAGGGAACACGTGTGCTGGAAGAGAGTTCCACAGCCTAATTGTACGACAAAAGTAAGATTTACTGTGCTTTATAGTACGAGAGCCAATTGACTGCACAGTATTTTTGTGACATCTCAAGCCTGCACGCGTAGTTCTATTCAGAAAAGGAGAGGGAGGGACCAAATCAAAAAGTTCCCAACGTCAAAAATGTACTCAACAGATTTTGAGATGATGCGGGTTTTTATAAAACGAATAAAAGTAAATAGAGTAATTCAAGAAGAAGGATTATATGTACATCTAGAATCATTTATTTGCTAAATGTGGTACGAATGGTCTTAATATGTCAGAACACACATTTGCCTACCAATTACTATTGGTATGCTAATATAGGTACCTACATATAGATATACACATTGAAACAGTATACACTTAAAACTAAAGTAGAGAAACACTGAAAGTTTAAATACCCGAAGTGAAGCGAGGGCGAGCCGCTAGTATAACACACACGCGTTGACTCCAGATAATTCTACGTCGATGCTGCGCGGTCCAAACCTAAAAAAAACCGGCCAAGTGCGAGTCGGACTCGCGCACGTAGGGTACCGTACCACTGATTGAATGAAAAAATTAGGTAATTTGATTTTTGACGTTTAAAAAGAACTACTGTCTAGATTTCATTCAAACCAAATTTCGTTAGTAGTTTTTATAGTAATACACATCATATATTTTTTTCAGTTTTATCATGCCTATATTTTAACCAATCAATAAATCAATAATAAACTTTATAAATTCGGACCACAGTGGCCAAATGGCAGTATTTGAGCGCCATCATGACCGTAAGTCAGTTAACTTCGTATATCGACCTATCACTGTAAATCGCATTGAGAGATATAAAAAAGACATAGATTATAAAATCTCTCAAATATCTTACACTGAGAATAATAGGGATATTGATCAAATGTATGCAAAGCTATTTGACACAATTAAAAATGAATTTAATACAGTGTTTACTAAGAAAGAGGTTAAGGTAGACAACACTAAAACAAAATTTAGTGATTGGGCTACTCCAGGAATTTATAACAGTAGAAGAAAGTTATTCGAACTCTATGAACTTAAAACCACTTCAAAAGATGAGAATATTATAGAACATGTTAGAAAATATTCGAAACTTTTTAAGAAAGTTTGTATAATGGCGAAGGCAAATTATCTTAAAGAAAAAATTAAAAATTCAAAGGATAAAGTTAAAGCCACCTGGAAAATAATCAATAAAGAGACTTGTAAAACTCGATCACATAATCACAAGATCTCTCTTAAAATAGGTGACAATTGTCTTAGTTCTGACGCAGAGGTGGCCGCAGCATTTGAAACTTATTTTTCCAATATACCTTTAATAACAACAAGTAAAATAAATTCTTGTCCGCTTGCAGCTGAATCTCTTCTCAAAGCAAATGTGGATGAATGTTTCAACAATTTTAAATTTAGCCATATTGATTATATAACGATTTTAGAAACTTTTAACGAACTTAACTTAAAAAAGACAGAGGATTTATGGGGAATTTCAGTAGTGGTATTAAGAACCATTATACCCACCATTGCCTCACATTTAGCAATCATATTTAATGAGTGTGTAGATATAGGTCAGTTTCCAAATTTGATGAAATACAGTAAGATTGTTCCTTTATTTAAGTCTGGTGAAAGAAGTGACCCATCCAATTTTAGACCTATTTCTGTTTTACCAGCGCTTAGTAAGATCTTTGAAAAAATAATTTTTAACCAATTAGTATTTCACTTTAAGGAAAATGAGTTATTGCATAAAAAGCAATTTGGTTTTACAAAAGGTAAGTCCACTACTGATGCAGGAGTGGCGCTGATGAAACATATATTTGGTGCTTGGGAAAATAGGCAGGATGCAGTGGGTGTTTTCTGTGATTTATCTAAGGCATTCGATTGCGTTAATCATGAAATCTTACTTCTGAAGTTGCGGCATTATGGCGTCTCGAATGTTGCTTTAAGTTTGTTAGAGTCCTATCTGACTGACAGAATTCAAAAAGTTGTTATTAACGGAATTGATTCTTCTGGCGCCTTACTACGTATGGGAGTGCCCCAGGGCTCTATATTGGGACCATTGCTGTTTTTAATATATATAAATGACCTTCCTTATTTTGCTGAAGGCTTATGTGAGACGGTATTGTTTGCGGATGACACTTCTCTAATTTTTAAAACTGACAGACATAAGCAAGTATCTGACGAAGTAAATAATGCTCTCTCGCAGGTATTGCATTGGTTTAACACAAATAATTTACTTTTAAATTCTAATAAAACAAAATGTATTAAATTCACGATGCCTAATGTGAGGCAAGTAAATACTAATATAATTATGAATGGTGAACACATTGAGCTTGTTGAGTCTACGACCTTTTTAGGGATTACTGTGGATTCCAAGTTACAGTGGGCTCCTCATATAGAAGCCCTGGCAGGAAGACTCAGTTCAGCTGCATATGCAGTTAAAAAAATTAGGCAACTCACTGATATTGAAACGGCGAGACTTGTTTATTTTAGTTACTTCCATAGTGTTATGTCATATGGTTTGCTCCTATGGGGATCAGCTTCTGACATACAAACTATTTTTGTATTACAGAAGAGGGCGATCCGTTCTATATATGGACTTAAATCTCGCGAATCACTTAGAGAATTATTTAAAGAAATTAACATCCTAACTGTGGCATCACAGTACATATTTGACTGCATTATGGTTGTACGTAAGAATATACATTTATATAGTAAAAACTCAGATCTTCATCAGTTCAACACTAGAATTAAGAGCAAACTTGCTGTTTCCAATCTCAGGCTTCGTAAAACTGGTAACTCATTCATAGGACAAAGTGTAAAAATGTTTAACAAAATACCGCAAAATATTGTTGATCTACCTATACATAGATTTAAATCTCGCATTAAGTCCATTTTAATGTCAAAAGGTTATTATAAAGTACAAGATTATATGGATGACAATATTACATGGACATGATAGTCTGCTCGCTTGCGCTTTTAAAACGATATTATTGTATTGTATTATATATTTTAAAAAAGGCTAACTGTTGAGTTTGTTGCGGCACTTCTTCTCAGCAGGCTACACGTCGAAGTGCTGGTAGGAAAAAAGTTTGACGTGCAAAAGTATTACTAGTGAATCTATTTGCTGAAATAAACTATTTTATTTTATTTTATTTTTTATTTTTAGAAGTTAAGGGGGGGGGACACCCATTTTACCACTTTGGAAGAGTCTCTCGCGCAAACTATTCAGTTTAGAAAAAAATGTTGTTAGAAACCTCAATATCATTTTTAAATACCTATCCATAGATACCCCACACGTATAGGTTTGATGAAAAAAAAAATTTTGAGTTTCAGTTCTATGTATGGGGAACCCCAAAAATTTTGGATTTTTTTCTGATTTTATTGTCACATCTTAATGCGGTTTACAGAATACATCTACGTACCAAATTTCAATAATGCAGCTCTTATAGTTTCGGAATAAACTGGCTGTGACATACGGACGGACAGACAGACAGACAGACAGACAGACAGACAGACAGACAGACAGACAGACAGACAGACAGACAGACAGACAGACAGACAGACAGACATGACGAATCTATAAGGGTCCCGTTTTTGCCATTTTGGCTACGGAACCCTAAAAACCTAAGACCGTACATGGATTGCTTCAAGCAGTTCAGAACCGACTGCTTCAAGCTGCAACTGCGCTGTGGACTATAATAGTCATTCATGCGCTGCCGTACACACGACCGTTCGAGCAGTTCACCGCGCGGTCGTGGCTTCAAGCAGTCTAGTCGGTCTCAACTGTTTGTAGCAGTCCGTTTACGGCCATTCTTAGATCTTCCATAGGATCAAGCTCAAACGCGTATTCGGTTATATGACGACCAGTTTGGCTTCGTAGCGACCGTAGTCGCGGGTTCGATCCCGATTTTTTTTTATGCAAGAGGCGGCAGACGAGCAAATGTGATGCCTGATGGTAAGCAGTCGACACCGCTCATGGACACCCGCAACTCAAATCGAGTTTAGGGTCGCTGCCGGCCTTTTAAATAGGAGTACGCTCATTTCTTGAAGGCTCCCATGTCGTAGCTGTTCGGAAATACTGAAGCAGAGAGTTGGTTCCACAAAACCGATGCGCGAGGCAAGAAGTTCCTCATAAAGCGTACAGTGGAGGATCGCCAACCATCGAGATTTGCATGAACATGTCTGTTTGTATTGGTCTGGGTGTTTGTTGTGTATAAATGTATTTATTACAAGATTATCTTTGATGGTCGTAACCTTTCGTGCGAAAACTACTGAACGGATTTGAATGAAACCTAATATGGCTCATAATGTATCCGGTTAATACATATTTTTATTGCACAAAAAATAAAACATTTACAGGAATGAGTATTACAGACATATTGAAGTACAATGTAGGCGGTCTTATCATCGGCCATAAGCTGTAATTTATAAGGGCATTATCGTTTCACGCCGGCAAAGCCGCGCATTGTACCTAGTACATCGAATATTACGTTGATATATTTATCATCTAAATATGATTAGGAAATTTTCACTGTTAATTTAATTTGACTACGGTATCAAATATAAATGTGTAGATCAATTTGATATGATTTGAACTCATTCTGGATGAGCACTGCACTGGGATGTAAGGGAGCGACCTATCACCTTTTCGCTCCAAGCCATCCTCACGTGCCCGTGGTGCATCCTGACGAACAACAAACGAGGCTCTGGCAAACCGACTGATGGCGGTAAAACCATCACGATAGAAGGCGTAGCAAAATACCACATACCGATGACGGGCAGCAGCGTCACCGGAGCAAGAAACTACGCCCTGCGATCGCCAACCCGCCTGCCCAGCGTGGCGATTATGGGTATATCCTCCGGAAGTTTGCCCTAGGGGCGAACAACTGGAGAGGCCTATGTCCAGCAGTGGACTGCAAAAGGCTGATGATGATGACTGCACCAAATTGGATGTTTTTTGATTATGGGTGACAAATTTTCTGTCCGTTTTTGTGTTTAGATGTATTTGAATAGCTTACGTATATCGGGTGCTCACATATACTCGTAGGTATCTGATGCGGACTGTACAATAAATAGTATTTTCATATTTTGTATGACAAGTGGTATTTCAGGAGTTGGCTCGGAACACGAATAGTCCATCAAAATGTCATAACTACACAGCATTTTAAAAGTAAGAAATAGTGATGTAACTGGGCATTTAATATTGTATATGCAGAGGTGAAAATCATCATCATCATTTCAGCCCATAGTGCGTACGGCTAAGCTATGGAACTCTTTACCGGAGTCCGTGTTCCCTGGGATCTCCCAGGTTTTACGATTATAGGTATCTACCTATAATCGTCAGATTTTTAAGGCGAGAGTGAATCGGTTTTTTACCTTAGACTTTAATGAGTTGTAGTCAAGCGCTACCCATTTAACTTTTACAACTTTTACAGTTAAATGGGGAGACAGTCTTTCCGAACAGCTACGACTTGGGAGCCTTCAAGAAAAGAGCGTACTCCTAATTAAAAGGCCGGCAGCGACCCCAGAACTCATGTCGGAGTTGCGGGTGTCGATGGGCGGTGTGGACTGCTTACCATCAGGCATCACATTTGCTCGACTGCCGCCTCTTGCATCAATAAAAATTTACTATAAAAAAAAATGTTGATGGGCGATGGAAGGACATGTGCTGGCTCAATTGGTAGTGACCTCTGCCTTCTGAGCCAAGGGTCGTGGGTTCGATCCCCGCACATTACAAACATTTGTGTGCATGAACATGTCTGTTTGTATTGGTCTGGGTGTTTTCTATGTATAATATGTATTTATTTACAAAAAAAAGTATCTAAGTAGGTTTATCAGTTGTCTAGTACCCATAGTACAAGCTTCGGCTTAGTTTGGGGGTAGATGGCTCTGTGTGGCCCAGCGTGGCATGTCTTGGGTTATTTATTTATTTATTTCTACTTTTTAAAAGCCTTTTTCCAATCACTGTAATAAGTATCTAGTATTCCCTGGCGTTACATTGTCTTACTATTAGCTATTTTACCCATTATAACAACGTTTATACAAACTCCAATAGTATAACTCCAAACTCCGCGATAGTTGATTATGTTAGTTCACCGAAGTTACTGTAGAAAGATCTCTCGAGTCTAAAGACCTAACTTGTTCTAGCCTTGTTCAAAGATGAACGGGGGGCAAATATTGACCCGTCGACAACTTTTAATAGCTTCCCCTACTTGGATCCTATTATTTTTAGTGCTCCGTTGTCAAAAGTACTTTGGTAGTACAGAACGGCTGATGGTTTAAAGAGAAATATTGGAATTTCAATTTTATATTGAGCTGCTATGTAAAATTTATGTATTTATTTAAAAAGAAGTACCTACTTATCTAAGTAAGGCATATTGCAACATATACCTACAATTTTTACATCGACTCAACTGTTTTGTTGAGTTGTGTATTTCTCGCAATTTCTATCGCTATCTACTGCCGGACATAGACTTCTCCAGTTGTTCGCCACTTTGTCCAAACATCTGGAGGCCTTACCCATATGGTTACCCTACCCCCCCTAATCGCAGGGCGCAGCTAGTCGCTCCGGTGACGCAGCTGTCCGTCATCAACCTGTGGTATTACAGCTACAGCTTCAATCGTGAATTGTGATACTATTCACAATGCACGCCTCACACTTGCGTGTGACCTTACATCCTATGACTGAAGACTCTTTAATTAATTAACTATTAACTTGATATCTGTGATGCGACACGTAAGTCGGATGCATTCATCCGAATGCGTCTGTAGCAGACTATGGAAGCTGCGTCATATATTTTCATATCCCTACTGAGAATTTGTCGCAAAACCATCGATGATAATGAAATCTTAACTAATATTATAAAGCTGAAGAGTTTGTTTGTTTATTTATTTGTTTGAACGCGCTAATCTCAGGAACTGCTGGTCCGAATTGAAAAATTCTTTTTGTGTTGAATAGACCATTTATCGAGGAAGGCTTTAGGTTATATAACATCACGCTGCAACTATTAGGAGCGAAGAAATAATGGAAAATGTAAAAAAAAACGGGGAAAAAATAACTATTCCACGCGGACGAAGTCGCGAGCACAGCTAGTAAAGTATATCTAGTAACAAAGATGTCAACTGCACATAGTAGCAAATCATAAGTTGCACAAACGGCAACCGTTTCTAATGACGCCACCAACTTAACACTCCAATTTCAATGAAACATTGTCGCATAAAGTATTCCCATCGCCACATTTATTCGTCGGCACATCTACAACATTAATCAAGCTTTATAGTGGCAATGTATGTTATATTTCTCACATTGTCCAATTCAGTTTGACAATAATTGTTAGCAAATGCCGCTTGTGGCGTAAGCGGGCGCTGCGTGGCGAATAGTGGCGATCGGCTGATTGATTGCCGTAATACATGATGCACTTAGAGAATGACGTAACTGGAGAGAATGTGTAGACAAGTCTTTCTGCGATCTATGTCTCGGTTGTGAGTTGACAGAAGATCCTTGTTGGTCTGCAGATACAGGACAAAACATTTACAGATGTAAAGAAGTTGAGATTTTAATCCTTATTCTGTAGACTTATGTCTATTTTACAATACTCAGGGAACTTACTTAACTCGAAGTCCTGAATCGAACCAAGCTTCAGTCTTTTTACAAAAAACGCTAAAATAGAACTCGATTTTTAAAAATAACGGCATTTTTAACAAAAACCGACTTTTATATGGTGACAATGGGACCAACTACGAAGGACACCATTTCAAACAAAACCACGTTTTCCAGATAGCTTCGGAATTCTCGAAGATATGTGGTCATACACTTACAAAAAAAAACAATAGACTTGATAACCTCCTCCTTATTTTGAAGTTGGCTAAAAAGAGCTCAAGTCATAGTGATTACTTCAGCCCATAGACATCTTTACACCAGGTGGTGTCAAGATGCCATTGAGATTTTTTTTTAAAAGATCGGCGTTTTTGGATGGTCCCTAAGTTTTATCCATTCCGAAAAGTCGCAGCTGAAAGCTGATTCCAGAGAGCCATTGCACGTGACAGAAAATTGTGCACAAAACGTACCGTGGAAGACTTTCAACTATCAAGAAAGGTTAAGGATGAAATCTTCAATAAGTATTAAAATATTATGGTATGAAACATACGGCCTCTCCAATTGAATGAATACTCCAAGCACTCTAGAGATCATAATCGCATTCTGTTATTGTGCCGGTGTCCTGCCTGTAAGCCTATATTGAATAGAGGATATCAGTACATGGTGTGAATAGGGCCGAGGGAGACAAGCGGATAGTTTGAGAGTTTACATCGTATGCTGATACAGGCCCAGATAACGCTAACAAGACTTGTGCATTGTTTGGCCGAATAAGCTGTCTGGGACATAACAGGAAGAACCATAAGGGCAGGTAGTATAAATAAATAAATAACCCAAGACATGCCACGCTGGGCCACACAGCGCCATCTAGACCCAAACTAAGCCGAAGCTTGTACTATGGGTACTAGACAACTGATAAACTTACTTAGATACATTTTTTTTTGTAAATAAATACATAT
The DNA here is from genome assembly GCA_031163375.1 of Conogethes punctiferalis. Lineage (NCBI taxonomy): Eukaryota > Metazoa > Arthropoda > Insecta > Lepidoptera > Crambidae > Conogethes > Conogethes punctiferalis. Next base: position 20,949,310 of record CM062078.1, read on the forward strand.
TATACATAGAAAACACCCAGACCAATACAAACAGACATGTTCATGCACACAAATGTTTGTAATGTGTGGGGATCGAACCCACGACCCTTGGCTCAGAAGGCAGAGATCACTACCAATTGAGCCACCGAGCCAGTCAAATTAAAGTCTACCCGTGTAAACCCCCTACGGTAAAGTTTGGTCTACCTCGTGAGTTTAGGTAGCAAGTGCCGCCGAGGAGCCAATTTTGATATACTTCTTTGGAATCAGCTTCCAGCTGCAACTTTTCCGTGCGAATACGACTTAGGCTCCTTCGAAAAGCAAGCCTACAAATTTCTTAAGCGCCGGCTACGCAATTTTTTTTTTTTTTTTTTTTCTAAATGACTACGATGATGGCCAGGGCGGCCTTGTCATCATCACCGGACTGTTGGGGGAGTGGAAGGCTCTCACCCCTAAAAAATTCTGTGAATGCAGTGTCTATGGCTTAAAGTGATCACTTACTATCAGGTGACCTTGAGGCCCGTTTGCCTCTTTTGTCATGAAACATAATATTTATTTTAAAAAATAGCGGAATACTCAAACCGGGCCTAACATTTCAACTGCATAAAATACACGAATTCATAAAAATGTGCATAACTTCGCTTAACCGGCGCGATCCTTCGCTCGGAATGCAGATTCTGCAAAGAAAACAGCTTCATTCAAGATCTGTTTTAAAGAGTTAGATTGAACTTGCGAACTTCGTACGTTGTGGTCGCTTTCACAAAGTTTATCCCTGAATGCAATAGTTAGTAATAAATATTTATTTTTGCACTTTTCTGAAGGTCATCTTTGATGTGAAAAGGGTTCATGATAGGGACATAGATAGAATTACATCAAGCAATTGATTTGACATGCAATCTCTGGAACGAGCTCCCAGCCGCAATGTTTCTTGTTCGCTACGACTTGTCCTTCTTAAAAACGTGGCCTAAAGAGACTGATAAATGTCAGTGGGCCTTTAGGCCTCAGGGTGAAGGCGACAGGCCCGATGGGTTTGTTCTATTATGCCTGTCGACTTAACTTCTGGGCCTCACGACCGCTTACTGTCCGGTGGAGTGAGATCATCCTGAATGCTCTTAATATAAATTAAACCAAAATATTTTCTCTCGATAGGTAGCGGTTTAGCTGTGCCAGCATTGTAGAGTTTTCGCTCGTGTAACGGTCCTTTGGAATCAGCTTCCAGTTACGAGTTTTTCGAATGGATACGATTTTTTAGGCCTAAAAAGGAGGATGTAGGCCCAATTTCTAAAGGGCTGGCACAAACCTGTGACCTATGTTGCAGTGTGGGCTGAACTGATCACTAACCTTCAGATGACCTTTATGCCCGTATGCCCCTAGTCAAAAAAATTCCTGACTGGTCCGGTGGCTCATTTGGTAGCGAGCCTTCTGAACAGAGGTTCTTGAGTTCGATTTCCACCCGGTACAGACATTCGTGTGATGAACATTTGTGTCTGTTCCGTGTGTGGGTGTTTATATGTAATTGAGTAAATATGTGGTACCTTCCTTGTTCTCCTATACATAACACAAGCGCTTAAGCTACTTACTTTGCGATCGGAGCAATGTATGTGACGTTGTCTGACATTTATATGTTTGTTTATTGTTCGAATCACGTCTTCCGTCTGTGGCGTAAGACCACTCGTAAATAGCGATCAAAATTTTCAATAAAACAATTAATCACGCCTTAATTTCTTCCGTCGTGCTCGTCGCCTCGTGATGTATATCAAGTGGATAATAGTCTTGTGGATGGTAAGATTGATACGAATCATGTCGGCCAAACGGTTCGCTTGCCAACTGTGAAGTTGACAGCTATTTCAAAACTCTTAATATATTGGATGCATCGCAGGTTTCAAATAAGCTTGTTGCCTTAAGAAATGTAATTAGTCCATCTTTTAGCTTATTCAAAAATAAAAGATACGTATTTTTTAATTTGTAAATTAGACTAAAAATTACAAAGTTACTCTATAGCCCGTTGAAATTACGCGTGACGTCACGCGGTGTGGCATTTTCACGGGACGGAGTGACGTCAAAGACTCCCACTCCTAACTTTTGATGCCTTGTATCTTTGCTATTTTTTATTTGAATGAAAAAAGGAGAAATACCTATCCAATACATTTTTATGATCTAAAATACGGACTAAATAATAATGTAATTATTTTGACCCCGAAAACATCCCTATTGTAAATATTAAGTATGATAGCCTGTGTGTGTATTGTCTGTGTGGTTTTCATATTTAGAATAGGACCACCCCATCTTGTGCTGTGGGTCGTAGAAGACGACTAAGGAAATACCAGGAAACGGGTATCAGCATTTACCTGGTACAGGACTACTACGGTCACCAACCGGCCTGCCAAGCGTGTTGACTAACCTATGTCCAGCAGTGGACAACTGGACATTTGCCAGCTGATGATATATAGATAGATACTCTTTATTGCACAAAAACACAGACATTACAGGAAAACATATTCCAAACAACACAAAGTACAATCTAGGCGGTCTTATCGCTTATAGCGATCTCTTCCAGACAACCTTCAGGTAGAGGAAACCGGATTGACCAAGGAAATGCTGATGATGATTACTATTACTATGTAATATAGTACTTAGTTAGTAACTTGTAAGTTATCTGCCTTCTGAGCCAATGGTCGTGGATTCGATTCCCGCACAGTACAAACATTTGTGTTCAAGAACATTGTCTGTTTGTATAATAAATGTACTTTTTTTACAAAAAAAAGTATCCAAGTAAATAGTACAAGCTTCGGCTTGGTTTGGGCTCAGATTAATAAATAGGATTGGGGCTAGATGGCAATGTGTAGACTGTGTGGTTATTTATTTATTTATCTATAAATACAAGTGATATATTATGTGAATATGCTCCAAATATATTTTTTTTTCATTTGTATCAAGTCTTTCCCTATTTTCATTGATATCTCACGTTTTGTTTACAAACTCTTATCCTCTATGTGGGCGTAGTGTTAATCCGGCTCGGGCAGAGTCGCTCGTGATAAAGAAATGGGGGAGCGTTTACCGTCGCGATGGGCTATTTTCGTTCGGCTGAATGAATGAATAGATCCATTCATACGAGCTTTCGTATTGCGCGCTAGTAGGTACAGTCGCGACGACAGATGTTTCAGCTTTACTTGATATCGGCTAGTACCTGAATTTTAGGTATCGTCTGGACTGGCTCGATGGCTCATTTGGTAGTGACTCCTGCCTACTGAGCGAAAGGTCGTAGGCTCGATTCCCGCACAGTGCAAACATTTGAATATGTTTGGGTGTTTTTTATCCTACTAATATTATAAACGCGAAAGTTTGTTTGGATAGATGGATGAATGTTTGTTCCACTTTCACGCAAAAACTACTGAACGGATTTTAATGAAACTTTACAGGAATGTAGTTTGTACATCAGATTTACACATAGGCTATGTTTTATACGAATATTTTTTTTTTTTTTTTTTTTTTTAAAGAAGAGCTTTCAGGATGACCTCACTTCACCTGATGGTAAGCGGTCTTGAGGTCCAAAAGTTAGGTCGACAGGCACAATAGAACAAACCCATTGCGCCTGTCGCCCTCACCCTGAAGGCCTACTGAGATGCCGTTTCACGCCCCGCCTAAAGAACCCAGGATTGTAAGAGGAAGAAAACACATGAGCTGGAAGGGCATTCATGACTTATTGGTACGGGGCAAGAACGAGGAACTAAACCTCTAACTCTAAACTAGATGGCGATGTGTGGCCCAGTGTGGCATTTCTTGGGTTATTTATCTGTGTCTTTTATGTATCACTAGCTGTGCTCGCGACTTCGTCCGCGTCCATTTTTTTTTTTTTTTTTTTTTTTATAATGGCTTCCCTACGCCTGACGGAAAGCGAAAGGGAAGCCCTAGTCGCTGTGACAACTGGCAAGTAACTGGTTAGTTACCTGTGAGTTGCCACTGCCATGCCGGCCCAGCCCTTACCCCCCCACGAGCTCCGGAGACCCTACTCACCAGCAGAAACACGACCCGGAGGTCATTTGGCTGTGGTATTCTATAGGGTGGAGGTCCTTCCCCGGACGGGCAGCTCAATTCGAGCGAAGATTCGCTATGCCCTACCTCTCTTAATTTTACATTTTCCATTATTTCTTCGCTCCTAATAGTTGCAGCAAGATGTTATATAGCCTAAAGCCTTCTTCAATAAATGGTCTATTCAACACAAAAAGATTTTTTTAATTCGGACCAGTAGTTCCTGAGATTAGCGCGTTCAACAAACAAACAAACTCTTCAGCTTTATATTATTAGTTAAGATTTGGAACATCATCAATCAATCAATAATCATCAATGCCTAAGCCTATTACCGTCCACTGCTTAACGTAGGTCTCTTCTAAAGAATGCTAACCATCCCGATATTGGGAAATCTACATCCAGCCTCGGCTCATCAAATATTCAGTTATTGTTCCAACAATAATGTCTTCCAAAAACATTACGCTTCATAAATAATTTCGGTTAACTTTTCAGTAAATGACGTTAAGTTTATTGTAAAAAGAAGTTGGTTATAAGAAAAAAAAACCTTTCGCAGTCGAGAGCCATTTAAATTTAATTCAGCTAAAATCTTCCCGATAAAGACTTCTAGACTGTTCAGAAAGCTTGTTTGTTCATTTATGGTTATTTTATAAAGAAATATCATACACACACATCACACACATTGATCACAGAGTAAGTAGCTTATGCACTTTGTTATGGTTATCATAATTCCCTCGAAGATTATCCTTATTTTAAACAAATACGTAAATCGTTGAACTTAGACACACCTGAAACATCGTCCTAACTAAAAAGTACAAAGTGACCTTCGATCTCACTCTTCTCAAATAAACACGTTTTCAGTCTAGTTTGTTTGATTTACACGATCTCCATCACAGCACGGTAGACAAAACCATTTATCTAAGATCTGTCAGGTTGAAAAATTCAGATAGGTGTATTTTTAAAATCGTTTATCAATGATTTTGTGCAGAGGGATTAAGGAAAAACGGATTGAATTTTTATATCAGAAGTGTTAAAAACAATAGCGTTAATAATGTCACTTTCCTAAAATATGTACGGTTGCATAGAAGAGAACGTTACCTGCGGTAAGAGCGTCTAAATTGTAGTAAAATTATGGCCTTTATCGGAAACACATTTTATTCACTGTGGTAGAATATAAATAACCAATTTGTATTCTGGGACTGGCATCTATATTGGATTTTATTTTTGTTTTGCCGTAAGATTAAGCTAAACTAATAACCTTTCTGGGTGCTTTGTTTAACGGCTGTTGCTTCCTAATGGACAAATCTTAAAGAAAGTCAGTTTACGAAAATGTATAGAGCGATATACGCCCGCATCTGATCAACGCACAATAGTCTGTCTACCTTTACACGATTTCAACGCATGCACACAATACGTGAGCATACGTAGATCTAGCAACAATTCTTAATGAACCCACCTTGCGTATACCAAACAAAAATAACACCACTCAAAACTAACAAACGATAAAACGGCAAACAGAGAAACAGAATCATTAGCGTAAACATTCGTTCGGCCGCGCCTGGCCACAAATCTTTACTTGTTTGCAATTCCCTGGCTTCTACTAATTCACTCAATAGAAAACAACTGTTTTAACTGGGTTAACTGAACTCGCTACTTATGGGGTAACCGATGATAGGTAACTTAAAGCGTCAAGGGCCTTGGATATCATTCCATTTACTTCCATGTAAGGAGTGTACATCATCTTTTTGTTCCTAACCCTTACCTGCCCGTGGTGCATTCTTTGTTTATAAAGTGCTTTGTTTACCAAAATAAAAAATAGACCTTAACTTTAAGCAGACATTTCACGCAGTGCTTTTTAACTAAGAACGATATGCGACCTTTAAACTTTCTTGTTTTCAGGAAAATTAATATTTCATGCAAACTTTTACTTTTTAGAGCTCAGTTATCATCTCACTTGAACACAATTTTTTTTCCTTAAGAAATTAAAATATGCAGTTTTGTGCGCGATTGTACAGTTTCCCGCGTTAGGTGTCACTTACCGAGACCTTTGAAATCGCTTGCAGATAAACAGGTCACATTGACGACTTGGTATATTTACATTTAATTCGCTTCATAAATTTTGACGAGTGAATTTTTGTGCCGATGTAGAGATGAGTGGGTCATCGATCATTTTTTAGTTCCACCCTCACCTGCCCGTGATGGATCCTACCGATGAACAAACGAGGCTCTGGCAACCGACTGGTGGCGGTATGACTAACACAATTGAAGGCTAAATACCATAGACCGATGAAGGGCAATACAGCTACCAGAGCTAGAGGCTTCGCCTCGCGTCCCCCAGCGTCGCTATTATAAGTAAAGCAGCCTATGATCAGCAGCGATAAGCTGTTGATGGTCTTTACTGTTGAATTTTAGTCTTCACACTGCTTGCTTACTAATATGGCGCAGGGACTCAAAATGAGTCTTGACCTTTAACAATAATCCACTTTGATAGGTCGTCGGTCGGTTAGTCGGCTCAGGTATACTCGCTTCACCGCACGATCCTCGCCCATTCTCTCAAGATGGCCGAGTCAGTGGAGTTCTGAGTGTTCACGTAAATTTTAAAGTGTGTGAATTTGAGTTCAGTCAACTTTCGAAGCATGGAACAATCTTCCACCGAACTTATCAAAATTCTTAAAGTAATAAGGTTTCAAATAACTGTCTGACTGAAAACTGTGTTTGATTTCGCTTTTCGCGGCGCCTCTGGTAATGTCTATTTGCGCAGTAAAATAAGAATGTCTTAGGCTGGAAATCGGTCAAGTGAGTACTACATTAAGGCAGCCTTATTTGTTTTGTTGTCGGGTGCCCTTAGCCGCGACACAGTTAGGCGAAGGGCAGTGAGATGACTTTGCTTAAGGTTTATCGTGACTTAATCTGTATAAGTCATTTAACTTGGACTGTCGGCTATTAAAGAAGTGGATGCTCTGTTAAGGTTTAAATGTTATGTAAATGACTAATAATGACTTTAATAGAGTTTACTTAACCATCACTTAGGCTGTGTAAGTTACTTGACTTTTAACAGAAAATTAATGAAGCTCACACTCGGTAATACCGAATATTTTTTCATCTCGTTTGGAGAAAGAAACGAATACAGTTACTGGGTACAACAACATAAAAGCTGTCGTTTTGTGTGTGTGCGTGTGTGTGTAGTGTTATGTAAGGTAGCATGTTTTTATTTAGGAATAAGATTGATTTTTGCTAGGATATTATAGACTAATAACAATTAGTACCTACCTTCAAATTTCATCCATTTGGTAAAGAAGATGATATGACTAAGTTTTTTAAATTTCATAAAGCTCAATGGAAAATTTATTCTCAAAGTATGTAAAATCAATTTGTAGGCTATTAAACTTTGATTCTATTCATATTTTAGTTACTCATTAAATCAGTCCTATTTTCCTTACAGTCCTCTTGAGCTAAAAGTGAGTTTTCTTTACCGATTCAATATGTACATTGTGCCGTTACTGTGAAATTGCGAAGCTGCTTAGTGGGTTAAGGGAATAGCGAAAGTTGAGTTGAGGGGAAAATTTTAAGAGGTTTATGATTTTTACAAGGGCCGTTGAATGATTCGAAAATGGTTTCCTTTTATTTTCTTAGAAGAGATTCGGACATTTTAAGACATAACGATGTGATTACAGTTGACTGTCGAAATGGGGATAAACATTACAAATATAAGTATTGCATGGATTATTATTCTTTTTTGAAGTGTGAGTGACTGGCTCGATGGCTCATTTGGTACTGATTTCTGGCCTCTGAGCCAAGGGTCGTGGGTTCGATTCCCGCACAGTACCTACAAACATTTGTGTTCATGAACATGTCTGTTTCTATTAGTCTGGGTGTTTTCTATGTAATATGTATTTATTTACAAAAAAAATGTATTGTAAGTTTATCAGTTGTCTAGTTAAGTACCTACCCATAGTACAAGCTTCGGCTTAGTTTGGGGCTAGGTGGCGCTGTGTGGCCCAGCGTGGCATGTCTTATTACTAACTACTTATTTCTAATTAAATACAAATCCAAAAGAGAAAAATAAAATGTAAAATGTGTGTTACACTCTCTCTCTCTCTCTCTGTGTGTGTGGTGTGTGTATGTGTTTGTGTGTGTGTGTGCGTGTGTATGTATGCGTGTGTCAGTGAGTGATTGTCCTAATTTAACTTTTTAAAATTTGATTTAGAAAAGTTCGAGTCCTCAATTGACCTTATCAGGAATCGACTACTAGTTAAGTATAAGTAACTTATAATATTTTTTCAGTCTCATTGTAGTCTAAACCTTCTAGCCAAATCGTTACTTCATTTTTACATTTCCTAACTGTCATTTGGTAAATATTCAGTATTTTATTAATATTGTTATACACCAGTGCAGACATGTGTGTATATTGCAATTTTGCAAAGTTTGTGTAAACTCGTGTAGTAATAGCCACCATAATAAATAATAAAAATCCTTATTTGTACTCTCACTTAGTTGATAGCAGCCATGTACAGGTTCCCATCTGGTAGAGTAGACGGGACCAATCGGGAATAACAGCTTTGACCTTACCGTCAAACGAATGACTACGCTATGCCTCTTTTTGAAATATCTAGGGAGTGTCATGTTTCCATAGTGTGTTATGTAACTTTTAAGCTTTGATTGACTTGTTGATTTAATAGTAGCGTCAGCTGAAAATGTTATAAGCGCTGTACTGTGTCCAATAGTTCTGTCATCATCATCATCAGTCTATTGCAGTTCACTGCTGCACACAGGCCTCTCCAGTTGTTTGCCACTTAGGGCAAACATCTGGAGGATATATCCATAATCGCTACGCTGGACAGGCGGGTTGGCGATCGTAGGGCGTAGCTTCTCGCTCCGGTGACGCTGCTGCCCGTCATCAGTCTGTGGTACGTAGCTATGCCTTTAATTGTGATGGTTGACCAGTCAGCCACCGGCAGGATGCACCACGGGCAGATGAGGTTGGCTTGGAGCGAAATGATGATAAGTCTCTTCCTAACATCCCATATACAATAGTTTTATAATTGATTCTAATTTTCTATCGTTATGCATAGGAATGTGAGTGACTGAGAATTTCGACATTCTTACCATATCTGCCATAATTTTGTTCGTTATTAAATACATAAGATATAGTTTACATATATACCCATGTTGTAGCGATCCCAAAGCTCGTGTTATTGCAATTAATAATATGTACCTCCACAAACATATATCAAATATCAAACACAGAACAAACACAATGCTTATCACATGAATGTTTGTCTTAAGTGGGCTTCGAACCCAAACCGGGATCAATTTCAAATGGGCCGATCATATGCAATATGTACCTCTCTATGACGTAGTATAGTCCCTCTACAAATAACGTTATTTCATTACTATCGATAAAATGTATTTGCGTATATATTTTGATGGCTGAATTTTAAGCAGTCCTAACCTAAGGTCAATATTTAATGTAAGCTTGTCAGAAACCTTTTGGTTCATAATACCTAATAATAGTATTGTAATGTAATTTATCTTCGTGCATTAGATCTTTATGTCTGTAGCTATATAAGCGTCCTCTTAGGAATAGTCGTAAATCCAAGGCAAAAATGTGATTGAGCCAAAGCTGCGGGCTTTTGTTAGCTCACCCAGTATAAACACTGCCTATAGTGTGGGAGGCAACGTATAAATTCGACGCAGAACGCAAAAGTGATTAAAATGAGTAAAAAATGGAATCTCCACAAAAAAACTGTGGCATATGTCAAGTGATTGATTTGGTTTTTGTCCGCTGACGTGACAATACTTGGGCTTTACTTTCGCTTTTCACTTGGCGAAAAGGAGCCACTATACCGTGCCACTATGAAAAGAGAAAAGGTTTTTAAAAGTAAATTTTTTACTACATAAAACTTAACATCGATTGAATTCCTGTGTGATCAAATTCTTTCGATATGAAAAGATGAGCTATTTTCAGCTTTTATTGTATCTTGCTGTTTAATGAGTCTGTGATTGTCACAGAAACTGTAGACGTTGTATGTTAAATTTCATAAAAAATTTAAAAGAATTCAATTAATTGAGTAAAAAAATTAATTTAAAACCACTATCCATTTATGATAACAGTCCTTAAATGAGCATGATTAAAATGTCCAGTCAAACCCAATTAACTAAAACATCGCTGGCACCGGAACGCAAACGTGCTTTACACAAACACTCGGCTTACTACCTCCCATAAACCTCTTCCACCTACATTCCGACCCGTGTCACTTAACAGTCCAAAACCATTTAACCTGTCAGCAAATTGAGCACAGTTAAATCCACTAATTCGAAACCTTCATAAAATTTACTGCGACCACCCGCACTATAACCTTAATCTCACCACTTCGGATACGAACCGTTCAAACTAATGAAGCCTGTTGTTTTCGCACCATCAATTTCATTATCTCTAAAATACTCACGAATATTCTGACTGGATTAAAATAAAACCGCAGAATCAATCCATTGAAAATACGAGTAGGTCGTTTGCTATTGAATTTATTGTGCATTTCATTGATTAATGAAAAGGCGTCTGTTTTTATGTGAATTGTGATGTATAAACATATACTATTAGAGAGAGGGAACATAAATGGAACTAAAATTAGGTATATTTAAAGACGGTACTTACACCTTCTGGGGATGGAACGGAGCGGCCTATCATCATTTCGCTCCAAGCCAACCTCACCTGCCCGTGGTGCATCCTGCCGAATAACAAACGAGGCGCTGGCAGCCGACTGGTGGCGGTTCAACCATCTCAATACGGCGTAGCTAAGTACCACGGACTGATGACGGGCAGCAACGTTACCGAAGCAAAAAGCTACGCCCTGCGATCGAGCGAGCTATGGAAAGGGCTATGCTCGGCGTCTTTCTGCGGGATCGGATCCGAAATGAGGTGATCCGGCAGAGAACCAAAGTCACCGACATAGCTCATCGGATTAGTAAGCTGAAGTGGCAGTGGGCTGGCCACATCAGCCGCAGAACCGATAACCGTTGGGGTAAACGAGTTCTGGGGTGGAGACCGCGTATCGGCAAACGTAATGTAGGACGCCCTCAGGCCAGGTGGAGTGACGATTTGCGCAGGACGGCTGACAAGTGCTGGATGCGAGAAGCCTAAAATCGACCTAAGTGACGAACATTAGAAGAGGCCTATGTCCAGCAGTGGACTGACACGAGCTGATGATGATGATGATGACCTAGGTTACAATAGGTATTCGACTATGATCTACTGGAAATGTTCACGAGAGCATGTTGTATCAGTTATTACGAGTATAACGTATACATTAGCGCTCTGAAAGGCGCACGCAGCGATTTATTACACGTGCGTGAACGAACACACAAAACGCGAGATTGCTCACTAATTAGGAATTATGACGGAGTTGTGCTCAAGTAGAACTGGGACACTGAAAACATCACATACATTGCTCCGATCACAAAGTAAGAAGAATGATATTGTTCTATTATGCCTGTCGACCTAACTTTTGGACCTCACCCGCTTTGGTGAAGTGAGGTCATCCTGAAAAGCTTCTTATGAAAAAAGCTTAAGCATTGTGTTATGGGCATAATTAAGTTGTTCGTCACTTGTTGTGATCGAACCCACGACCCTTGGTTTAGAAGACAGGACACCAATTTAGCCACCGGGCGAGCAAATAACGTACAATCTATTTGTGTTGTTTAGTTCGCGTTAACACAAACAAACATGATTAGCTCCACTGAATGGCTCGGTGGCTCAATTGGTAGTGACCCCTGCCTTCTGAACCAAGGGTCGTGGGTTCGATTCCCACCCGGGACAAACATTCGTGTGATGAACACTTGTGTTTGTTCCGTGTCTGGGTGTTTATATTTGTATTTAAGTATTTATTTGTGGTACCTTCGTTGTTCTGATACCCATAACACAAGTGCTTAAGCTACTTACTTTGGGATTAGAGTTAGATGTTGTCTGATATTTATATATTTATTTATTACTGAATAATTTGTCATCTAAATTGTAATCATTGGGGCAAAATGTTAAATGCATTAACAGAATTCACACGAGCCGACGTACCATTGCGGAATCATTTTAATCCGGCCTAATCCCTACTACATATCTACTATCTGTAACAAATACTAATTGTTGTCGCTCCGTAATGTATTCAATTTAATTAATTCTCCATTCGCCTAATGATTGAATATGCAGGGTAAATATGAGCTTTCGCTTGGTATCACTAATATTATTCGGAATTGGCTAATTTCGTATTAATGTTATGCGGTTTCTGGGCGTACATTAGCGGCGATGTAATTTTTTGTAATGATGAATTGAAGATGTATCATGTCTTATGTTGAGATAGATAGGTAGAAAATCTTTATTGCACTCAAACACAGACATTACAGGAAAACACAAACCTAGTGCAATTTAGGCGGTCTAATCACTTATAGCGATCTCTTCTAGAAAACCATCAGGTAGAGAATACCAGATTCACTAAGGAGATGGGTAACCCAGTGCAAAACTATCTATTTTATATGAAACACCTAAAATAAGTTATGTACTTATATATATCGAGATATTTGTTGCACCGATAGCTTTTGCTATCATCATCATCATCATCAGCCAATCGCAGTCCACTGCTGGACATAAGCCTCTCCAGTGGTTCGCCACTTTGGGCAAACGCAGAGACTTTACCCATAATCGCCACGCTTTAGGCAGGCGGGTTGGCGATCGCAGAGCGTACTTCCAAGCTTCGGTGATGCTGCTGCCGGTCATTGGTTTGTGCTATTTAGCTACGCCTTCAATCAATGGTTATACCGGCACCAATCGGTTGCCAGAGCCTCGTTTGTTATTCGGCAGAATGCACCACGGGCAGGTGAGGGTGGCTTGGAGCGAAATGATGATAGGTCGATTCCTACGATAATAATTAAAAATGTTTAAGTTATTTATAAGTTAAGAAGCCAAGTTCTTAGGAACTTAAGTAAGGTCGGCGTATTCCACTTTGGGCTTCTTCGCCTGAGAAGGGATTTTCGTAGTAAGTTTATACTAAGTATGCGTAGCAAAGTTTTCAAGAATGTCACAACTTGAAGTAGTAAGTTCCTAGTTAGTACGCATATGCAAGCATACAAGATTTTACAATCAAAATAGTTTTGTTTTCGTAAGCTGGCAAGTCTCTCAGGGTTTAAAAAGAGTAGTGAAAAATGTCCAATTATTAATGTAACGAGATCGGTGACTGATTGAGCGAAAAGTACCAGGAGCACAAAGATGCTAAAGAAGTCGAATTTATGTTTGTAAGAAAATGTAGTATCTTATATAGTAACCCAAGATCCGCCACGCTGGGTCACACAGCATCACCTAGTCCCAAACTAAGCAGAGGCTTGTACTATGGGTACTAGACAACTGATAAACTTACTTATACTTTTTTTTTTGTAAATAAATACCTATTATACAACTAGACCAATACAAACAGACAATGACATGTTCATGCACAAAAATGTACTGCGCGGGGATCAAACCCACGACCCTTCGTTCGGAAGGTAGAGGTCACTACCAAATAAGCCATTATTGATTTAGTTTTAAGCCAGTTATATGGTGTGCATTAAGCAATACCTTTATATCACAAAAATACACCTGGGGGTGTGTCTAATATAACTCTGCGTAAGCAAGTTAACATGGCATTGCCACCTGATTCTCCGTCACCAGCGCCGTTGTTCAACGCGACTCCCTCGCCCTCAACAAGCGCCACCACGGAAGTTGGTGCGATGATTCCGAGCGAGTTCATTACTGAGATTCGTCTGCTACGCGAGGAGGTAAAAGCAGCCCGAACAGAGATGCATGAGTTTCGGAGCACTATAACAAACCTTACTGCTGCTGTGGAAGTATGCAACCGGAGGATCGACGAGCTGTCTGCTCGAGTGGATGTCGTAGAACAGGAGCGCAGAGATGCGGGCGGTGCCCCCTCAGCGTTAGAGCAAAAGATTGAAGACCTTAAACTTGATTTGAATGATCGTGACCAGGAACTGCTATGCAATGATATCGAAATCACAGGTGTACCAGAAGAAAAAAATGAGCGAAGCTGTCACATGGTGCTCACCCTTACTCAAAAATTGGGTGTTCAGCTGGAGGAACGAGACCTCGTGAGTGTTGAACGTACGGGCCCCGTGCGGCGAGTGTCGGCAGACGACGCGCCGCCCCGGCCGCGCCCTCTCGTGGTGAGACTGGCGCGTCGCGCGCAGCGGGACCAGATCCTAGCAGCGGCGCGAGTACGGCGTGACTTAACCACGGCAGGCTTAGGCCTACAGTCAGATGCGCGACCTATTTACGTTAATGAACGTCTCACACCAACGAACCGTCACCTGTTCTACCGTGCTCGAAGTGAGTCGTCTCGCGCGCAATGGAAATTTGTTTGGACTCGCGATGGTAAACTGTTTGCCCGCAAAGATCAGGGAACACCACGCCACCGTCTACGATCGGAAGCTGACATTACTAAAGTTTTTGGTTAGCGATGATGTTCGTCCTTCTTTGTTTCTGTACCGAGCTTTTCATTTGTAATTTATTTTTGTTTTTATTTAACTCACTGTGTGCTTTTTTCGCCTTAACGGGAGCTTTTGTTATGGTGATATGTACTCTTTTATCACGATTTTTGCGTAGCTTCATTTGCTCGTGTTTGCATTGGTGCATGAATGTTTTGTCTTTAATGCGTAAACTATGTATATTTTGCAGTACAATACTTAGCCGAGACTGCATGTACAGTGGAATATGGCAATATTATTATTATAATTTTTTTTCTGTCGGTTTGATTTTGTACTATATACAGACATTAACGAAACACTTAAATATTTCTAAAGTACACATAATACTCTCTTTTACACCTTTCACGTATACTGTGTATTACACCCGAATACAATTTAACACATTCACAACCTGCTGATTCAATTCTATTTAATAATATTGATTGGCGTCATGTAACATTACTGTGTTCTGTTTTAACACATTGCAAACATATCATCATTGCATATGCATTTGTTTTTCAATTTGTCAAATTTAAAAATAAACTCTCTGTAGGCCTACTGAATCCTGGATCTCTTGGTACAAACCATGACGAATTCATAGTTGCTATGGATCGTCATAAGGTCGATATAATGGCTATCAATGAGACATGGCTCAGGCCGGGTGAAGAGGGGCGGGCACCTTCTCCCCCTGGATATCGGTTGCTTCATATCCCACGACCAGCTTCAATCCGCTCTCGGGGCGGTGGCGTCGGCTTTTATATAAAACAAGGAGTCAATGTTCGACTCATTGACCATCCTCATACGCCGACGGTCGAACAGATGTGGCTAAGTCTCAAGTTAAATGGCGTTAAGCTGGTAATCGGCACGGCTTACCGTCCACCGTGGCTTAGTGTTGATACATTTATTGATGGTATAAGCGATTCGGTGTCTTCGTTTAGTAAGTTTGATAAATTACTCTTATTGGGGGATTTTAATGTAAACATGCTCAATATTAATGATATCCATACAAAAAAACTAGTAGACTTTCTCAATTGTATGAACCTCACGCAATATGTGGACAAGCCGACTCACTTTACTGACCACAGCGAAACTTTAATTGACGTAGTTTGTTCAGATACACGTATTACACATTTGCTGATTGACCATATACCAGACCTAAGTAGCCATGCCTTTCTTACTTTCAATTTAAATATCAGGAAAAACAAACCACCTCCAAGGTGGATTGTGTACAGACCCTTTAAAGATATAGATTATATACAATTTAATAAAGATGTCTGTTCGATTCCGTGGGATGATATTGAAAGCGAAGATATAGATACTATGTTACAAAGATTCAACGATAATATTTTACAACTATTTGATAAACATGCTCCAGTCAAGCGCGCTTATATTAAATCCCATTCATATCCATGGATAACATACAATATAAAAAAAATGATTAAGTTGCGAGATAATGCTCATATTAGGTTTAAATCGACCCGACTAGAAAAGCATAAAGTTTATTATAAAGAATTAAAAGGTATCGTAAAAACTGCCATAAATGCTGAGAAATCGGCATTCTTCAATCAGCATATTAACGCTCACATGAAAGCTCCTCGTTTGTTGTGGAAAAATATAAAAAAGTATATTGCAGATTTTAAAAAGAAGAATTTTGAGCTCCCTTCCAATTTATGCGATCCAGAAGCTATTAGTGATCATTTTTTGAATGTACCAGGTAATAATGATGTTGATGCGATGGTGATTAATGATCTTAATAGTTGTCAATTTAGCTCTGCTGTATTTTCCTTACAACCTGTAACTGAGGAAGCTGTCGGGAACATAATTAAAACTATTAAAACTAACGCACAGGGTATTGATGGAATTACGTTAGATATGATATTGCTCACATTGCCACATACATTAAAAATAATTACGTCATTAGTAAATAGATCCATATTGACCGGTGTGTTTCCCCATAAGTGGAAAACCGCGATTGTTAGACCAGTTCCAAAGGTACAGCATCCTGTTGAGTTCAAAGACTTGCGCCCTATTAGTATCCTTCCATGTTTGTCCAAAGTTGTTGAAAGAGCAGTTTGTACTCAAATGACTGAGCATCTAGAAAAGTGTAATATACTTCCCGAGAAGCAATCTGGTTTTAGAAAATGTCGTAGCACAGCCACAGCCCTAATAGATGTAGTGGATGATATACTTACAGCACAAGATATTGGCAAAGGCACAATCTTGGTGCTGTTAGACTACTCCCGTGCGTTCGACACAATCAATTCCAGTATTTTATTATCTAAACTCCGTTATTATGGGTTTGATTCTGCAACTCTGAAGTGGTTTACTAGTTATTTGTCTGAACGATCACAATATGTTGAAATTCGAAAGGAAAATGGGTCTACAGCTTGTTCAAAAACGTCAAAATTAACCAGAGGGGTACCACAGGGATCCATATTGGGGCCGATACTTTTTATTCTATATACCGCAGATATTATAAAAAAGCTAGAAAATTGCCGTTATCATTTATATGCTGATGATCTTCAGCTTTATGTATCTTTTAAACCTGAAGCAACCGCTGCAACCGTGGATAAATTGAATGAAGTTCTGGACCGAGTTAACCAATGGAGCAACAGTCACAACTTAGTATTAAACCCTACGAAGTCTAAGTACATTATATTTGGATCACAAAATATAATAAATAAAATACACGCTCAGAAACCACGCGTTTCAATCACAGGTAATCCTTTAAATAACGTAACACAAGCTCGTAATCTGGGCATCCTAATGGATGAAAGGTTACATTTCGAAGGACATGTGCTAGAAATTATGCGCAATTGTTTCTACAGGTTGAAGGTACTTTACAATTTACGGGACTATGTGAACGTGGACGCGCGAGTTCGATTATGTGAATCCCTTATACTTTCAAAACTGAATTATGCTGACACTGTTTTCGGTGGATGTTTATTAAAGCGCACTAAGAAGTTGATGCAACGTATACAAAATGCTTGTGCCCGATATTGTTTTCCGGTACCTCGACGATCACATATCACTCCATTCTTGAACCAAAACAATTTATTAAATATGTCTGCGAGATACACCCTCCACTTAGGATCATTGCTTTTTGAAGTTATCAATAAGAAAGAACCTTCTTACCTCTTCGGAAAACTGAGATTTGCGCAGTGCAAAATGAGAATTGCTCCACGTTTGATGTTTCCTCAGTACAATACGGCTGCGTTTCGTGGCAGTTTTCGCTATGCTGCCACAAAATGCTGGAACAACCTTCCGCCACCAATCAGAATCCTAAAATCTGTTGCTTCTTTTAAGAGAAATCTTAAAAGATATCTTGTTAATGAACAAAAAGTTTAATAGCCATTCTGTCTCTCATGTGTTCTCATTCCCATCTGTCACATTTCGTACACTCAATGCTCCACCCACTAATTCTCCAACTCTCACACATTCATGCACACAATGTATATAAATTATTAAATGTTAAATGTTGCCTATTGTTGCGCTCTGCGTTTGTTGTTAATAATAAGTGTTTTTGTTTGTATAATAGGTGTTTTTGTTTGTTTCTATAATTATAATTTTACGTTTTTTGTTTAAATTTTGCGTTGGCCGGTGTTGCGACGTATTCGTGGTTTCCACTGAAAACCAGCGTTATGGCAAATAAATATTTGCCATGACATTATAGCTGAGTGGACACCATTTTGGCCACATCCTACATAGTAGCTAGGGTTTATTATTATTATTATTATTTTATTATTATTATTTTTAGTTATAGTGTTACATTGTGTAATTGTGGCCAAATAAAGCTTTTCTTATTCTTATTCTTATTCTTATTCTTATATCTATTCATACAATAGATAAAGCGTAATAGGGTGTTATATCACAACATCGTATCGCATTACGGGCATATCAATTCGCGTTTACGCTAGATCTTTATGCGATTCGAAGTCATGCGATAACCTGAAATGATACAAATGTGCTATTTAGGTATTCTTTTTTATCATAACGAGTATTCATGGTGACATCCGATACTTACACTTTGGCTCAAAGTTGACCATGATGATATGAGGTGAGTTTAATAATTTTACACACACAGTGGCATCCTTTCGCTTTTTTACGCTACCCAAAAGGTGAAAACATTACCCCATTACTAAGACTTCGCTGTCGATCAGTCCGATCCGTCAGTCCGTCTGTCTGTCACCATGCTGTATCTCAACTGCGATAGCTGACAGTTGTCACAAAATAAGTGTTTTAGTGAGGTCACGGAAGAGTGTGTTGCGCATAAAAGGTGTAGTTTGGTTACAGACTTACCAATTATAGCTGGCTATAAAGGGGGATGTAATGGAGCGACCTATCATATTTTCGCTCCAAGCCTGCCCGTGGTGCATCCTGCCAAATACCAATAAACGCGCTGGCAAAAGCGAACGTTGCTCTGGTGGCCGACTGGTGGCGGTATAACCATCACAATTGAAGGCGCAGCTAAATACCACAGACCTATGACGGGCAGCAGCGTCACCGGAGCGAGAAGCTACTTCCTGTGATCGCCAACCCGCGTGCCCAGCGTGGTGATTAAGGGTAAGTCCTCCAGATGTTTGTCCAAAGTGGCGAACAACTGTAGGGGTCTATGTCCAGCAATGGACTACAATAGGCTGATGATAAAGTATACATATGAAGGTCTTTCGATTTAAATCAGTGGTCGTTACCACTCAGCTACCATTTTTATTGCGTTCATAAGCTTTTGACTGCCATTGATTTGTTCTGACTGCTTTGTTCTACAGTGCAGTGATGCGAGTCCAAAAGATTCCAAATTTTTAATCCCGGTTTCAATACTTCTGCCCAAAAACCTTTTAGGCACTGGTTTTTAATCGAAAAATTACTCAATAACGAACATGTGGAACGAAAATTCAAAGACAGGTTTTCAACAGGAAAATCGCTTTCAATGCTAAATGCAAGTTCTCTGAAATTCGTGAAATTCATTTCGCATCCAATTCAAATGGATTGTGGTCGATTTTTAAGTCTTATTTACTCTGCTGTGGGATGTAAGGGAGCGGAAGGAATAATCACGCTAGGCAGGCGGGTTGGCGATCGCAGGGCGTAGCTTCTCGCTCCGGTGACACTGCTGCCCGTCATTGGCTTTTAATATTTAGCTGCGCCTTCAATCGTGATGGTTATACCGCCCACCAATCGGTTGCCAGTTCCTTGTTCGTTATTCAGCAGTATACACCACGGGCAGGTGAGGGTGGCTTTAAGCGAAAAGGTTATAATAGGTCGCTCCCTTACATCCCCGTGTTGTGGATGTCCAAACATAATCTGGGTCGATGGTTCATTTGGTAGTGACCACTGCCCTCTGAGCCAAGGGTCGTGGGTTCGATTCCCGCACAGTACAAACATTTGTGTTGATGAATATGTCTGTTTGTATTGGTCTGCGTATTTTCTATGTAGGTATAATATGTATTTACTTAAAAAAAAATATCTACGTAAGTTTATCAGTTGTCTAGTACCCATAGTACAAGCTTCGGCTTAGTTTGGGGCTAGGTAGCGCTGTGTGGCCCTGCGTGGTATGTCTTGAGTTATTTAATTATTTATTTAACTATCGTCTCTTATTTCTTATTTCTAAAGCCATTCATATGTCCCTGAATAAGTCCCAAGTGTTGTACCCTGATCACTGATCACCATCGATCGGTGTATAAATCCGAATCGCGCTTTAACGTTACGTCACAGACGCCAATCAATGTCCAACGCAGGTCGGGAGGATAATGTCTGAAAATGCGGTTGTATTTTCGATGGAGCGAATAAAATTACGCGACGCGACCCACGGATCAGATGGTTACATAATCCAAGTAGGTAACGTTTCATTTCTTTTTTTAAAAGCTTTTATTTAACTTGCCTTGTTAGTATGTTAGTGTGGGCACATCTCGCGAGCTGAATTAGCACCACTTCCTGTCGTCAAATGTTCCTGTAGCAGGGATGTAAGGGAGCGACCTATCTTTTCGCTCCAAGCCAACCTCACCTGCACGTGGTGCATCCTGCCGAATAATAAACGAGGCGCTGGCAACCGACTGGTGGCGGTATAACCATCACAATTGAAGGCGTAGCTAAATACCACAGACCGACGACGGGCAGCAGCGTCACCGGAGCAAGAAGCTACGCCCCGCGTTCGCCAACGATTATGGGTATATCCTAAAGTTGTTGGCCCTAAGTGGCGAACAACTGGAGAGGTCTATGTCCAGCAGTGGACTGTAATAGGCTGATGATGATCCTGTTATCAGATTAACATGAAATTTGGTATACTTACTTACGTAACCTCGACGACAATGCAATAATATGGTATGCAAGATGGGGTCCAAAAGTGAATATTCTCCAATGTATTAGATAATTTCCATAATTTTTCTCTCTAGCTGCAATCTGAGCTAAGAACGGAGATGAAAGAATAAAATCAAAAGCAACAGAAAGAAAACTTTTCTTTCAAACTCGCGTTGGTCGCGCTGTGAAATGTCGTCGAGTGGACAGGGTCCATTTGTACCGAGCTACTTTTAGGGTTCCGTAGCTAAATGACAAAAGAAAACCCTTATGGATTCGTCTATAAGTCCATATTATGTTACAGCCACTTTTATAGTTTCGGGAAAACTCACGTGTTTCCTCCTTCTTACAGTATAGGATCCTTTAAATGAAGCGTGAAGAAGCATCTCACGGGCCAGCATGGCTGTGGTAACTGACTGGAAACTGAGGTTTCCCGCCCGTTATCAGAGCGATTTGGGCTTCCTTTTAGCTTTCCATCAGGCAAAAGGAAGCCACTATGCTGAACCAATATAAAAAAAAGTTGATTCCCGAAAAAACTGTACAGTTGAAACTTGGTAAGTAGCTATATTCTGTGAACCGCATTAAGATGTTCAAACAACAATAGAAAACAGAAACAAAACATTTTGTGGGTTCCACATAACTACGTCATAAATCGTAAACCACATTTTACCTTTCATTCAATCAACTCAAATCAAAACCTCAATCAAAGTCTATAGAACTTTTATATATTTTTTTAAAGGAAGAATTTTCAGGAAGACTTCACTCCACCTGATGACAAGTAGTCGTGAGGTTCAAAAGTTAGGTCGACAGGTATTTCACATGCTGCAAAGGAACCCTTCATGGGTGAGTCCGATTCGCACTTGGACGTTTTTTATTTAGTTTACTAGATGACACTGACATTGGCATGGCAGCCCCTTTATTACTGTGAGCGTTCCTTTTAGTTAGATAGAGCGGCAAAGGGTGAATACGATGCAAGTGGCGGGTTCCGTAAATAAAGACACGTCCATCGGTCGACAGGGACTACGAATCATCATCGTCATCATTATTGACTGGCTCGGTGGCTCAATTGGTAGTGACCTCTGCCTACTGAGCCAAGGGTCGTGGGTTCGATCCCCACACATTACAAACATTTGTGTGCATGAACATGTCTGTTTGTCTAAAGTCGAAAGCCGTTTTTCGTTGTTCCGTTCCCCCAACAACACAGTGATGGCAATACCGCCGTAACCATGGTCGTAGTTATTTCATAATCAAAATAAATTACCAATACCTCTTCATAGGGAACCCTAAAATATTAAATTTCCTAAGAGGGAAGCCAAATATTAACATTGTTTGAAGAGGCAGTGATTGATAAGCTCGCTAGACAGAAATAAAAATGGTTAAAGCGTAAAGAGAGGTAGGGCATTGCGAATCTTCGCTCGAATTGAGCCGCCCGTCCGGGGAAGGACCTCCACCCTATAGAATACCGCAGTCAAATGACCTCTGGGTCGTGTTTCTGCCGATGAGTAGGGTTTCCGGAGCTCGTGGGGGTTAGGGTTGGGCCGGCATGGTGGTGGCAACTGACAGGTAACTGACCAGTTACTTGCCCGTTGTCACAGCGACTTGGGCTTCGCTTTCGCTTTCCATCAGGCGTAGGGAAGCCATTATGTAGAGCCACTATAAAAAAAAGCCGTGAAAATATACGAACGACGGAAAGGTCAGTCATCACAACGCTAATTAAATAAATCATCATCATCATCATCAGCCTATCGCAGTCTACTACTGGACATCGGTTTTTCCAGTTACTCGCAGCTTTGGTCAAAGATATGGAGGCCCAACCCACAATCGGGCGCGATAAAAGGTAGGCGGGTTGGTGATGGCAGGGCGAAGCTTCTTGCTCCGGTGACGCTGCTGCCCGTCATCTGCCTGTGGTATTTAGCTACGCCTTCAAATTGGGATGATGACTAAAAAATAATTTAATGTCCATCAGATAGATTAATGAAAAATATTGGATACGTATTTTTTATTTTGCCTCTTGTTCAAAAACTTACGAAGATACATTGATTTTAAATGTCACATGACGTCACGTTAGAGTACAAAATATACTCTAACGTGACGTAGTTAGCCCCCACTCCGTAACTTTAATGCGCTATATCTAAGTATTTTCTTGTTATTTCGACAAAACAAAAAATACGGGTCTTATATTTTTTTATTATCTAAGAGACGGACTAATTATTTTCTTCATTTTCATACCTTGTCATCATCCGTATTGTGATGGCTATCCGCCACTAGTCGGTTGCCAGATCCTCGTCTGTTATTCAGCAGGATGCATCACGGGCAGGTGAGGTTGGCTTGGAGCGAAAAGATGATAGGTCGCTCCCTTACATTCCCTTTACTAGCATGGTATTTCGTCTAGTGTCCTCTCACATCCCAATTAAGAGCCTTTTAATCGGATGTCAATGACCGTTGAGAGACGTGGATGCATTAATTAAGTATTCGTTTTAATGACGTCGCGAACGTGAGAATTTTCCAATCGGGTTGTATAACGGTTTTAATTACTACGAGAGCACTTTTTTGAATCTTGACTCAGGGACTTTTTACCAGCGTCTATTCACAGTGCGAATCCGAATCCGATCGGAATCAGCTGCTCGGATTCGGAAACTTTGAGTGAACGTCAAAGTTGACATTAATCTCATTATCGGCCTGCAAATGTCCACTGCTGGATATACGCCTTCCCCAATGACAGTTGACATTTGCGGATTGGTGACCGCAGTAGGTTTACTTGGTACCCAGGTAAACGTGCTCGCGTTTCCTTATATTCCATTAGTCGCTTCTACGATGCCCATGGAATGAGGTGGGGTACTAGTCCTAGGTGATAGGACACTAGAGGCTATTAAAAAAAAAACAAAAGGCCGGTGGAGTTGACACACATGACAAGACAAGACCAAAAATATATTAATACATTTTTTTTATAGTAGCTCGACATAATGGCTACCCTACGCGTGATGAAAACCCAAATAAAAGCTCAAGTCGCTGTGACAACGGGCAAGTGCTGGTTAGTTACCTGTCAGTTGCCACCGCCATGCCGGCCCAACCCTAACCCCCCACGAGCTCCAGAAACCCTACTCACCGGCAGAAACACGACCCGGAGGTCATTTGTCTGCGGTATTCTATAGGGTGAAGGTCCTTGCCCGGACGGGCGGCCTGATTTGAGCGAAGATTCGCTATGCTTTACCTCTCTTTAAAATAATGTGCATTTTCTCCCCTTTTCCATACAAGCGAGTATGGAAAAGATACGGCTAGTTAAAGTTAACACAACAAACGCTTGTAGATACCTACTATGTATCAACATTCTCAAATACAAACATATGACAGACGGACGATATCAATGAGACGTTCTGTCTCTTATTTTATTCATTCATTAATGTCATTCGTTACCTAAGTACTATTTTGTTAAATATTAAAATTCGTCAGCTTTGAAAGTCTCATGCATTTAAATTTTAAAGGACTATTGGGAAGCTTAATGGTAATGGAAGTGAAAAAAGGCCGAATGGCCTCATACACGAAAATGCAAATCATTCGGCCATTTGATGTCCATTACTCAGCAAGTAAAAAGGCCTTAAATTATCTCCTTACAGATTAATGGAAAGGACACACGGACGTTTTGCATTTTATGTGTCAACATTTTATTTGCAAAAAATGTTATATACTTAATATTATATGTATATTTATAACCGATGGTGTAAACGAGTTCTAGAGTAGATACCGCTTCTCGGAAAATGTAGTGTAGGACGCCCTCAGGCCAGGTGGAGTGATGATTTGCAAGAGAAACCCAAGTCGCTGTGACAACGGGCAAGTAACTGGTCAGTTACCTGTCAGTTGCCACCGCCATGCCGGCCCAACCCTAACCCCCTAGGTGCCTGATTGATTTGGTTGCTTGTCCGTTGCTGCAGAGACATGGGCCTCTCTTTCGTTTTCATCAGGCAACAGGAGGCTATGCTATGCAACTATAAAAAGTTTATTTACATAATTTTACGCCAACGACGCTTAAACTCAATGTAAGTAATTAATACTTAGCATACATCGATGTTTTGCTAAAACTTCAAGTAGATAGATGATTTATCTCTTTACGAAAGGGAAAAAAAAACCTTAGGAATAAGTTTCTTAGAGCGTTAAGTATTCTTTAGAACAAAACTTTTCACTTAGATCAATTAATCTTCTTACACTGAAAGTTGTTAAATAAATAATATTATAACGTGAAGCGAGTAAATTCATTTTTCTTTCAAGTTTTATTTTACTAAGTAATCTGTTTGCTTAGTAAATTTTTAGGAAAGATCGGAGCCCTCCACCTTAAAGGATACCGCAGCTAAATGACCTCTTGGTCGTGTTTCTGCCGGTGAGTAGGGTTTTCGGAGCCCGTGGGGGCCGGCATGGCGGTGGCAACTGACAGGTAACTGACCAGTTACTTGACCGTTGTCACAGCGACTTGGGCTTCTGTTTCGCTTTCCATCAGTGTAGGGAAGCCATTATGTCGAGCCACTATAAAAAAGGCCGGTTTTCCTCGACGCATACACCAGGGACCCTGGTACGGCACACCAAGGAGAGAGGAAGGGCATAGCGAATCTTCGCTCGAATTGAGCCGCCTGCCCGGGTAAGTACATTTACCCTATAGAATACCACATTTTTTAAGCCAGCCCAGTTTTGAAGGCGTCCATAGGCTGTGGTAAGTGCGGTAACATCAGGCAGGCTGTAGCCTTCATCATCATCATCATCAGCCCATATCAGTCCACTGCTGGACCTTAATGGTATAAAAAAATATCTTTCCCTAATCAGTTAACAATACTCAGTTATTTATAGCAATAAATCGTCACCTTTTACTCGTAGCCTATAAATGTCATAAACTTACTTAGTCAAAAATTCGCAAAGATTACTCGATAATCGAATGAATTTCAAGTCCCATTCAATTTGCCTCGTCACCAGCCATCTATTAGATTGATGTATTTTTCCCGAGCCATTACAACTTCTTGAATAAATGTCAGGCTGAGTGAGATTTATATCATTTCCAATATCGTCCCACGAAAGATAAGGAGAGGCGGTGTTAATTGCCTTTTGATTTGTAGCTTTGAGCCAATTTTGCTAACGTTTAGATGTTAGATTAAGTCTTGTTAATTTAAGAAGCGAAGTTTTCTAATTTCACTCCTTTTTAAGTGACTTCTGCCAATATTGGTTTAAATTTTGGAGTTTCATAGGATCATTTAAGTAGAATATTTCGATATTATTGCAAATTAAGGCGATTAACACACTGCCACGC
The DNA here is from genome assembly GCA_031163375.1 of Conogethes punctiferalis. Classification (NCBI taxonomy): domain Eukaryota; kingdom Metazoa; phylum Arthropoda; class Insecta; order Lepidoptera; family Crambidae; genus Conogethes; species Conogethes punctiferalis. The sequence continues at coordinate 20,975,387 of CM062078.1, forward strand.
TCCACGAATGTTCTTGCAGGAGTGCAGGTCTGCACCATCGTGCGGGTTTTTATTTTTTGGATTCACCACGCATGGCAATGCGGGATTCGGTGTGTCATACAGGGCTTGGAGTACCGGTAAAAATATGGTAACGTTACTTTGCCTGGCCGAGGTATCGCTACTTAAAAAAGTATCGATACCTAAAGTAGCGGTAATTTTTAACGTTATTAATTACCGCTACCTTCATGATGGTAACGGTAAAAGTATCGGTAAAAGTTTAAACGTTACTTACTTAATTTTGGATTAAATTCATTCTCTGTCTCTATCGCTCCCACCCAACATGGTCTCATGCGTCTCGTGTCGCGAAGTTGCCGCTCTGCTATAGGTAACCGTGCGGAGCGGCGACGCAGCAAAGTAGCGTAATAAGTATCGTTACTTTTACCGGTAACTAAAACAGGTATCGATACTTTTAACGTTATGTTGCAGTATCGATATCTGAAACTTAACGTTAAGTTTGCGTTCCGGTAAAAATTACCGTTATAATTTACCGTTAAAATTTAGTATCGCTACCGATTTACTGGTAATTATTTTACCGGTAAGAAAGTAACATTATGAATTAACGTTACTTACCGCTATTATAATGTTAAATTGGTAACGTTACCAAGCCCTGGTGTCATACCTCGCGTTTCGCCCTACTTCCACGTCCTATCGTATTTGATTATGATTGTTGAAAAAGCATGGACCGCTTACAATATCATTTTGCGGTGCCTCTACGTAGGTACAATGTGCCTTATCTGTTTTTTACATCGTTATATAACCGTGTGACAAGCAAGCGTGTGTAACACAGTTTGACAATAAATGATTATCATAAGTTATCTTATAGAAAAATTAAAAAAAAGGAAAAATTTGAATGTGTGCTGACACTTAATCACATGCAATATTAGGTATATATGTGCACTGATAAAATAACCTGTATAGATTGTCAGCAGTTCAAAGAATAACTGGAGTCGAAAAATAACTTAGCACTATTTTAGGAACGGTGTTTTATTACGTTTCGGTTCAATAAAATATGAACGTGTTTTAGTACGTAAAATTGTTGATAGTAAATCAGTTTACGAGCTTTTATTTCGTATCAATTTTACGGTGGTTTCCATTCAAATTTTTATTACTGTTTTTGATCTTTGACCTTCACAGTTTCATTGATAAAGAGTAGTTAACTGTACATAATAAATACTAGTAAACAGTAATTGAAGTAACAGATGTGTTTATAATAGAAGATAGCTTTGGTTTAAATCACAAATTAAAAACAAATGAAAATCGACTTGTCATTCTTCAAACGTGGTCTGCGTGAAGAAATACAAGACGAATTTCATTTGTTTTTAATTTGTGATAAAGATAGTTTTTTCCTCACGGTAGGGAGCGGCTTAACTAATTTACTGTGCCCCTGGTATTGCATTCTATGAGCGGCGGTAATCGATTAAGATCAGATGTGCCGCTTGCTCGATCGCCACCCACAGACATTAAAAAAAATCTAAGATAAATTGGCGAGGTAAAAGTAACTATCAAGTTTCTTGTCGATGAAACTTGGTAGAATCCCCTTTCCTTAATTAATATGTAGAATAATTTCTATTTACTTTTGTAAATTGCGCTTGACGATATTGTCTTTAGTCTATTTTCTTTTTCTAACTAAGTTAATAATTTTTATTCCTATTTCTAACTAAGTTATGTCGTGATTTTGAAAATGGCATGATCTACAATTTTTGAATGAGACATTTTTATCTTAAAGTTAACCTGAAGCGAGATTTTATGCGAACTTTATCGCTGAATGTTATAGTTTTGCATCCTTATCGATGGAAATTTTTCAAAATTTTATTGTGTCCTTTAAATACGATTTTTTGTTTGTCTATATTTATTAGGCTAACATAGCTTCTATTTATCTTTAGATTATGTGTTTGTTATATGAAATTTAATTCCGTCTTTGAAAATGACTTAAGTTTATAAATCGTGTATTTATAACGTTACGCTATTAATCAGCCGCCATTATTTAAATCATTTCTTTAGTTCTGACGTCATATTCAAAATACATATTTTGAAAGAACAACACGATGATAAACGACATTAAACAGAAGTGTAGTTTCAATAAAAAAAAGATCATAGGAGTCACATTTCACACGGGCTACTTGTTAATTTGTTTCACAAACTCCAAAGAAACGAATAGAAATAAATTCTCCGTTGTGAAAATAAATCTTTCACAAAGGTTTGGCTGGCGACACAAAATAATTCGTTTTTGCTGTCGATTGCTATAATTTAGTGAGAGAACATACGTACTACAGAATAGAAGTTTGCAGTTATTTGTAAAGGACATTGTTAGAATGAAAAAAAAACCTGTAAGTAATTAAACTTGTTGCAATTCTCAGAAGTAGCTTTTCTGTGGCTTGAATTTTCTTTCAGTTAATATACCCATCGTATTTTATAATAAAACTCCTTAATTAGTTCTCTGCATTACCTACAAGTTAATTGCATAGGGTAGTCTTTTATATATTTCTGTGCAGTAAAAAACTATTTATACTAATAATATTTCTACGTTCAAAGCTACACAAAAGCATAAATAATGTAAATTATGATTTTAAATAATGTTTCTATTTATATAATTTTGATATCCATTAAATTTACTAAGAACAACATGCGATTTAAAACTAATTAAAAAAACGAAAAAAAGCCAAAAATCAGCTGTCTGTCAGTACCTAGATTGTTTGCAATTTTATTTCTGTTTTAGGGATTTTCTAGTGTTAAATCTGTACCGCCAGGTACCACATAATCATAATTTAATAGGTACAATGTGACCACGGCTCTACCTTAACCATTAGTACATAAGTTTATGGGATTTCTAATTGAATTGTTACTTCCTTTATTACGCGGTCTGGACACAGTTTTATAAGCTCCGATTTTCTGAGGCTGTTATAACCTTACATTGAATTTAAAGTTGTAAATCCTATTTCTAAATGCTAAGTGTTTCCATCTCCGCGAATACAAATGAGTGTTTTTTCTCCTATTTCCATTCTAAAAATTTCCTCTCGAGACTTCACAAACTTCTTTGTACACGGTATTATGTTACGAATTGTGTAGTAATCTCGTTTGGAAACTTTCTATTCACGTCTATATGATACGATACGATGTCCGGGTGGATTGAGATCTTGTAAAAAGTATTACTAACAAGGTTTATCGGAATTCTCGAGGTCGGAACTGGAAAAATTGATGTACGAAGTTATGTTGCGTTGTCAGTCGGTGAGTAGGGTTGTTGTCTTTTCGGCGAAACTAGGACAGAGTATGGTACATTCATCATTTTATCGTGTCACTGTGTTAAGGTTGTGCTACTGAGCTGTATAAATCATGCTTACTTACTCTTCTTTTTCTCGAGTCAAAGGTACTTTGCCTCAAATAGCACCAGCCCAAAACATAGCGAATTGGACGCCAATATCGGTCGCTTTGCTCACTCATCGTACATGTAGTTATACATAGCTAGTTAGGTGCGCATATAAGCCATGGTCTGCAATGGCTGTCTTATAAAGTTTTTTTATTGATTAACTAGAAATTCGATGTGACAACGTCGTTTTGTTCAGCAGGATGTACCGCGTGCAGGTGAGGTTAACTTGGAGTGAAAATATGTTAAGTGGCTCCCTTACATTCCTTACACTCCAAAGCTAAGATGTAGTAAGTGCAATAAACTTTGAAGGTAAAGTATAACGGCTTAGTTAACTTTCTCTGTACCTACATTTGTTATACGTAGGTACATGCCTAATTTGGAAAATGTTTCATCTTAACTAATATTATAAAGCTGAAGATTTTGTTTGTTTGTTTGAACGCGCTAATCTCAGGAACTACTGGTCCGAATTGAACAATTCTTTTTGTGTTGAATAGACCATTTATCGAGGAAGGCTTTAGGCTATATAACATCACGCTGCAACTATTAGGAGCGAAGAAATAATGGAAAATGTAAAATTCTAACTATTCCACGCGGACGAAGTCGCGAGCACAGCTAGTTTGCTTATAAAAATCTTATACATAATGGTAATGCAACTTTATGCATGGCTAGACTTGGACCTTTTTAACCGACTTCAAAAAAAAATCTCAATTCTACTGAATTGTTTTGTTGTATTTTTGTTACCACATATCTCCGAAAATTGTGAACCGATTTGAAAATATTTTTTTTCGGAAGGGTGTACTTCCGAATTGGTTCCACATTGTCACCATACATCAAGTTGTTTCTTTTTGCTAAAAATGCTGTAATTTCATAACCCATTCAAAACTGGAACACAAAATAATTCGAGAATATTTTGTGTTCCTCATTGACTCCACTGAAATAACCCACAAGGTAGTCATACCAACAACTTAAGGGGTAGTTCCTATCACGTGTTGTTCAAACGTCCGTTAAGGCCAAGTTTATCCGCCGGCCCGCGCTGCCCTGGTGACCCTGACTCCGGGCGCCGTGCCAGCAGACCATTGTCCGCTCGTCAACAGAAGGAGACATTTTATATTTATTCTTCGAGCTTTTGTTTTAAAATAGATAACGTCTACTGTTAGACGTTTGTGGTTCTTGATCTTTATATAATCAATCTTCTTTCGCCTAAATAGTACCTCATGCCTGTAATACCTTTTGCCATATATATGTTCGTTTATATCGGACACGACTCTAAAAATTCTGGCAAAGAGTTCCATAGCTTAGCCGTTCGCACTATAAATGTATAGGCAAAGCGCTTCGTGCGGCTGTTTGGAACCTGCACCATAAATCAGTGTGTCCATAGGTACTTATTTTAAGACGAAATAAAACCTTTAAATATAGCAAGGAAAACCATTATTAGCGGCAATAAAAGAAGTAGCTACCCCAATATGCAGAGATTTTACTAAAATTCGAACAAGATTCATTTGGAACCGTTCCAACGGCGAAGCGTTAACGGAACATTAAGAGCGCGCATACAGTTTTAAGCAACTCGAAACGCACGTGGGAGCCGATTCCGAAACACACATAGACATCATTTGTGTCTGTGTGGGTGAGCGGCGTGTCGGACGCTTACTCCTTCGGACGAACATATCTTGATACTTAACAGTTTATTATTCATCTAAATTATTTGAACATTCTTTTATTGCTAAATATTTTATTAGTGTAGTATAGGTGCGAACTTATTAAATTGATTTTAAAACTTTAGAGTACATTATTCTTAAGTGTTTATTAATTAAGGTTTAAGAAAAATATAACAATATTTTTGTCTTTCTATCTTTAGTACCAGGTACTTACCTATCCAAAGGTATTGTGTGAGTGATTGACATTATTAATGTTGCTTTATAAAAATCAATAATCCCTACTCTGTTTTCCTTGCCTTCTGATCATGAGTCAAAGGTCGTGAGTTTGATTCCCATCCAGGACAAACATTCGTGTGCTGAACATTTGTGTTTGTTCTGTGTTTGTTTTATTATTTAAGGAAAGAGCAGTCTCCGTGGTTGCCACGATATAACTCTAACCCGTTTTATATTTTAACTTGTAAAAATTACTTTGTTCATTTTCACTCGGCAGAAATGGATCTCACAAAGAGGCTGGTTGCCATCATTCAAAAAAGATTAGTTTGTAAACAATTTGTCAATTTGAAATAAGGTCCTAAGTCTCCTATGCACTGATCACAGAGATCATGTATACCTACTGATGCTTGTGCTGAAAGTTGTGCTTGTGTTTCGTAGCAGAAACCCCAGATGGCCTACAACAACTAAAATCTGGTTCCTATCCAGCTTGACCAATCCATCACTTATTCTCGGGATGAATATTCGTCGTGACCCGAATCCTAAGGGTTACATTGAAGGAGTCATTGACTACTGCAGCATTCTTTAAAATAGGTGTCCTGAACCTGATTCTGAAAGAATATATCACGACTGACCAGCGCTGTTTTTTGTATAAGGCACAAATCTTGCGTAGAATACTGCTTTTACGCTATTTTATAAATGATGCAATGGACAGGTTACAAAGGCGAGCTATCTGAATAGGTAGGTATGGTGAGTCCTCTTGTATATATTCAAAAATTGTCTAGGATCGGTATTTTGAAAATTAAAATTAAATACAACAGCAAGTAAAAAATGTTGTCATTATCTCATTTATTTTCTACTTTACGGTCTAAATTAAGAAGACTAAACTTGTAGATCAATCAATTTTTAAACAATTTTGGTTCCTTCCTTTTCCCCTAAAATCGATATTTTGGAAATAAAACTCGCAAATCGCGACATATTCAAAACTGTATCATTATCTCCTATGTTGTACTTTTTACGGCATGAATGAAAAGAAACAAAGTTCTAGAGAGTCAATTTCCGAACAATTTTGGCTCCTACCTTTTCCCCCAAAATCGACATTTTGGAAATTAAACTGAATTAATTAATTACTTAATAATATTTCGAATTTAACATAATTCCAATGACGGCGACGAAGCAAATAAAAGAAATAACAATACCTATTATGGCAAACTGCTGCACTAATGAGGGCGCCCATATCGCGTGTGAATTCGCCACCAGAGGTGCTAGTGTAGCGTGAGGTATCCGAAATGTCAAATTACATAGGTTCTGTGGGTTAAACGAGTTTATTTCGGAAAATTAAATAATTTTGTGCAATTTTGGCATAGCTGGCATTAATTTTCGAAAATATGAGACACGGCTCAGTGATTATCTGCGCTTTAAAAGCGGAGCCGAGAAAATGAGGTATAAAAACTGGTTTGTTTATTAACCGTTAACAAACAGTTTTGCCTTTTGGAAACTTATGGCCTCCTTCTTATAACGAACAAACAGTCATTACATGCATAAAACAAACCTTAACAGCTATGCCCGAAGACCTCACTATACAGTGGCGCCCTCTGGTGATTACAAAAACGGTAGCCCTCATTGGCAACGTTGCACCTTGCGACTTGCATACTCAAGTTACATGATCGCCCTGCTCGTCGCCATACTACCATTCAGCATACGTAGCCGGTAATTTTAACGTAATGTATGTAAATAAGTTATCTACCGTAACATATCCGTATCTTACCAGCCTTTTCGCTAAAATCACCCCTAGTAACCGTAATGGCCATACATTTCACAACTATCATATTGCATTTTGGTTTTACATTTTGAAACTATAAAATATAATTTTTACTTCTTTCTAATACTATCTGAATGAAAGTAGTAATCTCATATCGTTATCAGCCTCTCACAGGCCACTGCTGGATATTGGCCTCTCCCATTGTTGACCACTTTGATCGATTTAATTTTAATCTTAGATACTTGTTATTATTGTGACACAAAGATTCACTTATTCCACACTAAACAATTAAGCGACAATTTCAAAATTGGATTCGAAGATCGATTTATCTAAATCTAAATAGATCAATTTCGTGCATACTATCAAACATTTTATTTATTTATTTATTGGTACACAAAACAGAGTACAACAATACATGATAATTGGTGAAAGAAAGGGGTAACATTATTAGGCTGCACGTCCACAAATATGTGTACACAGCATGAAAAGCTAACATCTAGTTACAGTGCTATGAAGTGATTACAAAAAAAAAAAAACAAAATCAAATGAATGAGGTAACTCCAATAAGCTGTTGAAAGGATAACAATAATAATGTGAACAAATAAATACATATAATAAATAGAGATATATACATAAATACATGAACAGAAAAAATATTATTATACATGTAAATTAAATACAATGCAATGCATTGTATGTGACAGAATTGTCTAATAACAATTTTTTTACATTCGTAAAAACATTATTATTATGCGATGTTATATAGAGCAGATTTCCATTTATTAACAGATGAGTTATCAGTTTATCATCCATCTTTACACATATAATTTTACTAATAATAACTCGACTATGGGTTTTCGAGGACTTTCAGCTTCATTGTATGCCTTTATTTATAGTCGTGAACATGTGACGTAGATTCCTTAAATGCTCCCAACTCAAATGAATCTCCTTATCAGTTTCTTCATGGAAGTTGTTTCTGACCATTGATGTTAACGAGCATAATAATAATCATTGGAATAGCCTTACTTTGTAACTTCATTAGTGAACTAATAAACAAATATCATATGATTTTTTTTAAATATTTAGCAAATGTGGTTGTAGATAATAATAATTATAATAATCCTGATGTTTGTATTTGATACTCATGACTAAATATTAAATCATTTCATTAATTTGGTATATTATTTTAACTTAATAAATTTTCCATACAAAAATAATATTACAAAGTATCAAACTCGTGGAGTTGTATTCGCGCAGAGCGGTATACGCTCATAAAAGTGGCTGTGCGTATGTGTGCGTGAGCGGAGCAGCGAGCGGCACGTCCTCCCTCTGGGATGACCCGATTTGGACTGAATCGGCAAGCGTCGCGCGCGTGGCTTTATAGTCACTTTTAAAAAAATCGTATAAAATAACAGGCATAGAATATTAATAAAATAATAATTAAGTGCACTTAAGAAAGACTTCTTTTACATTTACACAAAATTTCAACTAAAAGAAACAGTGTTTTCTACTAGAAAAACACTGTTGAAAAGTGTAAATTGAGCTTATTTTGAAAAATTATTTTAGGCAATTTAATAACACATTTTTGAAAGTTTTTTTTTCTAGTGCACTAATAGACCATATAAGCTATTGTATAAACATATATTTAAAACATATGTATGTAATGGAATTGATATTAAGACTTTCGAAATTGACTCTGACTCGCATTTTTGCGAATCGGCTTACGGGAGATCTTTGATAAACAAAAATATACTAGTAAATGTTGTATTTTATCTAGCCTACGCACTGCTTGAAGACTTTATCTATATAAAAAACTATGTTTCTTATTTCAAAAAAATCGTTTTCTATGATAATAGCTCGCCCGAAAATACCAGTTTCGCCGCAAATACGTCGAATTCTGTATGCGCGCTCTTAAGTAAGCCCAGTCGGGTCCCAACTGCACTGAAAATTGGTCCCAGTTGGAACATTGACTCCGCCACCTGTTCCGTTGTGGCACCGTTTAATGATGCTTCCATGACCGAAATCGGCCACAGCTACTGATTCTGAAAAGTTAGACGTTTTAGTTAATGGGAGCTTCTCTTTGGCTTTCCATTAGGCGAGGGGAAAAAATAGAATATTTATTTGCTAAAAGCATGGTACACATAAATGTCATAAATGGTGGTGAGAGAGGTAGGGCATAGCGAATTTTCGCTCGAATAGAGCCGCCCGTCCGGGGATGGACCTCCACCCTATAGAATACCGCAGTCAAATGACCTCTGGGTCGTGTTTCTGCCGGTGAGTAGGGTTTCCGGAGCTCGTGGGGGGTTAGGGTTGGGCCGGCATGGCGGTGGCAACTGACAAGTAACTGACCAATTACTTGCCCATTGTCACAGCGACTTGGGTTTCTCTTTCGCTTTCTATCAGGCGTAGAGAAGCCATTATGTCGAGTCACTATAAAAAAAAATAAGAGAGTTTAGTATAGCTGCTATAAAAATACTAAAGACTTGTAAAAATGCTAGGGTTGTGAACAATCTTACAAGATTGTACCTAAATCCATTTCAGCCACAGCAGCCAATCCATAACAGGTTGTATTGTTCAAAAATATGCAAAAAAAATTTGAGCAATAACGTTTAAATAAATAAAAGAAACATTGTAGTTCACATGTGTGTATGCAAAGGAGCTGCATTCTTTCTCTGCAAAACTGATTCTAAAGTCAATAATGTAAGGTCTCTTTATTAATGCAACGTATCCTTGCCTTAAACTGTTTTTTTTTTATACTAGCTCGACACAATGGCTTCCCTACACCTAATTAAAAGGGAAAGAGACGCCTAAGTCGCTGTTACAACGGGCAAATACGACCTGGAGGTCATTTGGCTGTGGTATTCTATAGGGTGGAGGTCCTTCCCCGGGGACGGGTGGCTCAATTCAAGCGAAGATTCGCTATGCCCTACCTCTGTTTACCGCACATCAGTAGTATAAATAACATGTATAACAAATTTTAATCACACATAGTAAACGGCTTTGGATTTTCCATTTTACATCAAAACGATACGCCAAGATGGCCGGCTTTACTTTTAAAAGAACCAGGTGTTGTGTACACGACCTAAATTACTTGCACGGCGTGACTAGGGTTGCCAATTGGTAAATCTCAATAGATGTCAATTGAATTTTGTATTTTAAGTTTATCCCAATCTAGCGACTAGCGTCCCGGCTTTACACGAGTGCAATACTTGTATTGTACATACTCGTATTAACTTTCCTCTTGAATACTACTCTATCTATTAAAAAACCCGCATCAAAATTCTAAGCATACATAGGGACACGAAAAGTGACTTTGTTTTATAGTATGAAGTGAAGAATATGTACGTTCGCAAGTCCTGTAAGTAGTAAATAAAAAGTAGTTATTGTTAGGACAAAGCTTGTGTAATTAAAGAATAGATAACGACCACTGTGTCAGAGGTATCGTTCTCTACCGCTCAATAAAACTGGTCGTTATTTAATATTTCATTTCTAAAACTTACCATTTTTAACAGACTTCACAAAAAGATGGACTGAATATTTTTTTGTTGAATGTTTCTTACCACATATCTCCAGGAATTGTGAACCGAATTGGATTTTTTTTAAATCATATTATTGTCTGGCTTAGCCAACATAGATACATTGTTTCTGGTCCCCACAATCATAAAATATAGATTGGCAACCCTACTATACCGCTGTGATGGCGGCCCCATGTGTGGTAACCTACCGCTTATAAGATGATTACAGCATACGCGCACCTTACATTGGAATTGTAATAAAAAACATAAAGATTGTTTAGGCGGAAAAAAACAACGCTTTATTTTTGGTACGAGTACGTGAAGAAAGTTCAATCTTACCTACGTAACCATGAAAATTCCGCGTGAGTGTGTTTCGTGTAACCAACACATTTGGTTGCTGATTTGTTATTCGGCAGGATGCAACACGGGCAGGTGAGGTTGGCTCGGACCGGAGCTTAGGTCGCTCCCTTACATACATTACTTCAGTAGACCTATCCTATTACCTGTCAATTTCGCAGCACATCTCTTCTCGTCTTCTCTCCGCTCCGCCTTAATGGATGCCGGATCTTAGGTTGCGGTGCCACTGAGGCGGCGCTTAGTATATCGAAATCCAAGAGCTGCAATCAGACACACCTACTCGTACTTACCAAGTTTTAACAGAACCTTCTTTTTTTTTTTATGCGAGAGGCGGCAGACGAGCAAGTGTGATGCCTGATGGTAAGCAGTCGACACCGCCCATGGACACCCACAGCTCTAACCGAGTTTATGGTCGCTGCCGGCCTTTTAAATATGAATACGCTCGTTTCTTGAAGGTTCCCAAGTCGTAGCTGTTCGGAACCTACAGTTCTTATAGTTTCGGGAAAAAGTGGCTGTGATATACGGATGGTCAGACAGACATGACAATATGTAAGAACCCTTACATTTTGCCATATAGCTGCGGAACCGTAGAAAAGTGGCTGTCACTTGCTTCTGGTAACTTCGTGGCCGCTTTAAACTAGTCATGGCGGCGTTAACCCAATGTGGTGACCCTTAGACGCAGCCGAGCATGCATCAGCGCCCCTGCACTAGACGCCCTTCGCCCTCCACTCCTGTACAACAAGACGGAGTTTAGGTTACACGTCTCGTGTTACTTAAAGACTGGGACTTGTTCTGAGCAATGCCTACAGCTTAAGTGATAATTTGTAACAATTGTAACTTTACCAAGCGGTGAAGGCTACACTTACTTCGGACAGTCGAAGAAGGCAGATTGTTCCCCAGAAGGGTTCCCCTTTGAAACGTAAATCTGCCTCCATGGATTTTGTGTGTTATTACGTGATTGTGAGTGAGTAAAGAGGGACCGATTTAAGAGAGAGAGAGAGATAAAATACTCTTACAACCTAAAAATCATCCTCTTACAGAAAAATAATTACGAGTATAATTAATAAAAGTACATATTTAATCTTATCGCCTCTTGTTTAATTTATTCAGTAGAAAGATTTTGTACATTTTCTAAATTCAACCTTCTAATAAGCCGTGAACCAAGCTACACTATTAATCATCCCATTTCCGTGCCGTGACAATGTACTGAGTAAAATATGTTCTTGCACCGAGAAGGGAGATGGGAGATGGGGAGGTGGGGAAGTGGGGAAATGGGGAAACTGGTAAAATAGGGGCGATTAATTACTTCATAATGGAAGTGGTTCTGAAATTAATGACGTGTCGACGACTTCTCATTAATTGGTAATTTTAATTGTACGTAGTCAATATTTTTTACCCAAGTCCTGCCTTTTCTTTTCTCGTAGTTTTCGATATATGTACAGGAATCATTCCCGAAAATGTTTAACGTTGATATGGTTGATATCATCATCATCATCATCATCAGTCGTCCACGGCTAGTTAAAGACCTTTCCAATTGTCGCCAGTTAACTTGATCTTGGGCTTCTAGTATCCAGTTGACAAGTCCAGCCATCTTGCGCTTTTAGTACAATTGCTGGAAGATAAAACCATAGATAGACCTAGGTATGTTTATGGCTGCATACGTAGGTACATCTAAAGGAAACATTCGGACCGCTTTGTCATAGGTAATAAGATCACTTTGTCTGTCTGTCAAGAGCTTTTTTCTCAGGACCGTATCGAGGTATCATGCTAAAATTCATATCGATCAGGTCAATTGTCCATAAATGTTAAAATACAATATACTTAACTGTATGTAAATAGAATGTGCGCGACATTTAAAACGTAATAAATAAGTACATAATTTTATTTATGTTACATAAAAAAGCATAGTTACTATAAATTCGATTGCGTTACGAAAATTTTGTGAATAATGAGGCAATTACGTACCTATTTTTATCGGAAATTGAAAGTGAAACTCAGCACTTTCAAAAGTTCGCTTCAAAGGCTTCACAGACAAAGTAGCAATGAGAGTGAGCGCTGAGTTAGCAACGACGCAACTTGCTGCACCACCGAATGTTCTCTAGGCCAGCGTTTCTCAAAGTGGGGTACGTGAACCCTTAGAGTAGGTACCTATGTTTTATAGAATCGGGGCTGCTTCTATTTTTCCACTGACTTGAAGTGGAATATCGTTGGTAAATTTGATTTTGTTTATTTAATTTTAATGCACAATAGAAATAGTGAATAGTCCTCTAAAATACCGCAGCCAAATGACCTCCGGGTCGTGTTTCTGCTGGTGAGTTGGGTCTCCGGAGCTCGTGGGGGGCTAGGGTTGGGCCGGCATGGCAGTGGCAACTGACAGGTAACTAACCAGCTACTTGCCAGTTGTCACAGCGACTTGGGCTTCTCTTTGGCTTTCCATCAGGCGTAGAAAAAAAAAGTGTACAAAAGGCGGACAGTCAACCATTGGGCTAAGCAGAAATAGATGTAGGTAGTGTGCTGCAAAGTTTGTTAGCCCTGGAGCTAAGAAAGCGCCATAGTTTGTAACTATAAACACTACAGCGGAGCACCCTTAGAAGACGGAAAGAGGATTGAACAAAATTTACGTAGTCGTACCTGCTGACAATAAAAACCAAATACCAATATGATGAATATGGACTTGATGACTCAGAATGAACGGCTGAATCTTTTGTTTGCGTTGGTATAGATAGACGTTCTTTTCTTTCACTTTTCCAAGGGTCGGTAGACCTGAGTATTTGTTATGAATTTCAGCTTGATAGCTCTATGCGCTCCTGAAAAGGGTAGTGATAGCCAGACTGATGACAAAGTCATCATAATATACGGGGTCCGTTGTTTCCTTTTCAGCTATGAAACCCTAAAAAGACCTTAATCTCTTCAACAGCAATATTTTTTCTTTTGTTGGGGTCCTTGAAACCGTAAGTTTGGGAATTCTTGCCTTAGACGAGGCTGTCAGTTTGCGTCATTCACAAGCGTTCTCAAAGTGTAGAGAGGAGGAACTCGTGTTGTACCCGTAGACTCTGTTTTATGCCTCTAAAGAAAATGTGGAGATGTTTTTTTTTCGTTCAATTTGTAATCAGTCTCATATACTACAAGCGGATGCGCTGAAGCCATTACAGTCTGTTCTCCATCGAGGACAATACGTATTTTTATACCACACTATTCTTTTGTATACTTTGTGGTATCTACTTTTAAGCTGTATTGTCTTCACTTCCTCTGTCACTTTGTTAATCTAAAGATGTCAGTTTCCAGCTGCGACTTCAGAGACCTTCAAAAGACGAGTCTCATACTTCTCAAGGACCGGCAAAGCACCTTTGACTCCTGGTGTTGCGGTATCTTTGGGCGTAAGTGCTCACTTACCTACCATCAGGTGATCTTCAGGCCCATTTGCCCAGTAGCGATTGTGGGTGAAGCCTCGATATGTTTGCTTAAAGGGGCGAACATTGGAGAGGCTGATGTTGAATTTCCATGTTGATTACAAGGACACTGACACCTGGTACTTTTTCTGGTTTAAATCGAATTCGGAATATTTTTTATAGTAACTCGAAATAATGGCCTCCCTACGCCTGATGGAAAGCGAAAGAGAAGCCCGAGTCGCTGTGACAACGGGCAGGTGGTCAGTTGTCAGTTGCCACCGCCATGCTGGCAAAGCCCCCCACGAGCTCCGGAAACCCTACTCACCGGCAGAAATACGACCCGGAGGTCATTTGGCTGCGGTTTCCGGTAAAGGGTGGTGGTCCTTCTCCTAACTTCGGCTCTCTCTAAAACCTCACTTTGTTTTCCTCCAACCAGACACATGTCACGCCTTTCAGCGTTTCCAGAAATTCGCTTCAAAGTCTTCATTTACTAGCTATATTCTACTATACAAATTGCTTCAGCGCTGTAATAATGCTGTATGTATTTCGAGTCGAGGCTGAGTCCGCTTATTTGTGTCATTCACAAGCGCTCTCAAAGTGCAATGGAGCCGGGAATAACTTGCCGAGTTGCAGGCTCTTCACTGGGGTGAAATAGGAAATGTCTGGGCCAAAAATGAAAATATACCTCGTTAATTTCTATCTCTTTGTATCTGTTTTAGAATAGTTGTTATGACGTAGTAATGATAAAACCTTTTGTCGCGAATTTTATTGTAAAACAAACTGGCGATGAAAGAGTAACTATCTAGTTTCTTGCCGGTTTTTCTTGAGAAACTTTCAGAACCCCGCCGCGGTAGTAGAAATGATTTTCAGTTTTAGGTAGGTACTTACGATTTGTAGGAGCTTGATTCAAGTTTATATGAATAAATATGATTTCTATTGTATTCTATAATGTATTTTTTATAGAAATAGAAAAACGTTTATTATTTTTGGACATCACAACGTACCTACACAGTAGACAGACATTATACTCAAACACAAACAAAGATAAACACATAATAGGTACATGATAATTAGACCGGACAAGACCGTTGCGACGTCCCAAAACAAAACGGCCTCACTCAGCATTAGGCCGTGGCTCCCGTAGAAGCCACGGCGCTGGTTTTCAGTGAGTCCTGCTGAGTGAAGCCCGCGGACGATTGTCTCTGCTCCCATATTTAGGGCCCCACTTTTAGGCCTTTATTTTTCTTTTTTTTTAAAATAAATATCAGACAACATCACATACATTGTTCCGATCCCAAAGTAAGTAGCTTCACTTGTGCTATGGGTATCAGAACAACGAAAGTACCACAAATAAATACTTAAATACAATATACACACCCAGACACGGAACAAACACAAGTGTTCATCACACGAATGTTTGTCCCGGGTGGGAATCGAACCCACGACCCTTGGTTCAGAAGGCAGGGGTCACTACCAATTGAGCCACCGAGCCAGTCATTAATGTTTCAATTATCTAAGGTCCCCACTTTTAGGCCTTTAATTATCTAAAGCACTGCAAAGCTGAAGACCAGACCAACGCAGATACCACAGGTATATGATACTGCACCCATTCACGGAATGAAATAAAATGTTCATCACTTGAATGTTTGTTCCGGACGGGAATCGATCGAACGAGCTTTTGGTATAGAATAGAAGAGTTCACCAACTGGAAGGGGGCTACTCAATGAGCCATTGGGTCAATGATATATGGGATAATGACAGTACCTACCTATTAAAAGAGTTTTTTAATATAATTTAATTTACCTTGTCCTGCTAATATTTATATTGGGAAATGAACTACCATGTCTATTTGTCTACCATGTCTATTTGGCTTGATAGCTCATTTGGTAGTGACCTCTGCCTTCTGAGTCAAGGGTCGTGGGTTCGATTCCTGCACAGTACAAACATTTGTGTTTATAAACATGTCTGTTTGTATTGGTCTGGGTGTTTATTATGTGTAATATGTTTATTTACAAAAAAAGTATCTAAGTAAGTTTGTCAGTTGTCTAGTACCCATAGTACAAGCTTTGGCTTAGTTTGGGGCTAGATGGCGATGTGTGGCCCAGCGTGACATGTCTTGGGTTATTTATTTATTACATACAACGAATGTTATTATAACACCGAAACATTAAATTATCTTAGTCACCACTATATGCTACAAAATATCGCCACTGCTTTACATTTTTGAGACGAGGTCTGACTTATATTTGTAGCTTTCACGAAAGCATTCAAAGAGCAATAGAGCTAGAAATAACTTGCAAAGTTGGCTCCTTCAAAACTAGTTTTATTAAAATTCGAGATATTGCAACATTTCTTCAAAGGAGGTTTTGGGAAAAGAAGCTTCAAATGCAACTTTTTTGTTAGTTTCATATTCCATCTCGTGTTGATTTTCCTAGTAATATTAAAATGCATAAATACGTATATGTACCTAATATTAGGCACGATTTGATAGACGAGTGGTTTGATAATTCATTTCTGTAAAATGTAATAAAACATGTAAAAACAGAGATAGCTATTTAGTTTCTTGTATTTAAAATAAAAAAAATACTTTTAACTAAAAAGGAAAGATCAGGATCTGAAAAATCAATAGAAGTAAAATAATATTATGTTATTTGTTTATAAGAGCAGAAAAATCAAATCAATCAAATGGAGCCTTGGTCCATCCACTACCGAACACAGGCCTTCTTTAATTTGCGCCAAAAAATTAAATGGCAAATAAATAATTTTCGTAATAAAAAGCATTTTTTTTAATTGGTACATAATCACGGAATATTATACGTACCTATTTTTCCCCTAAAAATCAAAACGGCCCACATTTTCGCATAATTAAACTCAAACAGCCTCCTAAATACTGTTCCTTTGTTTAAAAAACCATATCTCGCGTCTTTGGTAACACAATGTCGTATTTGTCCTTACAAATATTTCCTGCCCTACGATTCAGCCTTTGATGTCAAGAGTACAGAATCGGACGGAAGGATCCACTAAGGACTTATGCCAAAATAAATTCTAACAAAGCCTACTGTCCTTTCAACGTGTACTTGTTCGAGCTATGATATTTTCTTCAACGGTATTTCGCTTTGTAACGATTCTATTTGAAATAAAAGCCCCGGTAATATCGTAAACATCTGTGAAGATAAATATTGGGTGCGGAAACATGCTTTTTGTAAAGCGATTCTTGTCTCGACGAAATTTTGTCGCAGATACAATGGTAAGTATGTATAAATAAAATGTTTTCCATTGTATTTTTCTCTTTAGGTTCTCTTCATCTATACTTATAAGAAATCTATCTATCTAGAGAAGTAAATTCTGTACATGAAATATATTTTCAAAATAACTATAAGGGGGTGATTAGTGATCGATATTGATGTCAAAAATGCAATTCGGGGGAAGATTCGCTATGCCCTACCTCTCTTAGGTACCCATACCGTTACAGGATAGTTATATCGCTACCAGTCGGTTGCCATGAGCCTGGCTTGTTATATGAGCAGTTGAATAATAAATACAAATCTTAAAACGCTCTTCTGTATCGTTCGACATGTTTGCACTTGATTTTTTTCTGTTTACTTGACACGACTGCGAAATGAGATAGAAAATAGGTAATATTTTCTCATTTCTGCCTTATGTAAGCTCCATTCGGCCAAACAGAACACTTAATCTCACTTAGCCGATTGACGCATCCATAATCTGGCTGTTTTATGGTATGAAGAAATGGAAAATCGCATTATTTATGTCTGTAATACTCTTCTGATTGAATTCCGGTCGCAGCGGCCTTTATCCCAGGAGTTATTTGTTAAGCCTACTATATTATTATAAAGGTTCACCAACTGGTGCTGGTCATGCATCCCTTTCCTTGATTTCTCAATTGCTCACCTTTTTATTAATTCTTTCTGGTAGCCATGAAACAACATGCAAAATCTAACATAAACATAGGGAATAGAGTAATTCCCGTTTTGTTTTTACCGTAAATCGGCCATAGATCTTTGCTCGCGCCCTAAACAAAGTTACCGGGCCCATTATAGTTCAACGTTCGCTTACGGAGCACATTTCTCGCACTTGCCGTTAAACAAAACAAAACTTCAAACAAGTGTAGCTACTTGAGATGTACAGTTCCGTACTATTTTAAAGATCAGTTGGTTCAGTTTTGGGCCGGTGATGTCTTCAGGCGCTCCGATGGACGATGGAATAGGATGGCGTTGGAATGGACACCTTGTTTTGGCAAATGAAGTGTGGGACGTCCTTCAACGCGTTGGACGATGTCTTGGGAAAGATGGCTGGTTGAGAGTGGATGCAGGTTGCCCAGGGTCGGGATGGTTGGCGTTCTCTGGGGGAGGCCTACGTTCAGCAGTGGACGGTGATGGGCAGATGGATTGATTGAATGCCTCCGATACGGGGTCGCGGGTTCGATCACATCACAGTAGGTACTAAACATTTGTGTGCATAAATATTGTTTGTTTGTATTGCTTTGAGTGTTTGGTATGTTTCATCATCATCAGCCTCTTACAGTCCACTGATGAACATAGGCCTCTCCCAATGTTCTCCATTTTGATCGATCTTGCTATGCTTAATAAATGTATTAAGCATAGCAAGATACACAAAAAAGTAAGTTGCTTAATACTAATAGTACAAGCTTTGGCTTAGTTTGGGACTAGATGGCGCTGCGTGGCCGTAGCATGTCTTAGATTTTATATTTATGGTTATAATCATCACAAACCTCTAGCAGTCCATTGCTGGACATAGGCTCTTCAATTGTTCACCACTTTGTTCGAACCTGGGCCTCTCGTATCAGACACAAAACAAACACAAATGTTCATCATATGAAACAATGACTCCATAGCCCGTTCATAAGTCAGGATCTAGTGATCTTGCTCAGATGGTAGTTCATATACACAGAGCCAATAATACCTAAGCCATAAAAAGTACATTCGAAAATCGTTTCGTTTTATATAAAAAAAATTAGGTTAAAAAATGGCTTTAGGGTCCGAATGAAAAATGAATAAACTATTACATTCTCTACGTAACAAATTGCTGTTTGTATCATACAGGCAATTCTCACGGAACCCCGATAAATCCGGCAATCCGTTACGCTGTTATTTCAGTGGGCAATAAACCGGTAGATAAATCACATTACTTTCGTACTCGATCCATTGAAACATGGCCAAAAATATATTGAAACTAGCCGAGTGTCGGCCGAGTAAACAGCATCAACTAGATACCCTGTAGGGGTGCCAGCACTTGTTCGTCTATGATCACTAACACCAGCTAAAGATCTGTTCAAAGTTCGAACTTAGCCCTGCGACGACAAATAAATAACCCAAGACTTGCCACGCTGGGCCACACAGCGCCGTCTAGCCCCAAACTAAGCCGAAGCTTGTACAATGAGTGCTAGACAACTGAAAAACTTACTTTAATTATTTTTTTTTGTCAATAAACACATTTATTATTATTCATAGAAAACACTCAGATCAATATAAACAGACATGTTCATGTCATAAGTGTTTGTACTGTGCGAGGATCGAACCCACGACTCTTGGTTCAGATGGCAGTGGTCACTACCAAATGAACCATCGAGCCAATCGATTACCAACATACATGTTACTTGGACTATATAGACTGGCGTGGGCGGTGGGAACTGACAGATTTATGTACATGCAAGTCCATTGACTTACTACTTGGGGTCTTTCGCTTTCCATCAGGCGAGTTGTGCTACTTAAAGTCATGCCCAAGAGCGTGGTCCTCCTGACGGGATCTTTCCGTTGCTTTTCAAAAGCTGGTAAAACGCATTGTGACTTTATTCCGAAATCGCCAACCCTATGCAGATGCAAAAGCAGAATTAGACCGTAATGGAGGGTATTTAGGTGCAATTTGAATGCTGCTGACATTGTAAGTAATTCAGAGTGCTTAAGCTTTATCTTCTGCGTATCACTATAATGTAGCTTTGAGATGTTTTGAGATAACTATTCGTATCTACCTTAGATCATATCATGCAAAACAGACGGACATACTATACATTCCGTATGGTTTCCTATTTAGAATAGGACTACCCTATCTCATTTCGTGGGAGTCGTAGAAGACGGCTAAATGAGTATTAGGAAACAGGCAGCAACGATTATCTGATAAAATACATAAAGCTAAGTCACCAACTCTCCTGGGACGGCGATCTTGCAGAAGAAGGCGGCGGAGAGAGCGTGAGGCCGCGGTAGACGCGCCCGCTCTACGCCGCCCCCGGCCCGGGCGTCGCCGGAGGGCATACAACGCATCGTATGCCCTCTGAGCCTCTCCTTCGTGCCCCGAGTGGTGAGTGCGTGGGCGCGATCCACTCACCGGGGCGTAAAGGAGTGGTGGGTGCAGCCACACCGTTGCACGATTATTGAACCCTAGACTTACAAATCTTACAATAATTGTTATTAGGAGAGGCCTATGTCCACCAGCAGACATTTCAGGCTGATGACGATGATGATTTTATTTGCATACAGACACATGCAGCTGGCAGCATGGTGTTATCCGAAACGCCAGCATGCTAATCATCATCATCAGCCTAGCGCAATCCATTGCTGAACACAGGCTTCTCCAGTTGTTCACCACTTTGGCAAGGTTTAAGTCTTTGACTGCCGAGAAACTAGACACAATAGAAAAAGTATTGTTTGCCGGTCACCGGTGACCGGCATGGCGGTCAACGTGTTAAGTGGGCAGGCGGGTTGGAGAAAGCAGGGCGTAGGCCCTCGCTCCGGTGTCGCTGCTGCCCGTCATTGGCTTGTAGTATTTTGCTATGCTTGCTATTCCTGATGGTTATACCGGTACCTGTCGGTTGCCAGAGCCTCGTCTGTTATTCAGCAGGATGCACCACGAGCAGGTGAGGGTGGCTTGGAGCGAAAGTCGCTGCTGCCCATCATTGGTCTGTAGTAATTTGCTACGCCTTTAATCGTGATGATTATACCGCCACCCTGTCTGTTGCCAGAACCTCGTCTGTTATTCAGCAGGATGCACCACGAGCAGGAGAGGGTGGCTTGGAGCAAAAAGTTGATAGGTCGACCTTACATCCCCTAGCTAGTTAATTTACACACATGTTAATGCTAAAGTCATTCTGAAACGACTAAGCGGCTATATTTACAAGAGGTTAAACCTAACATTACGACCTTCAACCAACAAAGTCATTACACTATAACGTTTCAGGTTTCACAAAGCATTCAGATACAAGTCTCGGCGAGAACCGTCTCGCTAAGTGCACTGTAGGCGGTGGATAACATGTCGTAGTGTTATAGGAAAATTAGAATTTTCGCGTAAATCCTAGGACGATGGCGAAAGATCGGATAATTGGGATCTAGAAATGAATTTATTAATTTATCGTGCCGTGTTCAGGATTTTTTCAAAATCTGGCTCTATTTAGCATAATCGCGTGATGAGTCATGAACGTTGATTGTCTGATATGAACATTTACCATTGACAGCTATGTTCTGACTGACCAGAATAAAGATGATGTAAAGTAAAGTAAAGTCGGTTAATAGAATAGTCAACGTTCAAATTTCTAATGGTCGGAAACAAACTCGGATTTTTACTAAGATCTTGAACACGGCAAGAAATTCATTTCTTGATTCCAATTACCCGATGTTTCACAGTCATCCTAGGATTGCCGCGACGATTCTATTTTTAGGGTTCCGTAGCCAAAATGGCAAAAACGGGACCCTTAAATATTCGTCATGTCTGTCTGTCTTTCCGTCCGTATGTCACAGCCAGTTTATTTCGAAACTATAAGAGCTACGTTATTGAAATTTGGTACGTAGATGTATTCTGTAATCTAACCTATAAATTAAGATTTTAAAATCAAATCAGAAAAAAATCAAAATTTTTGGGGCTCCCCATACATACAACTGAAACTCAAAAATTTTTGTGGCCGGTTTTCACAAAATAAATTAATCCTTAATCACCCGTGCCGTGTTCAGGCTCTCGGTGATGATTCCAATCATTCAGTTAAATAGATCAGGTAATTTATTCATAGATTCCTCGGGTCTTTTGCATTTGTTTGATTTTTGTGAAAGTCCGATTTTTCAATTGTACTACGACAGATACAAAGATGCGATCTGTCGAAAACAAATACGTCATCGCTTGTCTACGTTATTGTTGCTGATCAATGGAATTCTTGTGAACGAGTATTTGCGTGTAACTGTACTGGTTATTATTTGATTAATGGAAATTTTTGGTAGGTGTTTGTTGCGTTTTTTTACACTAAACAATTTTTCTTATTCGTTGTGTGTTTACGCTAGGCTGCACTGCACTGCACATTGTATTTGCACACAATAGACTTTTAATTTTGTCATTTTGAGCCGACTATTGGGGTCCACTGCTGGACACTGGACATAGGCCTCTCCAGTTGTTCGTCACTTAGGTCATACATCTGGAGGCTTTCTCGTATACCATACTACTATACTACGAGTAGTTCGGATATTGTACTCGAACTTAGTGCGGTCCAAAGAACTTACGACGCATGAATGTGTAAAGAGTCATTCGGTGAAGTTGATAGTTTAGGGCTGACCCTGAATATGTCAAGTCTTAGTAGATAGGTACTAATAAAGCAGTTTTGTAGATAAAGGCGCTATCTCACTCCTTCAGTAGAAATTTTCGCTTGATACTTCTGAAAACTTTTTACTTTGTCATAATGTACTTGATTCTTGTGTACCATGCTTTTAGCAAACAAATATTCTATTCTATTCTATTCTGATAAAAAACATTGGACAATTTAATGCAAAAATTTTCACAATAGGGTATTATGACGTTTGATTTTGCATGTTACTTCATAGTCATCATAATGCATCAATATAATATGACTCATTTGAGAAATAACAACTAAAATTTGTTACAAAATGAGATGGCACTAATTTTTTTTTAGTTGGATCAACGTCGGTGCGAAACATTCATGTGATGAAAGTTTTCCTTCGTGTGATAAAAAATTGTATTTGTTCCGGATCAGGGTATTTATCTTAACTAATATTATAAAGCTGAAGAGTTTGTTTGTTCGTTTGTTGAACGCGCTAATCTCAGGAACTACTGGTCCGAATTGAAAAATTCTTTTTGTGTTGAATAGACCATTTATCGAGGAAGGCTTTAGGCTATATAACATCACGTTGCAACTATTAGAAGCGAAGAAATAATGGAAAATGTAAAAAAAAACGGGGAAAAAATAACTATTCCACGCGGGCGAAGTCGCGAGCACAGCTAGTAATTATATATTTGTGGTATCTATTTCTGATGCCCACAACAAGCGCTACTTACTTTGGGATCGGAGCATTGTATGAGATTTTGTCTGAAATTTATTTATTTATTATTTGAATATCATGCACTGGAGTCAAACTTTGCCCTTATTCTCGCTGGAAAGATAATTTATACAAGGGCGTAACTTGCGATCGAAATATGGGGATAGGGACGAAGAGTTATTTATTATTGAACGGACTAGAACTTGGCCGCCGAGGGAATTTAAATATTAAGAGTTATCTAGATATCAAAGTGTGGAGCCTAGAACGCACTGCATTTAAATACAAGCCTTTTAAAATTTAAGGAAATTTTTTGTAGTGATCATCGTCATCAGCCTATTGCCGCCAGCCTATTGACTGGCTTGGTGGCTCAATTGGTAGTGACCCCTGCCTTCTGAGCCAAGAGTCGTGGGTTCGATTCCCACTCGGGACAAACATTCGTGTGATGAACATTTGTGTTTGTTCCGTGTCTGGGTGTTTATATTTGTATTTAAGTATATATTTGTGGTAGCTTCGTTGTTCTAATACCCATAACACAAGTGCTTAAGTACTTACTTTGGAATCGGAGCAATGTATGTGATGTTGTCTAACATAAAAAAAAAATTGCAGTTCACAGCTGAACGTAGGCCTCTCCAGTTGTTCGCCACTTGGGTGGGGCAAACATCAGGAATATGTCCATTCTTGACGAAAGAAAAAGCATTGTCCAAACTGTGTCGAGCGTAGGCAATCCACTCCATGTATGACGACATGGGTTTTTAATATCAACATGGTTTCATTAATCTATGATAGCATTTCGCAGTATTGATTTTGATAAAACGTGAGGCTTAGCTCAGTAAGGGCGTCAATGCAATAAAAGTACATGTTGATATAATCAGTGTCATAAAAACTGCGATAAAATTGATTTTCAGTAATGTAAGGGATTCTATAACATGTTTTATGAAATCGTTAGAATAATTTGTCTGTCCCTCCTCGCGTCGTAATCCTCATTACTGAGGGTCGTGACATTCCCCTTGGATGAGCTTCCTTCTGATGATGTCTCGCCATCTGTTCCGGTTTCTGGCATCATGCAGTGCGACGTGTAGCCGTGTGTCCAAGGCGGAACGGATCTGGTCTGACCATCTTAATGGACTGCGGCCTCTTGGTCTTTTGCCGTCAACCTTGCCCGTAACGATGAGCCGTTCTAGGTTTTGGTCACTCTTCCTAGCTATGTGACCAACGACCAAAAAATTTGTCTATACTAACCGGGATTTGATCACGGCGGGTTAATTCAAAAATATTCCTAAGTTTAAAATATAATATACGAGGAGTCCGGGAGACTTTATCCGGAGGAGAGATGAACCACCTTTCAGAAATCAATCTAAAAATTGCTCTAATGATACGTCAAGACGGTCTTTTACCGCGGTCTACCAATGACCCCTTACTATACCGGAGATAATTTAACTTCCTAACGCTAAAATCCCCCGATTGGTGATGGCTGAACCAGTAGTTTGCTCGTTGAGCGAACATCTCGCGGAGCCATCACCATTTTTTAGAATAGAATAGAATAATTTTTATTTGGTACTTAAAACATATTTGGAAAGTAGGTACAAATAAACACTTAAAAGTAGCAAAAATGTAGGAAAAAAATAATTAAAAATAACGCTAATAACAATAGTACCAAAATGCAATTTTTATTGCTGTAGCACGTATACCCCACGTGATTCAGATTATGTGTAGAGTTGTATATTGTAATATTTGTAATTGTTTTTATATGTGTGTGTATGTATGTCGAAATGTCAAATGTTCACTTTTAAATTTTAGAAAAAAATATAGTTTCAATGTAACAAAGTTCTAAAGTGTAGGTATACAATATTATAGCTTTTTACTGTACACTTTAATGTAATTTTCCACAGTCCCGAATGTCGAGTCAAAATGTCAGACGGTGCGTCAAAACTGAACCGGTGATAAGGGATGTCATGTCAGTCTGCAGGGGTCTTTTGTTAATTGTTTAACATGAGCCGCGTTATGAGCCTTCACATTGGATTCTGTGAAGTAGTAGTTGAACAGGACATAAGGTCGACCTATTTTATTGCTCTCTTTTTTGACAATGGGTGTGCTTTAGTGGTACTGAACACTGGTGGGATGTAAGGGAGCGGCTTATCATCTTTTCGCTCTAAGCCAACCAAGTGGTGCATCCGCCGAATAACAAACGAGGCGATGGCAACCGACTGGTAGCGGTATAACCGTCACAAGTGAAGGCGTAGCTAAATACCACAGGCCGATGACGGCAGCAGCGTCACCAGAGCGAGAAACTACGCCCTGCGATCGCCAACCCGCCTGCTTCGCTGTACCAGCAACTTGCGGTTTTCTTTTACTTTCCATTGCGCTAAGGAAAACCTAGCGAACGAAAAAAAACCTATAAAGTTAAAAAAATCGTCTCAGTGAATAATAAAGTTGCAAGAAAAAAATACTTTGATACGATCAGTAGATTTCACGTATCGAATATGTAAAAGCTGAATCGTCATACGATACACGAGGGATTCGCACGGGATTCTCTTTGGCTATCCAATTTATAAAAAAAAAACCGGCCAAGTGCGAGTCGGACTCTCGCACGTAGGGTTCCGTACCACTAAACAGCTAAATAAATGTTTTTCTTTACGTTTTATTATATTGGAGATAATTAAATGAAAAAATTTGATTTATGACGTTTAAAAAAAAACTACTATCTAGATTTCATTCAAACCAAATTTCGTTAGTAGTTTTTATAGTAATACACATCATATATTTTTTTCAGTTTTATCATGCCCATATTTTAGAAGTTACGGGGGGGGGGGGGGGGACACATTTTACCACTTTGGAAGAGTCTCTCGCGCAAACTATTCAGTTTAGAAAAAAATGTTATTAGAAACCTCAACATCATTTTTAAATACCTATCCATAGATACCCAACACTATAGGTTCGATGAAAAAAAAATTTTTCAGTTTCAGTTCTATGTATGGGGAACCCCAAAAATTTTGGATCTTTTTCTGATGTTATTTTAAAATCTTAATGCGGTTTACAGAATACATCTACGTACCAAATTTCAATAATGTAGCTCTTATAGTTTCGAATAAACTGGCTGTGACATACGGACGGACAGACAGACAGACAGACAGACAGACAGACAGACAGACAGACAGGACAGACATGACGAATCTATAAGGGGTCCCGTTTTTGCCATTTTGGCTACGGAACCCTAAAAACTAACCAAAAGTTCAGACGGGACGTTAGATTACAAATATGTTAGAAGCTTCGATTTATCTCATGAGCTAGACATAATATCTACATGTTCCAAGGCGTTCATAGAATTCTTGGGACTAAACTTAACGCTGATGTGTGGCCACATTGGATTTAACTTTGCGTCTAATCACTGTCCAATGCCCAATACTTACCTACCTACGCGCTCCATGTCTTTATTGAATCAAAGTACCTACCGATACCTACATTGGTGCATTGGGCGTAAAACGTTACGTCGCGTTGGTGCAAATATCTTCAATGTGTGGCCGCGGGTCAACAATTGATTGATTGATTTGGAGCGAAAAGATGATAGGTCACTTACATCTCCATTATGTATAACTAGCTGCTGCCCGCGGCTCTGCCCGCGTGATATTCGTATAAAACATAGTCTATGTGTTAATCTTATGTACAAACTATATTGCTGTAAAGTTTCATCGAAATCCGTTCAGTAGTTTTTGCGTGAAAGTGGAACAAACATCCATCCATCTATCCAAACAAACTTTTGCGTTTATAATATTAGTAGGATAAGTATTTATTTGAAAAAAAAAAAGTTTATATGTAACTTTTTCAGTCGTCTAGTACCCATCAAAAATATCTCTTAGTCGATGATAGGAACTAGACGAGTTCCTATCATCGACTAAGAGATATTTTTTTAAAAAATTCGTGCTCTATTACTGGTGCTCTTTACTTTTTTATTAAAATTATTGGTAATAGTATTAATCGATACCAACCTTGACCTAATTACTTATTGTGCTTTATAAGAAAAAAGTTCCATAGATTTGTGAGTAACGTGATAGGTCGGCATAACTTTTTGTAAACACGCCTAATTTTTGTCTTATTGACTCCCGACGAAATATGATGCTGCAAGCAAATTGGATTATGTTGTCAGGCGTTTTACTGTAAATATTTCTTTGATAAAAGTTCGGAAACTTACTTGTATATCTGTGACCTATTAAAAATTAGCAACACATTTTCTTTTGGAGAAATCTTGTATAGTATTTTTGATATTCGAATAATCTAAAAATAGTAAAAATAAAAAACATCTTTAATCAAGCACAAATAAAATAACTGCCAGTCGGAAAGTGCTTTGTACGAGCAAGTACCTACCTGCAGAAAAAGAGATACTTTTACACTCGCATTCACAAACAATACCTATGAAAACTAAAGACACTATGCGAAGTAAGGCATTTACAATGCCGACCGCCACTCACGGGTTTTCTAACCTATTCATATATTTATCATTCACTTATGTTTAAATCACCATCATCATGTGTCGTTACATTCCCTCAAATATGGTTGAATGAAGCGATGGCTGGTACACACGTCATACTTGTGAACAGGTGCTGCCTTGGAGACTGGTCTGCTCCTGATTGCCCTATATAGAGTATGTGAATTTATCTTTTTAGTTTAATTAATAATTAATATTGTAAGGTCTCAAAATGCCCTAGACTGTATGACGTGGTCGTAGTTAAACATATAAATGTAATGATAATATTGTAAACACTATGTTGAAAAGAGCAACTGCACGAGTTTCTTGCCGGTGTCTTCTCGGTAGAATACTGCTTTCCGAACCGGTGGTAGCTTCGCCGATTTGTAAGTGTTTTTTATTAAAAACCTATACAAATAAAGATTATTTTGACTTGACTTTGACTTTGACTGACATCATCATCGTCCGCCTATTACAGTCCATTGCTGGACATAGGCCTCTCCAGTTGTTCGCCACTTAGGGCAAAAATCTGGAGGATATAACCATATTCGCCACGCTGGGTAGGCGGGTTGGAGATCGCAGGGCGTATCTCGCTCCAGAGACGCTGCTGTATGTTTAAACCAGATCGTTTGATCCACCAAACAGTCCAAAGAAAATGTAAGCAATCAGCATCACGTCTGGTTAGTGCAACGTCACACACGATCACAATAAGTCATGGAATGCCCTTCCAGGTCATGTGTTTCCTTCCTCTTAAAATCCTGGGTACTTAAGGCGGGGCGTGAAACGGCATCTCAGTGGGCCTTCAGGGTGAGGGCGACAGGCGCAATGGGTTTGTTCTATTGTGCCTGTCGACCTAACTTTTGGACCTCACGACCGCTTACCATCAGGTAGAGTGAGGTCATCCTGAAAGCTCTTCTTCTCATAAAAACACTATGAAGGCCTGC
Organism: Conogethes punctiferalis; assembly: GCA_031163375.1. Classification (NCBI taxonomy): domain Eukaryota; kingdom Metazoa; phylum Arthropoda; class Insecta; order Lepidoptera; family Crambidae; genus Conogethes; species Conogethes punctiferalis. The sequence continues at coordinate 21,004,365 of CM062078.1, forward strand.
TTAAGTGTCTCTTCACGCCCTTTTTAAAAGATATATAGCTAGTATATAGCTAGATTTGGTTTAGTTTGGTGAGCGTAGACAACCTAGAGATAACAGTTTATCAGACACGCACGGAGGTCGATCACTCTGACCTAGGAACTAGGACCTGCATACTAGGCGAAGGTCAATAGGAGACGACAAAAGTGTTTCCGTGTCTGAGGCAAACTTTGGAGTGAACTAACCGCTCGGTGCGGTCGAGTTTGTACGAACGACTTCGGGAACTGAGGCGTACGGAACTGGATCACAATGTAATGTAGTATGTGTTGAGTGGATTACGTAAGTGAAGCGATTTTAATAGGAGTATGTATATAGGAGACATATATTCGATTCAGGTTGAATCTGACTTTTATGGAACGATTTGGGTTCTCTTATAAATTTCTGTCTTGGGAAAACAATTGACTATGCTGCACTATTAATTTATCTTATGGTGACACAACATTATTGCCGTTTTGCTATGGGGTGTAAGAGAACGGCCTATCATCTTTACGCTCCAATCCAACCTCACCTGCCCGTGGTGCATCTTGCCTAATAACAAACGAGGCACTGGCAACCGACTGGTGGTGGTATAACCATCACAAATGAAATAGCTAAATATCACAGGCCGATGACGGGCAGCAGCGTCACCGGAGGGAGAAGCTACGCCCGCCAGAGTGGCGATTATGAATATCTTTTGGCAGAAATAAACTATTTTATTTATTTTAATGGAGACTAAGATATCATTCTTTTTTAGTTTTTTCATCTGGCGAAAGGAAAACTCGGAATTTCTTAATCAGTGTGCAAGTATAATTACGATCGTCTTTTACCGTAAGAAGACCTTTTTAAGATAGTTATGTAATAAACAGACAGTTAATAGAAATAGCTTATATTATAGAGTATTTTCATGCGATCTATTCATAGTATTTTGTATTCTTAGAAATTGTAGCGTCATTAATTTTAGACATTAATAATTTTCTTCAACGAGTACACCTACGCTTCCAAAATCGGAATATTACCGAAATTACAAATTATTTTCTAAACCCTTTCATATTAACTTCTAACTTGTCGGCAAATATTTGAACAAATCCTAAAATTGAACAGTAGATATTTAGTCACGGTTATTAATACATATTGGGCAAAGTAATTATTGTAATATCTAAAAATAACTGTATTTTTTTCTGAACTTTAAATCTATTTACGTTACACTGATTAAGTGATCATTAATTTCTCTTCACAAAGGATAGAACACTAAATAAAGTCACAATGTAAGGTCAGTTATAGATGTAATTAGTCGTGTACGTCACCTTTGTTAGAGTCTGGTCTATACTAGGGTATTCCCTGTGTGACAGATCTACAGGTTGTTTTTGGACTTCATCGTCTGCCTCTTGCAGTCCACTGCTGGACAAAAGCTTTTGCAAGTATTCTTTACATTGCTCGATCCTAGGTTTTTCGCATCCAGCTCTTGCCAGCCATCTTGTCGATCGAATCTCTGTGTAGGATCGAATCCAAAATGAGGTGATCCGACAGAGAACCAAGTAAGCTGAATTGGCATCATCCGCGGAGCTGAATGTCGTTGGGGTATACGAGGTCAGGAGTGAAGAAAGCGTCTCGACAAACGTAAGCGGATGCTCTCAAGCTAGATGAGCGGCAACAAGAAACAAATGGCGAACAATAAAATTGGAAATACCTACGTCCAGCAGTGGGCCGATGGACTGATGACGAAAGCCGCGAGCCAAAGCTAGTACGTAATATAGTGTAAAGTGAGTTAAGGAATGTCGGAATCTAATCGATTTACTCACAGCAGAGCGCATTGTTGGTTCAAGAGTAACGTACACTCGGTGAGAATAAATGTAATCTAATTTGAGTATATCGGGTTTTACTGATTCCATAGGTTCAATACAGATTTTGTAATTCAGGTCTTTCCACGTGGTTATGTGCTTCGGGTATTTTATCTTAGGCTGTTACCCACTGCTCGCGCGCACAGAATCTAATCAATAGGTCTGGCCCGATTAAACGCTTACCGCGACGGAGCTCGGTGCAGTGGACAAGCCGCCATATTATAGTGGCATATAGAAATTACGGAGAGCAAAAGGAACGTTTGTCAACGGCTGTTGAACACCTTAAACACACTTGAAGTGACTCCGGTCACGTTTCTGGTCAGAAATATCGTGGAGACCAAATCCAACGACAAGTAATGTACCTATTTGGTTAGTTGTCCATTGGCGCAGTGAATTGGGGTTCTCTTTCATCATCGGTCTGCAAACTTCCACTACTGGATATAGGCCTTCTTCAATAACAATTTGTCATTTGGGAGAATTTGCCTAACTCACCACGCTTGGCAGGCTGGTTGGTGACCGCAGAAGGTTTTATTTGTGCCTAGATAAACGCTGCTGCCTGTTTCTGGATATTCCCTTAGTTGTCTCCTACAACCCCTAAGGGATAAGACGGGGTGGCTATTCTAAAAAAACCACACGGACAGGCATCGGACGATTCACGTCCGCATCGCACAGTCGGATAAAAAATCGAAAAGAATCGAAAAATGACGAATCTTGGAGGAAAATGATGAATCTTCCCTTAATACAATAGTGCAGACTATATAGGGCCCGACTGTACCCAGTCGTGTGCATATCGCGTCAAGTCGAATTGCACTCACCCGAGGGCTCGTGACGACAGCTTCACTCTTGAGTGCGTTAGGGTTGTGCCTAGTGTCGATAAAAATTTGATAAAGATAAATTAATTATGTCGGTGTGGTTGAATAGGACCACCCGATCTCATCCCGTTGGTATTGTAAAGGATGACTAAGGTAACTTCAGCACACAAGAAATAGCGTTTATCTGGGTACAAATAAAACCTACCGCGTTCACCAACCCGCCTGACTAGGGTTTCTGAAGGGGAGCGAATCTCACCAAATAACCTATTATTCCAGGAGGCCAGCAGTAGATTTTTACAGGCAGATTATGATTATGACCGAGTATTTAAGAACTAGAAAGTGTAGTCTTGTCTAGTAGGCCCAGATTGGTGTCAAACAGATTCTACTAATATCATAAATGCGAAAATTTATTGATGGATGAATGTATGTTACTTCTTCATGCAAACAGGTAAACTCTGCTGCCCATTTCCTTAGTCGTCTTCTACGACATCCACGCGATGAAATAAAGTGGTCTTATTCTAAATCTTGAATCCACACAGTCATAATATTCATACATATTTTATATACTATTTTTATTTATTAGGATAAAAGAGTCTGGATTTTTGTGTATCAAAATAACGGTAGGTATACACTTATCAAAAATAATTAAATGTTTGTTTTTCCGGCTGCTGCCGGCTAACAACGTGACGCATGACGCACCGAGTCTCCTGTAACTAAGCCTTACACTTCCTTTCTTCCTTTCAAGAGCTCCGATAAAACTATCGATATGATTTATAGTTATCCCATTCGCCCCAACACTACGGGACATTTGCTTACTGAATTCAATTTACTCGGACAGCGTTGATGGCGTATCAGACATTAAAGTGAAGAGTTGATTGGGTGAAAATGAATGACATGCGTGCGAAGTGACGTCTGTATTGATTATCGTTTTGGGGGTCCGCGCGTCAATGGGGAAAACCTTGCGGTAAATAATTATTGCTACGAATATCTGCTAAAAGATGTTTTGGTAAGAAATTTGAGAGCTTTTCGCTGTTACCTCGAGCCTCCTTTATTATTCGGCAGGATGCACCGCGAATAGGGGAGGGTATGATGGCCTTCAGTTGATAGTCAGGACACAGGACTATCACCTGAAGGCGGCAAAGCTACCTTTCGCCCATAAATATAAATCTAGAGAGCAATTGTTACTTTCGACCCGCGTTACTTTTGTACCCGGTCTTCCCTAGGTCCCAAATCGTCGTGATAATTTTTCATTATGTCGTTCAAATTATCCGGACTGTTAACCCATCGATAAGTGTAATTAAGTCTGTGCAAGGCACCTCTCTAATTCTGATGGTATTTGTTAACGACACCTGAGTTGATTACTTTAAGCCGTATACGAATACATTTTGTCCACATTTGCTCAGAAGTGCGAAAATTAAATAGGTACGTAATGAGTATTTAAATTGTGTTATTCTATTAACCTACGATGTCCTTTAGTAGATTAAAATAGTACTAATGATAGACTCGTTTGTCTAGTGGTTGTAAATACAGCTTAAAGTACCAGAGGTCCTCAGTTGGCAGCCAAAAAGTGTTAGGTACATACAAGCTTTTTTCAGAAGTTGGTGATGTTAATTATTTGTATGTTGAATTTGGACCCTATGGTCTAAACGGAGTGATATAAAAATATTATGTCTTATTTATTTATTTTGATAAATAAATTAATAGACAGATAACCTAAGACATGCCATTCAGGGCCACACCGCGTCATCTAATCCCAAACTAACCCAAAACTTGTGCCTACTGTGAGTATACAACTAACAAACTTACTTAGATGCTTTTTTGTAAATAAATATTGTGATTCCATTTTAGTTAAGAGTTTATCATTAATCCGAAAAGAAGAAGAAGAAAATCTTACTTATATTTATTGGTGGGATCTTAAGAATATAGTAATTGCTAGTTTGAAGCTTAAATACGTCCCCAGTTTTCATTCCAAGATAAAGCTGTTCCAGCTTTAGGGATATTTACAGCTGTCGGGACTCCGTGCTAGCCACTCTAGCCATCTAGTTCATCAATCACCCGAAGTGTTGAGAATGGACCCGGTTGCATCCGCATTTCTCATACATTTCCACTAAGGTTGAAAAAGGTAAAGTTCTGAATGAATGGATGCCTATTATTTAGGTGTATGGGATTGAGTTTTGAGTTTGAAAGTGTTGATTTGCGAATGCAGTACAGGAAATATTTACTTCATATATCTGGCTGTGTTAGCGCAATTTTAATTGTGTCGTCTCAAACAATTTTTTCCTCTGATAGGTACTCTCTTGATCAATTTTTTTAAAATTGCGGCCAATCTCCAGGGAGAGCAGCCAAGTCATCATCATCAGCCTACTAACTTTCACTGTTGGAAATAGGCCTTCCCTAATGATATTTGTCCTCATTTGAGCCAAGGATCGTGAGTTTCATTCCCGCACAGTACAAACATTTGTGTTCATGAACCTGTCTGTTTGTAGTGGTCTTGGTGTTTTCTATGTATAATATGTATTTATTTACAAAAAAAATATCAAAGTAAGTTTATCAGTTGTCCAGCACCATCTTCGGTTATAGTACAATCTTCGGCTTCGGTTGGGGCTAGATGGCGGTGTGTGGCCCAGCGTGGCATGTCTTGAGGTTATTTATTTATTATTTGGGAGATTTGTCTTAGGCAAAAGGCAGTAGGTTTTATTTGTACTCTGCTAAACGCTGCTGCCCGTTTCCTGACATCCTCGTCTTCAACAGCACTCACGAAGAGATGGAGTACCAAATGATTCTTATTATACATGTAATATTTTCATATTTTGCTGGTATTTCCGCCAAAAGTTTCATATATTTCTACCATTACTATTTTTATTAAGAAAATAAACAAACTGTGTTTCAGTATATTAAATTTCTCTTACATCATTATCAACAGCTCAAAAAACCTCTCCTTTCAGACTAAAGTCGTCTACATCCGTTTGTTATGCTCACTTTATAGCTTTCTGCTAATCTAAACAGGTTATTAGTCCATCTCGTGTAATACCGTTTCACTCTATGTCTTCCATCTAACAGTTGTCACTCGAAATATTATCAATGTCGCGAAACTTGGCCGTGGCACTACAAAACATAAATAATTCTTTTAGATATGTATTTTCCCCTTGCTCTATATCTCCATTACCATTAGCAACGTTACCTTAAGTACTCCTCAAAATATATGTTCCGCAAAAGTCATTTAGAAATGTAATCGTATCTTTTTCTTATCTTTATACCTCTCTGGCTGTTCAAATGACGCGGAGACGTTTTATTTCATAGGCAGGTACAGCCTGCGTTTGGACCGGCAGAATTGCTTAATTTCCATGAGCATTTATGACCATGCTCATTTACATAAGGCTCTTCATATCTCGGCCTCCTTTTGCAACCGAGATTGGTTTGATGGAATGAAATAAAGGAAGATTTCTGTTTTCCTGTCACTCATTATCATAAGGCTGCAAACACCTCTTGCTGGATATAAATAAACCCTTTCAATGAAAAATTTATATGGATAATCAGACAATTTTATATTATTGCGCGTAGCTAAATATCACAGACCGATGACGGGCAGCAGCGTCACCGGAGCAAGAAGCTTCGCTCTACGATCGCCAACCAGCCTGCCCAGCGTGGCGATTATGGTTGTATCCTCCTGATGTTTTCCTTAAGCGGCGAACAACTGGAGATGCCTATGTCCAGCAGTGGGCTGCAATAGGCTGATGATGATGATAGTCATTGCTCAGACCCCAAAGTGACTAGATGTTGTTGGTATCAAATCAACGAACCTACCACAAATATGTATTTAGATACAAACACAAAATGATCGTAAAACGAATGTTTGTTCCGTGAGGGAATCGAACTCAGTTAAAATATATCCGTATTCTTAGGGAAAATGGTACAAATCACCGTCCCATTTCTTCCTTTGGGATTCGAAAGATTGGACTAAGGACTTCTTGAGATTCCAGCCTACCACCCCTTCCTAGGAACCACTGTGCGCTCGGTGAAACACCCGTGAAGATACTTTGGTTACGTTTCGAGATGATGGCTGCTCCTAAACACCAGTGGAGGTGACAACTGACAAGTGATTGATTTGGTTACTTGTCCGAGGCTACAGCGACTTGGGCCTCTCTATCGCTTTCTATCAAGCGACAAGAGGCTACTATGCTGTGCTCCTATAAAAAAATCTGAAAGAGGACATATCTACGAGTACCATCCGTACAAACACGTAAAACGTGTATTTTATTAAAAAATCTTTTCTGTGCTTTCCTGAATACAACATTATTTCAATAAGTATCAAAGAGCCTTCAAAATCTTTTCTGTATTCATCGTTACAATTTTATCACCAGCACGCATTCGTCCCAGTAAATTACAATTGATCTTCCCTCCCTTTCTAACACAATATACCTTTCAGTCACATCCTGCATTACATTCCATGCATCAAACGACCCTACATATATTTCCCTTTCGCGTCATCCACCCTTGCATTGTCACATGCCTCATAATAATACAAATATATCTAGGTAGAACGTCACGTCTTGTGTTCAAAGAATCACAGCGTCACATTTTCAAGCTTTCGAAATACGAACGTAATAAAACGTCAGGATCATCATCAGCTTGCAGAAATCCACTGCTGGGTATATGCTTCCCCCTATGACAATTGTCATATGTGGGGATTTGCTATTGTCACCACGCTTGGTAGGCGAATTGGGAACTACAGTAGGTTTTATTTATACCAAGGTAAACGCTACTGCCAGTTTTTTGATACTCCCATCTTCTACGATACCTATAATAAAACGGGTGGTCCTATTCTAAGTCCAAAAATTACACGAACAAACTGATATACCTACTTACTTCAGACACTGGTTTTTGTAAATTCAGATTGTACATATTATCCCACTGATCGAAATGGATCGTGGCAACCAGACAGTTCAATTTGTAAGCTCAGTTATTGAAGGTCTCTTAGTCATATTCATTCGGAAAAGTAGCTACAGGGAGCAGATTCCCAAGAACCATTGCACGTTTAGGTTAGACTTGGCACAAAAGGTCGTTCTATCCTCGATACATTCCGGTGCTCATAACAATGCGTTAAGACCTTCACAGCTTTTACTACCATCAAAATGACCACATCGCAAGTCGTCTGAAGTGCACTCGAACGGAACGTATGCGTCGTTACACCGACTTACGCGTCCTATAAAGTTACATCCTTCTGATATCTCCAACTCCACGTGATGGGATAATCTTGTTACATTGTTACAGTCTTGGATTTGAAGTGGCAAATTTATGGGTTGAGTTATATTTGTATGGCGGATTTCTTCAGATGTACGAGTGAAAACACTAAAGTCAAATGTGGGTCAAATATTTATGATGAACTGGTTGCATCAAGATTAGTACCAGTATGTTGTTATATATGAATAGGACCATCCCATTTCATCCCGTGGGTGTCGTAGAAAACGACTAAGGGAATATCAGGAAACGGGCGGCAGCGTTTACTGAATAGAAGAAAAACCTACTGAGGTCACTAGCCCACCTGCCAACCCTGATGACTAAGGCAAACCCCCCCAAATAATAAAGTAATATCTAACTATACAACACCTCTTTTTATAACGGACTGTAGCTGCTTAATAAGAACAATCATAACATCTTCGATTCCACAAGATTCGAGACGAAATTGCACATTTTATTGTCGAGTTTACGAGCGATCCGAAAGTTAAGTTCTTAAGACTTGTCAAATTGAAATGTTCTGTTAAGGAAAGAAAAAATTTAAGCATCTTTTTTTTCAATTCTTTCAATTATACTTGATTGTTTTTTTTGTCTAAAACTAATTCAGTAGTTATGATGTTATGGAGTTTGTTCGGTGTGCTGAAGTTTGATTTATTTTCTGTCGTGATAAACAATTGCCCTATATGTTTGCACATTTAACTCATATTTAACTGACGATATACATACAATAAAATAAAAAAAAACTATAAATGATTGGTTTATTGGGGACTTGAAACAAATGTAAAATCATTTCTAGAATTTATATTAGATACCTAATATTTTCTGAAGATGTTTTCTGAAAGTATTCTTAATAAGTATAAGTATACTACTACTATACTCATTTAGAATACTTTCAGAAAACAGCTGATTTATGACTAAAACCTTACGAGAATGTCCTATTTCTAAAAATTAAGATGGCGACCTATTTCACTCCTTTTTTATTAAATGTAGCGATTACCAATCGTTTCAAAGTACAAAACTTAGCACTAAAATAGTATGTAAAACGACTAAAACTAAAAAGCGATAAATAACGTAAGTAATTATATCCTTAATACATAATTATTTAAATATTACAATCATCACTTATTTTTGAAGTCGGTGCCAGCTCTCGGTACCTAACGTACTGTTGTTGTATGACGCGCGCGGCCGGCAAATCCACACGACAATATACATTTATTTGTTTGGCTGGCACCGACTTCAAAAATAAGTGATAATTGTAATATTTAAATAATTATGTATTAAGGATATAATTACTTACGTTATTTATCGCTTTTTAGTTTTAGTCGTTTGTGTTTTTTTTGAAGTCGGTTTAATTTTTTTTTAAAAAATAATTTTATTTCACTATTTTTAGTTGCGTTGATGTGCTGTGACCTTGAGTAAAGGCTAATTAATGTCCTTAAGAGTTTTACTTAGGAATGAAAAATTTTGCTTTAAGTCAAGTGAAGACTTTGCGATCTAGAATCAAGCATATCACTTACCAAATCACCTGCCCTATTAGCCCTGCATAAGTACATACTACTACCTAGTTTAATATCGACCAATGTCAGTACTGTCCCCTAACTCCTAACCGTTAAGGAGTTCTGTGACTTCATCATCAGCACCAGATGTTGACACCCGGAAGCATATACCTGAGTAAAATATGATTACGTAACAAAAACACCATATGAGCATACAATTTTCGGTTGTTGCCCTCAATTTCTCCAGGATCCCATCATCAGATCCTGACTTGGTGTTAATGGGACCACCTCGGAAGTGTCCTCTGTCGAACTGTCGAAAAATTTTTGAAATCCATCCATAATTGACGGAAATATCGGTGAACATACATAAAAAAAAAAAAAATATTATACATTCAGACGAATTGAGAACCTCCTCCTTTTTTCGAAGTCGGTTAAAAATTGCTTTACTTACAAGAGGAATCTGGAGGAAATGCTCTAAACGATAGCTTCAATAAGTTTCATTGTGATAATAATCACAATGAAACTTATTGAAGTCAAAAAATTGAGTTAATAAATCATTCCGTTTGAGAAAGTAACGCAATAAGCCTTGAAATTTCATGGGAAGTCGTATTCTGGTTATTTCCGTTCGTACTTGTTGGAAAAGTTTGTTTCGCATTTGGGGATGCTAAGTACGTTATGTTTTTTTACGTTTGCCGAGAAACAGTATCCACTTCAGAACTCGTTGGCCCCAACGATTATCTGGTCTGCGCATGATGTGACCAGCCCTCTGCCACTTTAGCTTGATAATCCGGTGAGTTATCCAAACCTTGGTTCTCTGTCGGATCACCTCATTTCGGATCTAATGGCAAGTGCTAAATGCGAAAAGCCCAAAATGACCTATGTTCAGCAGTGGACTGAGAGATGATCTTTTTAAATAATAGCACGACATAATGGCTTCCTCAGATCTGATGACAAGCGAAAGAGGAGCCCAAGTCGCTGTGAAAACGGGCAAGTAACTAGTCAGTTACTTGTCAGTTGCCACCACCATGCCGGTCCAACCCTAACCCCCGGCTCACGGAGACCCTAATCACCGGCAGAAACACGACCCGGAGGTCATTTGCCTGCGGTATTCGTTGCGGTATAGGGTGGTGGTCTATCCGGACGGGGCGGCTCAATTCGAGCGAAGACTCGCTATGCCCTACCTCTTTTATTTGATGGAAAAATTACGATCTCTCAATCTCGTCCAGAATGCACTTATTCGATGCATAATATCTTCTATAGCCACATTTTATATATTATTATAAATATATACCACATTGATCACAATTAGCTGAACTAACCGCAAGGTTGCATCTGTCAGATAAACCCAAGTTCTACAATTTGTAACAGATATTGCACCAAGACCGATGCTCGGATTCAGCCAGACGCTTCCTGTTTGTCTAACAGATTTCGACTTTGTAATCCCGATAGTATTTCGACAGTAGGATAAATTGTTCGCCGTTCATACGAAAATGTGTATCCACTTAATATTGTTTGTTAAAGCGGTGGTTTTAAGGGCTTATTAAATTATGTTTAAATGTGTATTATGTGTGGGATTAGAAAATTATGTCTTCTAACTCGAAAGTAAATTATCAAAGCAGTACTTAGCGCGACCTGTTACCTACGACTTTGCAGAACTTAGAATTATCTACAAAAAATGTTGCGATAGCATAGATAATAAATATGTCTATCTGTTATAGTTATCTACGCCACAACAATAGAGGGCGGGTCGCTGGTATAAGAATAAAATAAAACAAATTTCATTTTTCATTAAAGCAATGTTGCAGTCATTATTAAAATGAGCTAAAAAAATCACATCCGTCACGTTTATTTGCTTAAATCAACTTTGCTTTCGTAAAAAGGAAAGAAAAAAAGAGCGCATTTCACAAGCTTAATTTTTTATTTATGTAAACGTAACCTAATACAATTTGGCAAATTGGAGTCGCCAATTAAAGGGGCTGCTTGGAGAAAGCTAAATTTACCGGGTCCATAGTGAATTTGTTTGGATTACACCCGAAAAGGGTGCGACATTAGGGAAGATTTGAAACGTGATGTGAAAATAATACAAAGGAACGAAGAAAACAATTTCCTTTGCTCTATTTTCTGGAGTAGTCTCAATATATAAAAAAAGATCTATAAAGTATTGGGCTCACGAATCAATCTGGACTTTGAAGTCGTTTTCTAGTGTTTACGTGCTGACTTATTGCTGCTGAGATATTTGCAAGGATCTTTACTTTTACGCAGCTATAATATATATGCCTACGTCGAAGACGAATGAATAGGTACCGTTATATGGAGCAAGTTCCAAAGACTCGCACAGCGCGTCTCACCTCTACCTTCATAGTATGAACGGCGAAACTATTAATAAGGACACTTTATCTTAATCTGAAAGTATTTATTTACACAATCCAATTACAAAAACTCATTCCACCAGAGAGAGAGAAAAGTAATAATCGGCGGGAACTCCATGACAGCTGTCAGTGTCACCGTTACGTCAAACTTCAACTGTCAACGTTAGTGCGGTGACTCTTGAGCGTGGCGAATAGTGTGTGCCGCAGCGGTTGATTATTCTCCTCTAACACTATGGAACTCCTTACCGCGCTCCTTGTTCACCGAGAAATATATTCTTCCGCTGTTAAAAGCGAGAGTGAGTGGTTTAGGTGAGCACGTTCCATCGTAGACTATGATATCGTTTACCATCAGCATGAGCTGAAATCATATGAAGATGACGTCATCATAATAAAAATAAATATATACCAACTTGTAGCTATGAACATATGTATAATCTTAATATTTCAGTGCCACTTTAACTATATTTACCATCGAAGTTTGTACTGTGTAGTTTTGTGCACCATATTTTGTGTAGATCCCTAACTTGAAAAAAAAAATGTCTTTGTTTACCGGATATAATGTAGTAGTAGCCTAACAACGCTGAAAGAATTTTTCAAATCCGTCAAGTTCTTTCAGAGGAAGCGACCTATTATCTTTTCGCTCCATGGTGACTTCGCCACCCGCCCGTGGTGTATCCTACTGAATAACAAAAGAGGATCTGGCAACCGACTGGTGGCGGTATAACTGTCACAGGCAAATTCTATAATTCGCTCGTATACAAACGGCGTCGGCAGTTTACAAAGATAAATACGTGTTATAAAATGCCGAAGGCAAATTGTCATCGCATCAACGTCGACTTGGTTTGTGTATTAGGGTGACCATGATAATAGAAATGAAACAGGGTTTTAAATCATTTTATTTAGGTATTTAAGATTCATAATAGAATATTATTAAATTATTGACTACGAAAATAAATTCGTCGATTAAATAAGCATGAAATTGAAACCGTAACCGAACAAAACCTGCACTAAATGTGAGAACCGTGTGAGAACATATTCTCCCTAATCTTAGGATCCTTACACATACACAGTAAACTTACCAAGAATTACCTTTTAATTAAACAAGACATTCAGTGGTAATAACAAAAATAAATTCAACAAAGTTTCTTTGTTTCACTTATTCTGCTAAGCTTAAACAAGCGTAAAACGAACAGCGAAACAATTGATTTACAGCTAATCAAAATACAATGCATTTTATTGCAATTTTTTGTTCCACTTTACCAGTTTCCATGGACACCCTAGCGTTTTTACGTGCTGGATAACCTCGAATTTTTTTGTTTTTTTTCCACGGTGTTTTCGGAGCCCCTTTGTGATTAGTTTAATTTCAATAGTTTCCTATAATACTAGCCCTTAAAATCTATTTGAAATAGCCGATATTAGACATATTTTTAATATTTTTTTTCTTCAACACTTTCACTGTTTTATAGACTAGTAGCGCCAGGGCGCGGTTAAATTTGGTACTAATTGGAACGATATGACGAGGCAATTTGTAATCGGCTGTAATATCGTAGCTCGGCATATTAGTAAATGAACGACATCTTACATACGGCGTACGGCATTTTATATAACAAATTTGTCTTTGTAAACTGCCCACGCCGTTTGTATACGGGCGAATAATAGAATTTGCCTGCGACATAACCATCATGATAGAAGGCGTAGCCACCGAATCAAGGAGCTACGCCCTGCACCGACCCGTCTGCTCAGCGTGGCGATTATGGGTGAAGCCTTCAAATGTTTGCCAAAAGTGGCCGGTAGGCTTATGATGATAACTTTCGGAGCCTATTAAATTCATACAAACAATCAAACCGATCTTATTTATAATATTAGTTAGTATATAATATATTGAGATAATGCCCTTACATTTGTATAACGACACATCTGTCACTCAGTCCATAATTTGTACATAGTCACACGTAGGGACGAGTTGGCACGACAACTAGAATAATACAGTTGACACATGACGGAGAGAATCCGCCCTTTCACCGAGTTGCGTTATTTACAAGTTTTCCACAAATTCGATTTGCATATTCCATGTTCTGCTTAGAAAACGGGCTACAAACGGAAATCGAGTAGTCCAAATTCCCCCGAGCCGGGGCGAAAGTTCGTCTGTTCTATCTTTTCTTTTGATGTAAATGGTAATATTGGTTATTTATCGGCGTCGAATCGAGATTTTATCTCTCCACTCTCTGATATTGAAGTTGATGTCGAGTACTTTGATGGGGATACTTTTGACGAGTTTAATTAACGAAATCGCTTGGAAGTGTTGAAGCAAGCAACTGTAAGTAAATAAAGCTGTTTGTTTTAGACCCTCAGAGCAAAATTTGACGTTTACAAGTATATTTACTTTTTACTTATTTGGGTGACTCAATTGGTAGTGACCCCTGCCTTCTGAACCAAGGGTCGTGGGTTCGATTCCCACCCGGGACAAACTTTCGTGTGGTGAACACTTGTGTTTGTTCCGTGTCTGGGTGTTTATATTTGTATTTAAGTATTTATTTGTGGTACCTTCGTTGTTCTGATACCCATAACACAAGTGCTTAAGCTACTTACTTTGGGATTAGAGCAATGTATGTGATGTTGTCTGATATTGATTTATATATTTATATTTATGCATGTCTCGTATTAATGTATTCATTTATCTATTTGTGTTTGTGTGCACCGGATTAGAAAGGACCAACGTAACTTATCTCTTGGGTGTCGTCCATCGACGAACTATCAGAAAAAAGGCAGAAGCGTTTCATTATCATCATCAGCCCGTGTCAGTCCACTGCTGGACATAGGCCTCTCCTAATGCTCGCCACTTAGGTCGATTTGGGCTTCTCGCATCCAGTACTTGCCAGCTGTCCTGCGCAATTAGTCACTCCACCTGGCCTGAGGGCGTCTTTCATTACATATATCCACGCGTGCGACGCCGCCGGCACAGCTAGTTTATAATATTACTCGTAGTATGATGATTATATAGTTAGCACTATTGCTTTCTATATTCATTCAGTTATCTACACGTACCTGTTTTCAATACATCAAAACGGTTAACGCTTAAAAATGTTTGCTCGAATAAGCAAGCTGCCTCTCAGCAGATTTTATCGAGCGAATTTCCCCCCGATTGCACATGAAAATCATTTTCACCTTCATGTTTGACTTAGAGTGGTTGCACACGGGCTACTTCAAGCGGTTGAGACTGACTGCTTAAGCCCGCTAACGCGCGGTGAACTGTAGAAGCGGTCGCGACTGCTTGAGCGGTCGTGTGTACGGCAGCGAACGAACGACTATAGTTCACTGCCCGGTCGCGGCTTTATGTGTATTCACGTTTGCAAAAAATGCTCTACTTGCATATGTCACCGGAAAATAGCAAGAATCGTAAGTTGACCAATTTCCTAGGTAGTTAATTAACTTTCGGAAAATAACAAACGGTAGTTGAAATGTATTATTTAACGCAATGGATTTCAGTTAGTTGATCAATTTACGGTAGCCTGATAGTCATTTAATAATTTACGATTTTGACACAAGTAAAATCGTCCTCAAATGGGCCAATCGTTGCTCAATGTACTATTTAACGGTGCACTATTACCCGTAACTTAATACACTGTTCCCTGATTGGTTGCCGGGATAACACCATGTGAGCTATTGAACCAATCAACATTCACCTCACCTTCGTCGGATGATTTTACGGCAAGACCCCGTAAAATGATCAATTTACTAAAATACATACGTTAAATAATACATTTCAACTGTCGTTTATTATTTTCCGGAAGTTAATCAACTACCTAGGAAATTGATCAACTTACGATTCTTGCTATTTTCCGGTGACACATACAAAGCGCTCTAGCATTTTATAGGTATGTAAGTAGAGCATTATTTCTGCAAATCTTAAGCAGTCGGTCTCAACTGTTTGAAGCAGTCCGTGTACGGCCGCTCTTTGGTACTTATATCACTAAATCCTCATCTCGCATTAATATGCAGAGTTAAGTGCTCTCGAGTTGTGAACCTTGGCCTTTGTAACTAAGGGAATACACATCGGCTGGCACACACGGGAGAATATACGTTGCCGACATCTTTGTTTTTCAGAAAGTAGAGTTTTATCATGGTTTTTCAAGGCATGCTCTTTTTAACGGTGTTCCAAAAAGTGTTTTTTGTCCGGTTGCATGTTTTAATGCAACCGAGAAGCTACGCTCTGCAATCGCCAATCCGCCAACCCAGCGTGGCGATCATGGGCAAAGCCTCCAGATGTTTTCCCGTATTGGTGAACAACTGGAGAGGCATAATGTCAAGCATAGGACTGCGATAGGCTGATGATGATATTTCGTTTGTGTCCGCCATGAGTTTGGGTTCCATACTGGAATGTGGTAAACCTCATCATCATCATCAGCCTATAGCAGTCCAATACTGGACATGGGCCTCTCTAGTTGTTCACCACTTAGGGCAAACATCTGGAGGATATACCCATAATCGCCACGCTGGGCAGGCGGGTTGGCGATCGCGGGGCGTAGCTTTTCGCTCCGGTGACGCTGCTGCCCGTCATCGGCCTATGGTATTTAGCTACGCCTTCATTTGTGATGGTTATACTGCCACCAGTCGGTTGCCAGCGCCTCGTTTGTTATTCGGCAGGATGCACCACGAGCAGGTTGGCTTGGAGGGAAAAGATGATAGGCCGCTTCCTTACATCCCACGTGGTAAACCTAAATTGTAGAATAAGCAGAATGTTCTCTTGTTCCAGATAGCGATGAAGAACCGGTGATGTCACGCAACAATGCCGCCGGAGGTGACGTAGCACCGCTATGGAATGAGTCCGCTGGACATGACGAACCTCACCTTCCCGTACATCACGTCACAGGACCTCCACTGCCGCCTCGAGTACGCCACGGGCTGCGCCAACGCCTCCCAAGGGCTCGACTGCGCGGAAACCACACCCCACCTATTCTCCTGCACTCTCAACCTCGACATCCAAAATGAGACGACCTACAGCTGCTATCCATGCCTCAATGATACAATGGTCTCTACTAACGGTTCTCTATGCAACGCTGGATTTCAGCTGAACCTCATAACGGTGATATTCGAGAACGCACTCAAAAATCTATGGTTGAACTTGCCTTACGACGAATTCTGCGAATGGGACTCCTTGTTCTGCTTCAGTACGGGAACCAATCGGACGTTGTACGTGAAAGACGGTTCTGTGAACAATGTGCAGAGTTATCAGTGCAGTTGGAATTATAGGAACGGTACTAGTGATTTGGTTAGCGGTAAGGGGTATGACTGGAGTTTCTTGTTTGTGATATTATTTATAATAGCTGGTGGTGTGGGGAACATACTTGTGTGTTTGGCTGTGTGTTTGGACAAACGTTTGCAGAACGTGACCAACTATTTCTTGCTGTCGCTCGCTATAGCTGACTTGCTGGTCAGTTTGTTCGTGATGCCGATGGGGGCGATCCCCGGATTCTTGGGTAAGTATACGATTCTATATATAATTTTGTGTAGTGTAAATGTTTACGGTTGGGTGAGGCGAGTACGTTCGTCCGATGATTTACGCACGTCTTTACGATCGTATGTTACGCGGTATTAGAATTTGTGTACGATTTTACATGTATAGGTTGTTTTGCTAGAATATCAAAGTATGAAATTAGACAGTAGTCTTGTTACTACATATATGAGTCTATAAGTCATGACGGTGTCATCAGACCCATGGGTCTGATTGTTGTAACATACAAATATTACCTAAATCAAAACGTTCCGGGTTCGATTCCTGGGTCTGTCTAGGCTGTCTAGTTCGGTCAGGAAAGTAATGTTATTCTACTCATCGTAAAATAAATACAGGATTATTTTATGTTTTTGTGTTAACCATAAAGTGTGGCAATAAAAATTTAGGAAGAAAATAATGTACCTACTTAAAACGAAAAATAATAAAAAAACTTTACATAAGAATTTGCGTGCACTTTGATGATAGAAAACTTTTTTATAAAGCTGTTTTTTTTTCTTATACATATATTCTTATACATGACGACGCTAAAAATAATTAGGCTATAAAAATAGGAAAACCCGGCCTTTTTGCACGCGAACAAAATTGGTATTATTTCACAAATCTATAGCGGCATGAAAAGGGTTTGCCTTCATATTTTTCTGTTGACAATTTTAATGGATGCCCTAGATTACCCAGGGTCGAAAAAGGGCTGTCGTAAATAATATATAATATCTTAGGTACGTCATATTTTTTGCTGTTCAATATAAAATACTTTGTGCAACATTTTTCCCATTTCGATTTTCCAAATTAGTATAACGATTGCATAAAATAATACCTACATACTATAAATGTTGAGCGTCATCGGAGCGAGAAGCTACGCCTTGCGATCGCTAACTCGACTGCCCAGCGTGGCGATCAACTGGAGAGGTCTATGTCCAGCAGTGGACTGGGATACGCTGATGATGATGTGATGATAAATGTTGTTTGTAATAATTTATGGCATATGGTATTATACCGATACGGGTGTCGATCTCTGCGTTTAACGAGTGATTACTCGATACGGTTGACCCTAGATAACAAAACTTATCCACTTCCTGGAGCAGTGCGCCATCTAGTGAAATCGTTGGTGAAGTCACACTGCCCTGGGACATAACAACTGTCTTTCTTTCATTTATGGACATGGCGAAAATATTGCAAGCCCGAGAAAACCTGTCAATCATAAGCTGGAGCTCGCAGGCAGAGTTGGCTACAAAAGCCGCGTCATCGGCGAAAAGAAGGCTATCGACGAAAAGGTCCTCACGATTCGATCCATGTTCGGGAGGCTTAATTCAAGAGTATGGCACAATAAACACCTGACTATTAAGACCAAGATGATCGTCTTTCAGGCATGCATCTTGAGTATACTCTTGTACGGAGCCGATACCTGGACATCATATGCAAAGCAGGAGCGTCGACTTAACGCTTTCTATATGCGCTGTCTACGGAAAATTTTTGGCATGACATGGCAAGACAGAGTCACCAATGAGAGGGTTCTTGAAATAGCGCAGCTGCCTAGTTTAACCGCGCTTCTTAAGCAGAGGCGCCTGCGCTGGCTAGGGCATGTGCACAGGATGGAACCTTCTCGTCTCCCGCGTCGTGTTCTTCTGGGTGAAGTTGCAAACGCCAAAAGGGAAGTTGGGAGGCCTTTGCTTTGCTTTAAAGACTGTGCCAAGCGGGACATGATTGCGTTTGGCATCGATTACCGGAACTGGGAAAGGGTTGCTGACGGACGTCCCGAGTGGCGTAGGCGTGTTGCGGATGGTCGAAAGGTATGCGATGAGACATGGTTCAGGGTACTGGCCGACAGGAGGGAGAGGCGCCACCAAGGTGGTAATAGCATCAACATGCCGGTTGCAAGCTTTCCCTGCCGGTTCTGCGGGAGGGTGTGCCGATCCCGCATTGGTCTCATAAGCCATGAGAAGAGTTGCCTCCGAGGCACTGTGTGAATCGTCTGTAATAGACGTTAAGGCTGTTAGTATGGTATTATAATACCCCCTTATAGGGGGGATGCCTATGTCCAGCAGTGGACGTTTGCAGGTTGATGATGATAATGAGATCTAGATGTAAATTATACCATTGTGGTATGTGTGGTGTATATTGTGGCGTACGTACGGTAGGTAGATCCAAAGTCCAGATTGTTCACGAAACAGTTTATTTTATAACGCACACAGAATAAGTACATACACGAAAGTCACACAAAACACACAAAAGTCAGAAGGATTAGAAGAACAGATATATCAATAGTCCAGGCACATACACAAAACAATTAATTACAAATTAGAAAACATAAATGGCGGTAGCGGTAAGCGCGGTGAAATAATAACGTGTCTCGCAGCGAGTACTAAACAGACTGTGTAGCGGCCGGCCGATCGCTCCCGAGGCGTGAACCCCAAACTTATCGAACAATGTAGGTAGGTCGCGAAGTCGCAAGCGCCGGGCCCGCGTCCAAGCAATAGAATCGGCCGGCGCGCACACTAATGTGCTGCGCACTAATATAAGAACATTTTGTATGTTTGTTTGTTGCATTATTAACATTTTCATATAAAAATATTTGATACACATGTATTAATAAATGATATAATATAATTACATAATATTAAGATAGATATAATAATAAACGAATAGAATAACAATTACATAATAGAAACTTATTATCTAATAGTGGTGGGACGCCACATCACTCCCCCCCAGAGACCGAGTTACGGGCGATAATAATCGGGAAAGCGAACTCTTCTTCCTGACCGAGTTGTCAGTACCGTGGTGCGTGTTCCTGGTGCAGGAGTGGTATCGGGTCTGGGTGAATTTGGAATAGTGGTTTCCATTTCCGGTGGATCGTAGGCGTCTGGTAATGCGTCGCGTAGTGTGTACGCAGGTTTTATGCGGTCGATGGAGACCGTGACGGGTTTTCCCTTTACCTTTATTTTAAAGGTTTTTTCTCCTCTCTCGATGACCTCGTATGGACCAGTATAAGCCGGCTGGAATGAGCCGTGGGTCGTGTCGTCTCTGAGAAAGACCTGTTCGGACGTGGAGAGATCTTTGAAGACAAAGACTGTCCTGTTGGTCACGTGACGTGACGTTGGTGTCGGAGTAAGTCGTTGTGCGAACTGCCGTATTCGGGTGGTGAAGTCGGTCAAGTCCGGCACAACGTCAACCCTGTGGTCAAATAACTCGCCCGGGAGGCGAAGAGGTTCGCCGTAGACCAGTTCTGCTGGTGATGCCTGTAGATCTTCCTTGAAAGTGGCTCTAATGCCAAGCAGTACCAAGGCGAGAGATTCTATCCAGTCACTGTTGGCGTGACAGGTGATGGCGGCCTTCAACTGTCGATGGAATCTCTCGACGAGTCCATTGCAGGCCGGGTGGTAGGCAGTGGTGCGTCGGTGTCGAAATCCGGCAAGGTCAGACAGGTGCTTGAAAAGAGTGGATTCGAATTGACGTCCTCTGTCTGTTACCACTTCGGTGGGACAACCGAAACGCGCGATCCAGTGCTGCAGAAGCGCCCTTGCTACCGTCTCAGCCGTCATGTCGCGTATAGGAATTGCCTCAGGCCACCGAGTATATCGGTCGACAATAGTGAGGCAATAACGGTACTCACGACATGGGGGTAGCGGTCCAATCAGATCGATGTGGATCTTGGAAAACCGTGCTCGGGGAAGGTCGAATGTGCCCAGTGGAGAATGTACGTGGCGGGTTACCTTGGCCCGCTGACAGGCGATACATTGTCGCGTCCACTCGCGGCAGTCCTTCCTCACGCCAGGCCAAACGAAGCGCTCTGCGACCATCTTCGCCGTAGCATTCGCTCCTGGGTGGCTGAGGGAATGAAGACTCTCGAAAATCTGTCTACGCATTTCACGGGTGACATAAGGTCTCTTGCTACTCTCATCGCAGTACAGTTCAGACCTCAGTCCCGGCAGTAGTACCTTTGTCAGGCGCAGCGACGTCGTGTCGTTGAGGAGTTGCTGGAGTTCGGCATCAGCTAACTGTGACTTAGCTAACTGGTCTAAATCGATGGGCTGGACGATCTCCTCGACTCTCGATAAGGCGTCAGCAACTACGTTGTCCTTGCCGGAGATGTGCCTGATGTCGGTGGTAAACTGCGAGATGTAATCCAGGTGTCTGAACTGTCTTGGTGAGCAATTTTCTTTACGGTTATGAAATGCGTAGCAGATTGGTTTATGGTCACAGTAGATCGTAAAGTGCCTTGCCTCGACCATGTGCCTAAAATACTTAATGCACTCGTAAATTGCGAGCAGCTCCCTGTCGTACGGGGAATATTTCCTCTGAGTGGAAGTCAACTTGTGAGAGAAGAATGCAAGTGGTTCCCACGTACCGTCGTCCTTCTGCTGCTGCAATGCTCCGCCGATCGCAGAGTCTGAGGCATCTGTGACGATGGCTAGTCTGGCTCTGCCGTCGGGGTGGGCTAGTAAGGTGGCTCGACATAAGCCGTCCTTACATTTGGCGAAGGCGTCGTTCTCGGTGGCGGTAAAGTGGACTGGGTGTGATCCTTTGACCGAACCTGTAAGGAGTGCGTTGAGGGGTGCTTGATGTTCAGCTGCGTTGGGTATAAAGCGCCTGTAAAAGTTGATCATGCCCAGGAATCTACGCAACTCTCTTACGGTCTTCGGGGCCGGATAACTGTGGATGGCTTCCACCTTCTCGGGCAGGGGTTCCGTACCAGCTGCGGAAATGCGATAGCCCAAAAACTTCACCGAGGACTCACCAAATACACACTTACTTGTGTTTATCACCATGCCATACTGTCTAAGTCTGGAAAACAGTTGGCGCAGGTGTTCTGCATGACTACTCTCATCTCTACTATACACTAAAAAATCGTCGATATAAGGGTAGCAGAAGTCCAGCCCGCGCAGCATTTCATCGACGAATCGCTGGAAAGTTTGCCCTGCGTTTCGAAGTCCGAATGTCATGTACGGAAATTCGTACAGTCCGAAGGGTGTGGTGATGGCAGTCTTCGGGATATCGTCGACGTAGATAGGAATCTGGTTGTAGGCTTTTACCAGGTCTATGGTGGAGAATACTCGACACCCTGCAAGGCTGTGAGAGAAGTCGTGAATATGGCGGATGGGGTACCTGTCCGGAATGGTTCTGGCGTTAAGCATCCTGTAGTCGCCACAGGGACGCCATCCGCTGTCCTTCTTCGGGGCTAGGTGGAGTGGTGAAGACCATGGAGACTCGGAGGGTCTGGCGGTGCCGCTCTTCAGCATCGAGTCAAACTCCTCCTTGGCGATCTTCAGTTTGTCGGGCGCCAGGCGGCGAGGTGTGCTGCAAATTGGCGGTCCCGGGGTGGTGCGAATGTGATGCACCGTGTTGTGAGCTGGTGCATTATGTATACCAGATGGGCGAGTGATGTCGGGAAATTCGCGAAGTATGTCATGGTATACAGATGCACCAGTCATTACCTTCACCGACGAAATTGCACGCGCTGAGGTGGCAGGCGAAGCCGGGGCGGCGAGTGTTGTATCGCTGTCGATGAGGCGTTGATGTCTGCAATCCACAATTAAATTGTAATGCGACAAAAAATCAACGCCGATAATAGGCTTCGTAACATCGGCCACAATAAATCGCCAAGCGAAATCGCGGCGCAAGCCTAGGTTGAGTACCAGGTGCGCGTAGCCGTATGTATGAATCGTCGATCCGTTCGCCGCGCACAACTGGTAGCTGGTAGGTTCCCGTCGCTCCTTTATTGCGGACCGGGGGGAAAACGCAGAG
Organism: Conogethes punctiferalis; assembly: GCA_031163375.1. NCBI lineage: Eukaryota > Metazoa > Arthropoda > Insecta > Lepidoptera > Crambidae > Conogethes > Conogethes punctiferalis. The sequence continues at coordinate 21,027,384 of CM062078.1, forward strand.
GTCACTGCCTGTGTCCACTAAGAACTGCGTCTTCGTTCGCTGGTCCGTCACGAATAAGCGACCGGTGCTTGGGCAGTCGTCAGTCGCCATTATCGACCGCCCGGTTCGTTTCCCGCCCGGAAATCGCAAGGTCTGACGCACTTTTTCGCTTGGCTCCCGTGCTTAGCGTGGTACCAGCATATTGGGAACTTCCGGTAACTGGATTGTGATCGGTTGGAGCTGGAGCGTTCTTGGGAGCGATGCGTCGATCTCGTCCGCGGTCTCGACCTCGAGTATCGACCTTCTCGCGCGGTAAGGGCATGCACCTGCCTGGTCAGCGCCGCAACCTGTTGCACCAAAGTGTCCAGTGTGCTGCTACTGGCTGCTGGGGCTGATGCTGCTGCTACGTGGGGGCTCGGGGGCACTACGTCGTGAATCCGATCGGCGAGATCCGCTAAAGCCTCGAGCGAAGACGAGGCCTGGGACGCGACGATGGTCTGCGTAGTGTTGGGCAGACGACTGGTCCAAATGGTCCTGATGAAGTCGTCTGGAACCCCGGGGCCGGCAAGGTGCTGGAGGTGACGCAGGAACTGGGATGGTTTTCGGTCTCCCAACTCCTCATGGACAAGGAGCTGCTTGACCTTCCGCTCCCTGGATGCCGACAGCCTCTTGATGAGCTCCTGCTTCAGCTTCTCAAATTTATTCGTCGCAGGTGGGTTGGTGATGATGTCCTCCACCTCTCCGGCATATTGTTGGTCGAGTTGGCCGATGACGTAATAAAATTTTGTGTCATCCGATGTGACGCCGGCGATGAGGAACTGTCCCTCGATTTGCGCAAACCAGATGGCCGGTTTCTCTGGCCAAAACGGTGGCATTCGGATCGGCATTGGCGAAGGTGGTGTTGAAAGAGACGCCGCACTGCCAGATTGCTGCTTCTCCGCCATTTTGTGCACCTTTCTACGGTCCGTGTTTACGTGACACAGTCGTTGGGAGTCTCCGGAATCGTTGTCACTGCTCATACCAAGTCGTGTTCAGCGGGGTCACCAGTGTGGTATGTGTGGTGTATATTGTGGCGTACGTACGGTAGGTAGATCCAAAGTCCAGATTGTTCACGAAACAGTTTATTTTATAACGCACACAGAATAAGTACATACACGAAAGTCACACAAAACACACAAAAGTCAGAAGGATTAGAAGAACAGATATATCAATAGTCCAGGCACATACACAAAACAATTAATTACAAATTAGAAAACATAAATGGCGGTAGCGGTAAGCGCGGTGAAATAATAACGTGTCTCGCAGCGAGTACTAAACAGACTGTGTAGCGGCCGGCCGATCGCTCCCGAGGCGTGAACCCCAAACTTATCGAACAATGTAGGTAGGTCGCGAAGTCGCAAGCGCCGGGCCCGCGTCCAAGCAATAGAATCGGCCGGCGCGCACACTAATGTGCTGCGCACTAATATAAGAACATTTTGTATGTTTGTTTGTTGCATTATTAACATTTTCATATAAAAATATTTGATACACATGTATTAATAAATGATATAATATAATTACATAATATTAAGATAGATATAATAATAAACGAATAGAATAACAATTACATAATATAAACTTATTATCTAATAGTGGTGGGACGCCACACCATTATTTTGCGCTTTACAAAATACACGATGAGGGATGTAAGGCAGCAGCTCACCTGCGCGTGATGCATCCTGTCGAATAACAAACGAGGCGCTGGCAACCGGCCGGTGGCGGTATAACCATCACATTGAAGGCGTAGCTAAATACCACAGACCGATGACGGGCAGCAGCGTCACCAGAGCGAGAAGCCTTGCGATCGCTAACCCGCCTGCCCAGCACGGCGATTATGGGTATATCTGCCAGATGTTTGCCCTAAGTGGCGATCAACTAGAGATTCCTATGCCCAACAGTGGACTCCAATGAGCTAATGATGACGAAGATGAATACATGAGGTCGTCATACAATCATTATACGGCCGGTTTAACTGACAAAATACACGTAAAGTAATCCTGCCAATAAATTCCCTAAGGAAACTTAAGGAACAAATTTATTAGCTAACCGGGAGAGAAAGAGAGTTATGTAATCGATAAAGCAGTCATTTGTATTAAGTAGCGACCCTATAAATTTATTAAGGGCTGGTAGGGCACCTGGAATTCGTTTAGTTTATGAATCGCCTTCTTCTTGAATCTTTAGTAAAACTTTAACTTTATACTTAACTAGCTGTGCCCGCGACTTCATCCGTGTGGAATAGAGTTTCATCCCCTTTTTTCCTTGGGGGTAGAATTGATGAAAATCCTTTCTTAGCGGATGCTTATGTCATAACAAGCCGGTAAGCGTAAAAGAAGTCACTACCAAATGAGCAATTAGGCCAGTCACTATTCGATTTTTATATAAAGTTGTATTCACAAAGTAATATCCTAAAATTTTTTAAAATTTTTTATTCTGACTTTGGTAAATCCTCCCAGACTTTAGTGCTACACGATCGGGATTCGGGGACGATCGAAAATTTACGATACGTCAGCCCTAAGAAAAAACAAATAGGCCGTAAATATCTTTTTATTGTTTGTTATTGTAACTTTACTTTATGTTTGCAATTTTTGCTTTATTCCCGTTATTGAGGGGCGTCTGATGGAAATGAGATCGTTGCCGCGTGAAAACGATACTGTATCAAAAGGAATAATGGCTGAATTTAATTTAAGGTTTCTTGTTTGGGAAATATAAACGTTATGGTCTGCGTCCTAAAAGCCGTATGACGTCCATTCTTGGAAGTACGCCTGTTCCGTTATGACAGTTCTAGTTCTAGTCATGTCCTAGTCCTAGTGTCGTGGCAGTCTTAGTCACTACAGGCCTCATGAAATCACCCTAAAGGGGCTTGATTTTTTTTTCATTCAAGAGGCGGCAAACGAACATGTGTGATGCCTGATGGTAAGCAGTCGTTACCACAGAGAGATTAATTTGTAATCCAAAAACGAAACGATGTTCCGTTGGACTTTTTTTACAAATTGATAATTCGACTCGAGTGCAGTTTGTTAACGAACAAAATTTTTTAATTAGGTGTGTCCTCGACTCGGCGAGGGTTTTGTTAACGGTTTTAATTAACTCAGTGTTGATCGTCACGAGGAAGATTAATCTTTTAATAGCATCGTTAACCATTAATTTACATAACTTTTTTGTAGACTTCGCAAAAGAGGATTTATCCTCTTGTTTAAAAATAGAATTCGGCTTCATTATTTGACTGGTCTGGTGACTCATTTGGTAGTGACCCCTTCTGGTACACGGGACAAATACTTGTTTTTTTTTTAAAGTAGCTCTACATAATGGCTTCCTTCCCTATGCCTGATAAAAAGCGAAAGAGAAACCCAAATCGCTGTGACAACGGGCAGTTAACTGGCCAGTTACCTGTCAATTGCCACCGCCATGCCAGCCCAACCCTAACCCCCCACGAGCTTCGAAAACCCTACTCACCGAACAGAAACACAACCCGGAGGTTATTTGGCTGCGGTATTCTATAGGGTGGAGGTCCTTCCCCGGATGTGCGGCTCAATTCGAGCGATGATTCGCTATGCCCTACCTCTTTTATTTGTGTTTGTTTCGTGCTCAGATTCCGTGCCTGAGTTACGAGGATAGAAGTATCTATGAATTGACTATATATTTAATACATACTGTAACGGGGTGGTACTATCCTAACTTCGGAAATCACACGATCCCGTGGATGCTATAGAAGATGACTTAGGGAATATGAGTGCTGAATGGAGAACTGAGAGACTGGAAGAGGCATTTGCTCAGCTGTGGGACAGTAGAGGCTAGTAAAAAATGTGTTTTCCTGTGATTCTTCAAAAAAGGTTAGATAGTTTTAATTATAGGACAGGCTCGGTGGCTCATTTGGTAGTGACCTCTGCCCTCTGAGCCAAGGGTCGATTCCCGCACAGTACAAGCATTTGTGTTCATGAACATATCTGTTTGTATTGGTCTGGGTATTTTCTATGTATAATATGTATTTATTTACAAAAAAAATGTATCCAAGTAAGTTTATCAGTTGTCTAGTACCCATAGTACAAGCTTCGGCTTAGTTTAGGGCTAGGTGGCGCAGTGTGGCCCAGCGTGGCATGTCATGGGTTATTTAGTTTTAATTATAGAAATCGATATATCTTTTAATTATTAGTTACACAAGGCACTACTGCGTCTGTAATCTACGGCCCATTGAAATCCCTTTGCAGTTTCCCTAATGTAATATGTTGATTGCAAAGCGAAAGTCTGTTGGGAAATCATGGCATGTCGTTACATAGATGGGTCTCGGTGATAAATCTGAACGGGGTTATATTAACATAATATTACCATTGCAGTAATCATACGAGAAAAGATTAGCGATTTGTATTGAATTGAATTGAATTGGCTCCGTTTTTTCAAGAAGTTTGCATCCTAATGATGAAAATTTCTTAAGACTTATGTAATGGATAATATAGAATATGCTGTAGAAGTGACTTAAAATACTAATAATGAGCTACCTAGAGGCTATTATCATCATCAGCTTAACGTAGTCCACTGCTGGACGTTGGCTTCTCCAGTTGCTCGTCACTGAGGGCAAACATCTGGAGGCTTTAACCATAATCGACACGCTGGGCAGGCGGGTTGGCGATCTCAGAGCGTAGCTTCTCGCTCCGGAACACATAGAAAGACGCTTACGTCTTATTTTCAAAGAACTACTGCGAGACACTTGGCCAAGTACTCTTAAGCTCACTTTCAATTCGATTACGCTTTTTATTGAAACGAGCGCTAGAAAATACATAGGTACAGACCATTCATTATGTTGTAACGTGAAAGCTCATTGTGTCGAGGTATTATAATAATGCACTATACAGCAAAATTGAGGCATGCAGTTGGCATAAAAGGCCTTCCTAGAAGAGATTCCTTGCAAATCTGTGGGTTACCTCTACGGAGACGAAGACAGGTAAGAGAGGTAGGGCATAGCGAATCTTCGCTCAGTTCAGAAGTCAGGGTTGCTACCAAACAAGCCATCAGACCAGCAAATACATAACTTAGAAAGCTTCTACGTATATAAGCAAAGATACACTGATAATTTTAGAGTTTTCTACTGTGACATACTAAATACACCCATATTTTGCCCTTACTTTGCAAACCCTACGAGAAAGATCAAATAATGTACTACACGGTCCTTTCGCTTTCCATCAGGCGTAGGGAAGCCATTATGTCGAGCTATTATATAAAAAAAAGACGTCGGCAAAAGCTAGCAAACCAATACACATGAGACAACACCACTTTATAAGCTCGAAGGCGCTTGAGTTATGGAAATCGTAAACAAAGACGGATGTACCAGAAATATAAACAAAAGATCCACAGTGCGTGCCTAATCCGGCCGGATCGGAAGCCGTATGTCAGCCGGATAGCGGCTGGAACCGGGTCAACGTAACGAACCGGACGGAAATATGAAATCCGGAAAAAAGTGTGTGCGAGGGCTTTTACTGAAAATATTGGATTTGGCCTGGAGTGGTTTTGGATGATGGTACATGTTTAAAAAAGTAACATATAAAAAATCCATTGTTAAATACTTGTAGATCTAATCAATATAAAGATAAACACTTACCTAAATATTTCCGTGCGGTCACCGGCCTATTTCTTTCAGTGAGTCATAAAAGTCGACTAGTTGTAGACTATAAAAGTTCCTTAAAAAATATGGTTAGGTATGTTAAATATTTGAAAACATATTATTTTATTTTATTATGTCTAGTACTTAAATAGCATTTTTCTCCTATAAACATTCGTCTTTTTCTTATATTTAGTTGTGATTAAGGTATTGAGTAATTAATTACAATTTTATTTACATATTAATAAAAAAAAAACAGACGGAGAAAATATCAGGAAAATTTACTATATATTTTTGATATTAAGTTAAAGAAACCAACCGAAGTTTCTTGAAGGTAACAAAACATTTTTAATATAATTTTTTTTTATATTGGTAAAGGTCAAGTTCCTGTAACAAGCAAGTCCCCACAAGATACTTCTTTTTATTGCCACCGCCATATCAATATAAAATCAAAACATAAAAATTTGTCGTGTCTTAATAAAAAATATAACCCTAAAAAAGCGTCTAACAAATAGCAGATCAGAATGGACACTCGTAAAATGACAATAAAACATGACGTTTTTGTCGCAATTTCACTAACTGGATATTTTACAGTTTACGACATCAGATTCTAGTTAAAAATCAGAGATAAAGCAGCTAAAGATAATTGAAATGAGACAGTGACGTTCAGTTCATTTAAACTTTAGGATTTTTAGTTCTAGAAGAAAGTAAATATTAAAAGCCAAAGTAATATTAATACTCATCATAATCATTAACCTAACGCAGTCCACTGCTGGACATAGGCCTCTCTAGTTGTTTGCCACTTTGGGCAAACATTTGGAGGCTTTGTCCATAATAGCTGCACGTTTGCAGGGCGTAGCTCCTCGCTCGATGCCCGACATCGAATTTGAATTTGAATTCGACCTGTGGTATTTAGTTACACTTTGTATCGTAATGGTTATACCGCTACCAGTCGGTTTCCAGGGCCTCGTATGTTATTTGGAAGGATGCACCACGGGCAGGTGAGGGTGAGGGTGGTTTTGAGCGAAAAGTTGATAGGTGCGACCTATCTTTCATCCGTATAATACTCTCCTGAACGAATTTCAGGCACAACGGCCAGCCTTGCTTATAAAGGTATCTACAACTTAAATACTAGGCATAATGACATATTAAAAGTGTTTTAGTACTAAGAGAGGAAAGCCCGCCCGGAGAAGTACCTCTAACCTATAGAAAACCGCAGCTTAGAACTTTGGGGTCGTGTTTCTGCCGGTGAGTAGGTTTTCCGGAGCTCATTGGATGCTGCATCGGCAGCCGGAGGGTTACTGTTGAAAATACGCGCGTCCCTGGTGTTGCAGTTCATAGGCTGCGGTAGCCGCTTAATATCGGGCGGGCCGTAGGCTTGTTTGACACCTCTGTGGTATAAAAAAGGACTTCATCATCATCATCAACCTATTTCAATCCACTGCTGGAAATAGGCCTCTCCAGTTGTTCGCCACATAGGACAAACGTCCGGAGGATATACCCATAATCACCACGCTGGGCAGGCGGGTTGGCGATCGCAGGGCATAGCTTCTCGCTCCAGTGACGCTGCTGCCCGTCATCGGTCTATGGTATTTAGCTACGCCTTCAATAGTGATGGTTATACCTCCACTAGTCGGCAGGATGAACCACGAGCAGGTGAGGTTGGCTTGGAGCGAAATGATGATAGGCCGCTCCCTTACATCCCTAACTAAAAAAGGACTTACCAAATGTATTTGAGTAAATTGTTGTCGTTTTCCCAAAGGTTACTGGCCGTTGGGCGTGGTGTGGTGCAACGTGTACGTCACCTGCGATGTCCTCGCCTGCTCCGCATCCATCATGCACATGTGTTTTATCAGCATTGGCAGGTTAGTGCAACCCTTATTTCCTTCAATAAATCAGCGTAAGTAATACCGTACACTACTCAACATTAGTCTCCATTAGAGAACCTTTTTAGGGGCATTTGATTGCGTTGATCATCAGACACTACTTATGAAGTTACGTCATTATGGTGTATCGAACGACTCGCTTAGTATGATACAGTCTTACCTGATAGGAAGAATCCAAAAAATAAATGTTAACGGTAGTCACTCCTCTGGCGCCCCCTTGCTTATGGGTGTGCCCCAGGGCTCAATATTGGGACCTTTGCTCTTTTTAGTATATATTAATGATCTTCCATGTTTTGCAAAAGACTTATGTGAGATGGTGCTATTTGCCGATGACACATCTTTAATATTTAAGGTTGACAGACAAAGAGAAAATTTTGACGAAGTAAATGATGCTGTCTCTAAAGTATTACATTGGTTTACAAGTAACAATCTGTTACTAAATGCTAAGAAAACTAAATGTATAAAGTTTTCAATGCCCAATGTCAGACAGGTCAAAACAGTCATTAACATAAATCAAGAACCCATTGATATCGTTAACTCAACAGTGTTCTTAGGTATCACCTTAGACTCAAGATTGCAGTGGGCTCCACATGTTGCTGCCCTGGCAGGACGGCTTAGTTCAGCTGCATATGCTGTTAGGAAAATTAGACATTTAACTGATGTCGACACTGCGAGATTGGTTTATTTTAGCTACTTCCATAGTGTTATGTCCTATGGCCTTCTACTGTGGGGCTCAGCGGCAGACATCCAGACCATATTTGTTTTACAAAAGAGAGCTATCAGAGCCATATACAAACTTGGCCCACGTGATTCTCTTAGAGACCTTTTTAAAGAAATAAATATCTTAACTATTGCTTCCCAATATATCATGGACTGTTTAATCCATGTTTATAAGAACAAGCACAAGCTTCCTAAAAATTCAGATAGTCATAAATTCAATACCAGAAACAGGCACAAGCTAGCTATTCCTAATCTGAGGTTGAATAAATGTGGAAAGTCATTTATAGGGCTTAGCATAAAAATGTTCAATAAATTGCCTCAATGTATAATTGATCTACCTATACAAAAGTTTAAATTATATATTAAAGGATGTCTAATAAAGAAAGGTTATTACAGAATTGAAGACTATTTAAGTGATAAGACTGTATGGTCAACTGCCAAATAAGCGGATGCTGCTCGCCTGCACTTTATCATAATAAAATTATCACCATTTCATTGGTTGTTTATATAGAGTCATATGTAACTTCTATTCTATGTAAGCTACGTCCTTCAGTTAATTTATTCATTTATTAGTTTTATGATTTTGCCAAATATTTTATATTGGGGTAACTGGACTAGTCATGCTCACTAAAAAGTTTCTGGGGTGGTGGCGCTGTGTGGCGGGTCGTTACACTCCCTCAAATATGGTTGAATGAAGCGATGGCTGGTACACACGTCATACTTGTGAACAGGTGCTGCCTTGGAGACTGGTCTACTCCTGATTGCCCTATATAGAGTATGTTAAGGTTATTATTTTTTTTTTTTTTAATCTAATTTATAATTAATTTTGTAAGGCCCCAGACTGTATGACGTGGTCGTAGTTAAAAGTATAAATGTGATAATAATATTGTAAACACCATTTTGAAAAGAACAACTACACGAGTTTCTTGCCGGTATCTTCTCGGTAGAATGCTGCTTTCCGAACCGGTGGTAGCTTCGACGATTTGTAAGTGTTTTTCATAAAAACCTATACAAATAAAGATTATTTTGACTTTGACTTTGACTTTGAGGGTTCCGTAGCCAAATGGCAAGAACGGGACCCTTATAGATTCGTCATGTCTGTCTGTCTTCCCCATTCATAGAACTGAAACTCAATTTTTTTTTCATCGAATCTATCATCATCATCAGCCTATTACAGTGCTGGACATAGGCCTCTCCAGTTGTTCGCCACTTAGAGCAAACTTCTGGAAGATATACCCATAATCGCCACGCTGGGCAGGCGGGTTGGCGATCGCAGGGCGTAGCTTCTTGCTCCGGTGACACTGCTGCCCGTCACCAGTCTTTAGTATTTAGCTACGCCTTCAATTGTGATGGTTATACCGCCACCAGTCGGTTGCCAGCGCCTCGTTTGTTATTCGGCAGGATGCACCACGGGCAGGTGAGGTTGGCTTGGAGCGAAAAGATGATAGGCCGCTCCCTTACATCCGAATCTATACGTGTGGGGTATCTATGGATAGGTATTTTAAAATGATGTTGAGGTTTCTAACATATTTTTTTTTCTAAACTGAATAGTTTGCGCGAGAGACTCTTCCAAAGTGGTAAAATGTGTGTGTGGCCCATTTGCATTTCCTTCCTAGTAATTTAAAAAGACCTAGAATTAGTCAGGTACAACCTACAACTATACTTTATTACGTAGGTACATTGTTATTACAACATTGAGTTTTACGATGTTTGTTTCAAGTAATTTCTGCATTCATCTATAGGTCAATAGTAAATATTAACAGTAAATACCTTTGTAATTAACAGAGACTGCAAGGACAAAGTTTATTTGTTTTCCTTACGCTAAATAATGTAGTTATAATTCCTTATTCTCATTAAACGTATTGTATAAACATTTCATAATTATTTATTTGATGTCTTGGAACGATTATATTATCGTTATTTCTTCTTCTCAAAATGGCGTCCGTAGGGATCCTTAGCAACGCCTAACTATACCTAAAGCAGATAATACACCTAACGATAACATACTCGTAGCTTTATTAAGTTTTCTCTAGGTAATTAACTATTATAAGTGTTTTTTATGCGAGAGGCAGCCGACGAGCAAGTGTGATGCCTGATGGTAAGCAGTCGACACTGACAGTGTCTTGAAATCTATACTTTTTACTTTTTTTATATTATAAAGCTGAAGAGTTTGTTTGAACGCGCTAATCTCAGAAACTACTGGTCCGAATTGAAAAATTATTTTTGTGTTGAATAGACCATTTATCGAGGAAGGCTTTAGGCTATATAACATCACGCTGCAACTATTAGGAGCGAAGAAATAATGGAAAATGTAAAAAACGGGGAAAAAATAACTATTCCACGCGCACGAAGTCGCGAGCACAGCTAGTTGAAAATTTCAATATAAGTGTGTTGCGTGATGTTATATAGCAACATCATGCTCCTGTCCTTATCCCGCTCTAAATGGGATCGTATAGCACCCTAAATAAATAAATAGACACATAAAATATGAAATTCATTTTGGTATTTCCAGAGTCTGCGTCAAATAATCTTTATTTTTATCTAAAAAAATAAACTTTCATAGAAAGCGCCTTACAAAATTTGTAGTGTCTTCGCTAGCGAACTGCCTCGTTTAGAATCATTGAGATAACGCAATCTGTTAGTCCGATCGGTCCGCCGAGGCAGATCGAGATATATCTTATTGAATTTTTCCTTCCAAAATTCATGGAACAATATTTGGGATATGGAATACATCCTAACGTTGTGCTGCTACTGAATTATTTCTCGGAAAAAATTTAATAAAGAAATTGGATTCGAACCACAGAGAGATTCTTTGTCTTTCGGAGGTACCCCATATCAAGGTCCATAGAGTGGAATAGAGTTTCATCCCCCCTTTTTATTAGAGGGGATTGCATTAGGGACCGTCATGCCACCTCCGGGGGGAGGTGACATGGTGTGTGGGACTCACACCTCCCGAAATGGGAGGGTATATCCAGTAAACCCCCTGTGTCGCCAGTGGGCAGCAAGTTGCAGGGACACGGGTAACGCCGAAGCATACGGCCGCATCCCTGCATGCCCTGGCCAGCTGCAGATGACAAGCGGGCGGCACTCCTGTCCGGGGAGGGCAAATACCCCTACCCCCGGCTTCCGGGGAGCAATAGGATGCTCCCCGGGCGAAACTCGTGCAACGGTGTGGCTGCACCCACCACACCGTTACGCCCCTATGAGTGGATCGCGAGAGTTTCTCTTTGATCAAAATCCTTTCGTAGCGGATGCCTTCGTTATAATAAATTTCAGCCCGATCTGTCCAGTAGTTTGATAGAGTCAGTCAGGTTAGGGTTATGTACAATATTTTAAAGATTATGCGTGATCGTACCATATGGAAGTTGTATTGTATGTATTGTTGTGGCATGTCAGTCTATGACCAGCAGTAGTAGACAGTGCAATAGGCTGATTATGAAGAAAAAATGCTTTTCCCAACAAACATTTTCAGTCTTACAAGTAGGTTAGCAAACATGATTTTAGACAGCAAAAATAATTATCCGTTGACGCGCATACCTTAATACAATGTAAAGCAACTAAGCAAGGTATAAGCATAGCTTGCTTAGTTATACTTAAGGCAGCTTCTGCCAGGCGGCATGACGTCACGCAATTAAAACGCTCCTCTGTTTGTGTTCATTTAACCCGGGATCATATCAGATTTAAGGGCTCGCGTGTTTGTAATATCGTAGTAATTTATCCGTGAATTTGAATATATTAACCTACTACATGTTACCTATGGCTTTGCGTTGATGTTCCGTTAAACGGGCAGCATCGTCACCGGAACGAGGAGCTATGTTCTGCGAACGCCAACCCTCTTGCCCAGCAGTGTGGCAATTATGGGTAAGTATGGGTACTGGAATTTAAGAGAACGACTTATGATCGTTTTGCTCCAAGCGACCCTCACCTGCCCGTGATGCATCCCGTCAAATAACTGGCGAGGCTCTGGTAGCTGACTGGTGGTGGTAAAACCATCACGATTGAAGGCGTAGCTAAATACTACAGGCCGATGCCGGGCAGTAGCGTCACCGGAGTGAGGAGCTACGCTGTGTAATCAGCTTTTTTTTTTTTATGCGCGTGGCGGCAGACGAGCAAGTGTGATGCCTGATGGTAAGCAGTCGACACCGCCCATGGACACCCGCAGCTCTAACCGAGTTTAGGGTCGCTGCCGGCCTTTTAAATATGAATACGCTCGTTTCTTGAAGGTTCCCAAGTCGCAGCTGTTCGGAAAGACTGCCGCAGGAAGTTGGTTCCACAAAACCGAGGCGCGAGGCAAGAAGTTCCTCATAAAACGTACAGTCGAGGATCGCCAGCCATCGAGATGATGTGGATGGAATTTCAGTCGGTTACGTGTGCTTATAGGTAAAGCTTCGAAGTGTTTGCCCAAAGTAGTGAACAATTCGAGAAGCCTCTGTCCAGTCGTGGACTGCAATATGCTGATGATAGTATAGTGGTCGCTGGCCAGAAATAAGCTTAAATGTTTTCCAAATGTAGATGGATAAATTTATTTTTAGTAAGAGAGCTTTATGCAAAGGTTTTACATAATACAGGAGCCATGTCCTCATAAATAATGCGAGGTTCTTCCTTCCCTCTCAACATTAGACATTGCGCTTGAACGAGCTATCACCTGTTTTAATAGCTGGCTGCGGTACATAAAGTTTATTCCAGCGTGTGTAGACAGTGTGAAAATATCGCTGTCCCGTTGTGATTCAGGGTGCTTTTGACGGCTTTACGTGGTACATAAAGTTCTCATGCATGGCTCATTCACGGTGTAGGCGGTAGAAATGGTTACTGGTTTGAATTAAAACTTTCCCGTACTGTTTGAGGACTTATGGGGGCGTAAGGTTATGGGCCACATGAATGTAATGAAGATAGAACGCACTTGGCGGAATATTTAGGGTTTATTAGTAAACATAATATTTTTTTATTTATGTAATCTTTATTGCGCATAAAAAAAATGTACAAAAGGCGGACTTAATGCAAATAAATATAGACGGCACCTGGCTTGTAGATATTTTTATGTTGACGCGCTGTCAGTGTGACCGCTGCGCTTTGATTGGCCGCGACGAAGTCTGAAACACTTTTCAGACTTCGTCGCGTGATTCATGTTCTATATAAAAGGAACGGCCGTATGTTCGCTGAAAATTGCCGGTAATGGAAGTACTTATTTTGCAAAAATTTAGATATGTACTTACATTACCTACATAATCAGTCATCACCACTATTCTCTCAGCCACATTAATATGACGCCACTGCGTTGGAGATTTTTACGCTTTTAGCGGCTACAAGAGACTTCTATCCTTGATACATTTCTGTGATTACAGACCTCTGTCTCTCTATAATAGAATATAAGAGAAATCTTACCTTGAGACCATGCGTATTATATGCATTACGAGGCACATTATTTATCTGAGCCATAAACTGGCAGGGTCGAGTATTATTACAGTACAATTTCAACCCTATCCAATTAAAATAAAGTAGAAAACCCATATTAAACGTGGTTCAACCCTTCCAAGGCTTACTTCCAATACATTAAACCTAGCTTTGCAAATGCAATATTGGCTGCACCCGTTAGAGAAGATTTTCACAGGAGGAATAAGGCGGATATTTCTATGAGATTTACAGTAAGAGCATTGCGGGGAGCTAAGCTACAAAACCTTTATGACTTCTTACTTATTTATCAAGATCTAGGTATGAAGCCTGCTCGACTACCTTAGCATTTTAAGATAACTATACACTCCTGAATTCAGAAAGTGTGCTCAGCTTTTGATTCCGAGATGCACCTCTTTTATGTTCGGACATAAATTTTTGTACTTCCTCGTAAAATATATATGAAGCTGAGCAAAGTTTAAGCTACAACAACGCTTAACGCTTGGCACTGGAATGAAAAATAAGAGAGGAGAATGGTATTCCGATAAGGAATTTTGAAATGTTTCAGTCAAATGGCCAATGTTTTGTTGCATTTTAAGAGTAGATTTTAAGATAAAAATTAATTTTCATTTTCAAGGTGACTTTGACCCGGTTTCAGGCAAGAGTGCGTCATCGTAGGCTTCAATATCGCTCGACCTCAGGCGAGGTTTAATCAAGCTCAAAACCGAACTCTACTAGTGTAACTCGACTAGTGTTAAAAAAATATTTACACATCTGCAGTTGTTATATTGTAATAATATCGCTTTGCCTGGGCAGATGATTCATTTGGTAGTGACTCCTGCCTTCAAAACCTAGTTCGTAGGTCAATTCCCCCCCGAAGCATTTGTTTCTTGTCTGGGTATAATACATTTCTTTTAGTTTAGTTTTTACTTTGAGCTCAAGAAAGCAACTTACTTTCAGATCAGAGTAATGTTCACGATGTTAACATCTTGTGCGCATGTATCCATTTTTTACATGCACAATAATTGATTTTCTTCCGTGTCCACAATTTCGGGAGGTAGAAGGTTAACATTGTTTCATTTGGGCCAGTAGTGTGGTGTCTAAATTGCGATAAGAAACAAACTTTACCGATTCCAAAGTTATCAACACTGTCCCATTACAAGCTTTTTATCATTTCCAATACTCCAGAAATTCCTCATCCGGTAATGACACTCGCAAACGACACTTGGCATTCTGCCTAATTACTGTTTGCTAACTTTTGATTTGGCTTGCTCGGTAATAAATGATCTCTTTAGTTGAACGGAAAATTATTGAAATTTCTGTTCACACAAATAGCAAAAAATATGAAAGATGTCTCGTTAAAGCGTTTATTAGTATCAATATGAGTGCTATAAAACATAATAAGGAAACAAGATCTAGAGCACAGAAATACATGTTACTATCGTAAAGTTATTAAAACCCAAGATTACCATCATCAGCCTATTATCATCGCAGTCCACTGCTGGACTTAGGCCACTCCAGTTGTACAATCTTTGGGCAAACATCTGAAGGCTTTACCCAGAATTGCCACGCCGGGCAGGCGGGTTGGCAATCGTAGGGCGTAGCTCCTCGCTCCGGTGACGCTGCTGCCCGTCATCGATCTGTGGTATTTAGCTGCGCCTTCAATCTGGTGACGATGCAACCCGTTATGAACCTGTGGTATTTAGCTACGCTTTCAATCCAGTGACGCTGCAGCACGTCATCGACCTGTGGTATTTAGCTACGCCTTCAACCCGGTGACGCTGCTGCCCGTCATCGACCTGTGGTATTTAGCTACGCTTTCAATCCAGTGACGCTGCAGTACGTCATCGACCTGTGGTATTTAGCTACGCCTTCAATTGTGGTTATAAGTCGTGGTTATACCGCCTCCAGTCGTTTGCCAGAGCCTCGTTTGTTATTCGGCAGGATGCACCACTGGGTAGGATTGGAGCGAAAAGATGACAGGCCGCTCCTTTAAAGGGAGTCCGGGAGACTTTATCAGGGAGGAGAGATGAACTATTGTTCAAAAATCCAGATAATTTTTTCTCTAACGATAAGTCAAGACTATCATTGGTAGACTGCGCGGTTATAGACCTTTCGATAGACACCGTCTTGACGTATCAATCAAATAAATAGCGTTGGTCCGTCCACTACTGAACGTAGGCCTCCTTTTACTAACGCCACATTTCTCTATCCCGGGCTTGACGTAGCGTTGGAGCACAATTTTTTTCCCGTAACCATCATTATGATTTGGAGGTCAAATCATTTCTTTTTTTCAGTCGCCACCGCCATGCCGGGCCAACCCTAACCCCTCACGAGCTCCAGAAACCCTACTCACCAGCAGAAACACGACCCGGAGGTCATTTGGCTGCGGTATTCTATAGGGTGGAGATCCCCGGACGGATGGCTCAGTTGGAGCAAAGATTCGCTATGCCCTACCTCTCTTAAAATCTATTGTTTATTGGCAGATTCATTGCCAATGTTTTATCCAGATACATTGTATGCAAAGCCAGTAATACACTAAGTAACAATGCACCAAACTGCAGCAATGTTATACTGCTCTGTTCTCGAGAATAGCGGGACATGACGAATAAAATGCATTTTACTGTTCCGTGGAAGTTTACTAATAACTAGCTTCCATGGAATAGGGAATAATATAAACGAGATAGCTCAGAAAAACCCGGAGACGACAAGGGTCTTATAGAGTTGCTTCATCATCATCAGCCTATTGCAGTCCATAGTATAAAGTTTCTGAGTAAGTTTATCAGTTATCTAGTACCCATAATTTAAGCTTTGGCTTAGTTTGGGACTAGATGGCGCTGTGTGGCCCAACGCGGCATTGTTACTCAACTAGCTGATGCAAGCTATTTTGATACTCAATCACGTCAAAACTAGCTTTGTTTTAGTCTAGTATAAATGTCTATTTATATTCTAGAATTTTGGAAGGAACAGCTAAAAGTCTTTGAGAATTCATATGGGAGTGTGTATAAAATATAAGGGATCAAGGATGAATATAAAAATGGTGCTACTCCGAAATGTTGGGTGCAGCCTAGAAAAGACCACGTTGAACGGCTAACACTGGTGGGTGCGGTTAAGTGTAGGGATGTGTCGAATAATATGATATAAAAATAACATTTAAGAGAGGTAGGGCATAGCGAATCTTCGCTCGAATTGAGCCGCCCGTCCGGGGAAGGACCTCCACCCTATAGAATACCGCAGTCAAATGACCTCTGGGTCGTGTTTCTGCCGGTGAGTAGGGTTTCCGGAGCTCGTGGGGGGTTAGGGTTGGGCCGGCATGGCAGTGGCAACTGACAGGTAACTGACCAGTTACTTGCCCGTTGTCACAGCGACTTGGGCTTCTCTTTCGCTTTCCATCAGGTGTAGGGAAGCCATTATGTCGAGCCACTATAAAAAAAAAACAAAAGCTATGATAGATAGATAAAGAATATATTTGCAAATTTAAGCACACATTCATCAACAAATATTCGTAACAAAATAACGGCTAAACTATGGAGCTCTTTGCCGCGCTCCTTGTTCCCCAAGAGATAGAATCTTCCGATTTTCAAGGCCGAGAGTGAACCGGTTTTTGCTGGGTGAGGGCGTTCCGTCGTAGACAACGATATCGCGTACCATCAGGCGAATCGTGGTCAAGCTCAACCCCATTAGAAATAAAAAAAATGTGACTCTTATAAAAAAAAATATTTTACCTAATGTCATACTATGTATCTTGTACGTAATACTTATTATTGTATAATATATTGTGTATATATATATATATATATATATATATGTGTGTATTACTTGTATATTTGTGCTCATATTTCTAGCAGTTGTTTTAATGTCTATTACCGCACCATATTATAGTTTTCTGGCTCGCCCAATGGTTGACTGGTAGAGAATGCCACACGGCATTAAGTCCGCCATTTGTACTTTCCTTGTGCAATAAAGAATAAATAAATAAATAAATACAGACTTTGCTAATTTGTCTAAAAACCTTTATAGTGCATACGATTCTTTTTTTTAGTTCCTTTGCCCTGTGACTTGGCCGACTGACAATGAAGAGTTTACCTGAAGACAGATGGGAACGCTTTTAAAACATTCTTCCTATGTCTCTAATATTTCAAAATCGATGGCCCACCACTACTGCAGTCGGCGAGGAAAAATAAACCCTCGTGAAAGTCACGCTGCGGTTTGAACTTACTACTACTTCCAATCTACTTTTGTGGTTTTAGCGCACCCGTGTTTCGACTATCTGTGTTTTTTTCTTGGATCTTTTACATAAAAAAATTGGCTAAAAATAACTTTAACTAATGTGCGTGTTTAGTACTTACTTCGGTGATTGCATTAAATTAATGATCATCATCATATAAGCATAGAAGGTTTGCAGGGAACAGGGAAAGCTTCCACATTGGCCGGTAACAAGTTGGCCGCATCTAGCAACTTCTTGCTTTTAAGGGTATTTATAATTTCGGCTTTTTGATATCTTATGGGATGTAAGGGAGCTACCCATAATTTTTTCGCTCCAAGCCACCCTCATCTGCCCATAGTGCATCCTGCTGAATAACAGACGAGGCTCTAGCAAACGACTGTTGGCGTGGCGACTGTTAACGTCACGATTGAAGGCGTAGCTAACTACCACTAGCCGGTGACGGGCAGCAGCGTCATTGGAGCGAGAAGCAACGCCTTTCAATCGTCAACCCGCCTGCCTAGTGTGACGATTATGGGTAATGCTTCCAGGTCTATGTCCAGCAATGGACTGCAATGATGATGAATTAATGAATGAATGAAATAATGTTTATTGCTAATTGGGTAGATACATAATAATTTCTAGACTGTTATAACAACTTATAACATGTATGTACTTTACAACTAGCAAAGGGAGATGATGATGATATTCCATGCTGAAAATATCTGTAACATAAATGTACGGAAGAATGAAAAGATGTAATTCTCTTCGAATGGTCCATTCGTTTCTAAAAGCCATTAAACTCGTTGAGAGCATAAAAATAAATGAAACTCTTCCGAATGTAAATGAGCCATACCATGCTCCTAAGATACTAACATTAAAACAACTTACTCAAGAATACAATGGCCTAGAATTTAATATAAGCTCGCGTTTGCGTTATAACCGAGCTTTCATTTACTTAGGTGCGTACAAAAATAAATCCATAGGTACTAATATTATAAATGGAAAAGCGTGTCTGTCTGTCTGTTTGTCTTTCTTTCACCGCAAAACGGAGCGACGAATTCACGTGATTTTAAAGTGTGGATAGTTGATGGGACGGAGAGTAACATAGGCTACTTTTTGCCCCTTTCTAACCTCCCCACTTCCCTAAAATGGGAGGTGGAAGTTTGTATGGAGCATTCAACCCGAATTTATCGCGAGCAAAGTCGCGGGCAAAAGATAGTAAATAATAATCCAAATGATGCCAAGCTGGGCCACACAGCGCCATCTAGCCCCAAACTAAGCCAAAGCTTGTATTATGGGTGCTGGACAACTGATAAACTTACTTAGATACTTTTTTTGTAAATAAATACATATTAAACATAGAAAATACCCAGACCAATAGAAACGGATATGTTAATGCACATAGAATAGAAGAATAGAATAGAAAATATTTTATTCAGCGCACATTAAAAAATACAAGGATGTATTAAATCTAAGTAAAGTAACTTAAAACTAAGCTACAATGCTATACAATGTGCAGCCAAATTGGTATCCACTCAGTGAATGTCGAGGCATGACATAAAGACTGCCAAGACGCTGATTTTCGGTGGAACCGTCAAGAGGGAATACATATAACAGTGGGATAAAACAATGAGTAGTTAAGATTAAGTCAGCATAAATATTTGTACTGTGTGGGGATCGAACTCACGACTCAGCTTAGAAGGCAAAGGTCACTACGAAATGAGCCATCGGGCCAGACAAATGATGATGATAATTATTATAAAATGTGATGATTAAATTGTTATAATTATTATTTAAGTGGACTGGTGCTCATTTGACAGTGACCGGGGGGTTCGATTCACACCGGGGACAAACATTTGTGTGATAAACATTTATGTTTGTTCTATGTCTGGGTACTTGTATTTGTTTTTCTTACTTTTATACTAATATTCCACTAATAATTTATATTTATACCAATAATATATATTTATATCTAAATATATAAAACTCAAAGGTGACTGACTGACTGACTGACTGACTGACTGACAGACTGACTGACTGACATAGTGATCTATCAACGCACAGCCCAAACTACTGGACCGATTGGGTTGAAATTTGGCATACAGGTAGATGTAATGACGTAGGCGTCCGCTAAGAAAGGATTTTGATCAATTCCACCCCCAAGGGATAAAATAGGGGATGAAAGTTAGTATAAAACTTTGTCAATTTTAAGCCGATTGGGCTAAGACTTTGCATGTGTATAGCTACTATGACGTAGGTATACGCTAAAAAAGGGGTTTGATCATTTCTACCCCCAAGGGGATAAAATAGGGGATGAAAGTTTGTAAAAACTTTGTCAATTTTAAGCCGATTGGGCGAAGAATTTGCATGTATAAAGCTACTATGACGTAGGCATCCGCTAAAAAAGGGTTTTAATCATTTCAACCCCCGAGGGGATAAAATAGGTGATAAAAAGTTTGTATAAAACTTTGTCAATTTTAAGCCGATTGGGCTAAGACTTGGCATGTATAAAGCTACGACGTGCTATTACGTTTAAGCATCCGCTTAAAAGAATTTTGATCATTTCGAGCCCCAAGGGGATAAAATAGGGGATGAAAGTTTGTACGAAACTTTGTCAATTAAATTTTTAAACCGTTCGGGCTGAGACTTTGCATTCACAAAGCTATACCTTTTTTTTTAGGTTTTGATAAGTTCCACTCCGAAAGGGATAAAATTTCAAAATTTTAAATCAACCCTTTATGTCACAAAGCTATACAATGACGTGGTAAATATTGCCAAGAAAGGGTTTTGATAAATTCCACTCCGAAAGGGATAAAATTTTAAATCGACCCTTTATGTGATAAAATAGGAAAAGAAAGGCCGAGAAATAAAATAGCCCAAAACTACTAATTCCTCTCAATAAATGGTGTTACCGGTCAAATTAAATCTAAATCTTCTTCTATATATATAAAAGGAGAAACTGACTGACTGACTGACTGACTGACTGACTGACTGACTGACATATCAACGCACAGCCCAAACGGCTAAACGTAGGCACTTGAAATTTGGAAGGGACGTAGCTTAGGTACCGTAGGGGTGCACTAAGAAAGGAATTCCCGAAATTCCCACGGGAATGAGAATAGGGAAATGCATGAGAAATAGTTACATGTGTTAATCGTAAAATAGATAAAAATATACTATGAACAGTGAAAACAAAATCAAAATTGGCTGAAAAATGGGCGAGATAGAGTCGTTGAAAATTAATATATCCGTCTCTCTCACGAAAACAGATTTTTCTATGGAGTTTGTATGGCGCGCACGGTACGTGACGTCATCCGCCACGTCGGACTCTCTGTCTAAGCAATAATTTTTACGCTTTATAACACGCTTAATAGAAAAGATAGTTTAAAAATTCTACGATCTACGAAAAGATAAAAGATGAGATCTTTGACCTTTTAAATTTATAAAAAAAGTCATCCATATTCCCTATTAGCGGGAAAATCTTGAAATTAGGCTTTCAGGCAGGATATTGCAAACTTCCCACGAGATCAGGAGTTAGCGGGAAAACCTTTTGTATGAAAAATCTAAATCGCGTTAAGATAGATGATTGAAATTTGGCATGCAAGGTACCTTAATGAACGTAAAGATTACTTGCAACGCGATATTGCAAAATTCCAACGGGACCGGGAGTTATTGGGAAAAAACTTTTGAATGTAAATATCTAAACACGCGGACGAAGTCGCGGGCAAAAGCTAGTTAATTATATAAATGCGAAAGTTTGTTTCGATGGAGTTCCTCTTTCACACATTACCTAATTACTGAACGGATTTTAATGAAACTTTACAGTAATTTATCTTATACGTTGGATTAACACATAGGCTATACTTTATACGAATAATCAAGCGGACAGAGCCGCGGGCAGTAGCTAGTAAGTTTATATTTGTGATACTTTCGTTGTTTTGATTCCAGAGCAATCAACCGATGGTGGGCTAGGCGATATACTCGTACTTTTTTGTTCATACATTGAACCATTTAACCACTCAGACCAATACAAACAATTATGTTCGTGCACTCAAATGTTTGTACTATGCGCAACCACTGTTTCAAAGTCTTTGACCACCACTGACAAAACTAGTCTTCAAATCTCTTACTCTTTACTCTTACTTCAATTCAAACATGCAACACTGCAGTTCAATAATTCAAAATCAGCGTTGAACCCGAGAGAACGGACTACGTTTATTTGAAAGTGTAAATTCACTGCGCGCGAGCTCAAGCCATTAGTACCGAGTCCGTGTGTTGAATACTTATGCGGATACCTTGGTAGGTATCATGAGAGTTAATTAGAATCGATAAAATTGGTTTAACAGCATACTAAAGTACATTTATTTACAGCTATTCATAGAAGTAGGATGTAAGGGAGCGGCCTATCATTTTTTCACTCCAAGCCAAACTCACCTGCCCGTGGTGCATCGTGCCGAATAACAAACGCTTCGCTGGCAACCGACTGGTTGCGGTATAACCATCACAAATCAAGTTGTAGCTTAATATCACCAACCGTATCAGCGTAATGTGTTAAGGATTAAACAAAAGGGTAGGATTGGGTAAAGGGTAGGGTAGAATTCCTTTTAATATTGTAACTTTTATTTTTATAGTAACTCGACATAATGGCTTCCCTACGAAAGAGAAGCCCTAGTCGCTGTGACAACGAGCAAATGCCAAAAACCGCCATACCGACCCAACCCTGACCCCCCACGAGCTCTAGAAACCCTACTCACCGACAGAAACACGACCCGGAGGTCATTTGGCTGCGATATTCTATAGAGTGGAAGTCCTTCCCGGAACGGGCGGCTCAATTCGAGCGAAAATTCGCAATGCACTACCTCTCTTCAATTCAATGTTATAAATATTCAATAAATACCTAGTACCATACCCTTAAAAGACCTAGTTACTTAATGACTGTAACTAAATGTCAATTTTTTTTAACAGGTACCTCGGCATCAGAAATCCCTTGAAGAGCAGACATCACTCGACAAAGCGCGTGGTGGTCATCAAGATAGCTCTAGTATGGCTGCTAAGCATGTTCGTGTCAAGCTCTATCACAGTTTTAGGTGAGTCAACGTTTTTTTAAGAATAAGTACTTAACATTTATTTACCTTTACAAACAAAAAAGGTATGAAACATAATGCAGAAATCAATTCAAGAACGCCCCAACAGTGTGCAAAGATACCTTAAGTCTTACGATTTCAGAGTTATCTTTTAAAAAATCTTTTCCGATCCTTCCCGTCCAAGGCATTTGTATTCCAGACCACTTACAAGTTGTCCAAACGAAGCGGAGACCGTTGGAAGCCTGTATTCATTATTTACCTTTGATATGTTTCGAAGTGTTTCCACTTGTTCCTTATTTAAATTCTTCCCATTAGCTTGCTTTTTATTTTATTTGACTTTCGTGACTTTTGATGCAATAGTTAGCCGAAAAGTTTATTTTTAAATTTGGAATTTCTTTATTATGTTGCTGGTCACTTTAAATTATGGACAAGTAAAGGACTAACTTTTTTCTTCGTTTAAAAACAATTTACCTATTCTAAGATATTTGAAATAGGAATTGATTGGATTATTTGAATTAAGTTAAGCCTTTAATCATGGAGATGAACCTATCCAAAATGAGAAAAGGTTATTTTGGTTATCAAATTATTTGAGATACTGTCGAAGCAATTTTGTCTCTTTGATTTTGTATAGCTTTAGAAATCTATCCAAATAGTCTATTCAATAAGCAATCAGTTATAATCGAATATAAAATCGTGTTTACAAGTAAATTAATAAATAAAATACAAAGGCCCACAGATACAAACGGTAAACTCATTTGTTATGGATTTAAAAAATCCTTTATTTGATTAGAAGGTTGTAAATGCCAGGTGAGCGTATAAGCCAAAAAGCCTTAACACGTATCACAAACAACGGAATTGTTTTAAACTGAACTGTCAACTCGTTTGCGGGTAAACAAAATTCATTAGCCACCAGGGAAGGCCGTGAAACGTAGTAGCCCGGAAGGAAATTTACACTAAAGTGGCGGCGAAAATTATTCTGAAATGTAATAAGCCCCAGGCAGTTCATTAAAAATCACTTATTGCGGCGAGCCCTGACACCTAGAGGCTAAGGAAACATAATCTGTCCCGCTCACACAGCTACGTGGAAGAAAGAGAGAGATGGTAGCTGATTGACAAAATGTTTGAAATTGTTCTAGGTCAGGCTCGTGGCCTGAGAAGCTAATTTTGAATGGAATGGCCGAAGAAAATTACGAAAGTAGTTTATTTTTGGACGTAAATATTTAAAGAGGACGGTATTATTTAGAAGATAAATTAAGTTTTATGATACTCGTAGCTACTGACGAAGCGACGAGCTTGAAAAGTTTTTGATAACAGTGATTAATATGCTACAATCTCTAAAATAAAATCAAAACAGGCTGAAAAAAGGCAAGCTAAAGATTACAGATTGTTCTATAAGAGTTGTTTATCATCAGTAATTGCAAGGCACATGGACATGTGACGATTATGACGATTATTGGATCTCTATGTCTATATAATGAGTACCTAATTGACTTCACATGGCTAAATGGCTTTTTAGTGATAGGACAGCAGAACTTCTATGCCATTTATCAATCGATAGTTACATTTTAACAGACAGAAATCACTACATAGTATAAAATAAAGTCGCTTTCCTAGGGGTGAGAGCCTTCCGCTCCCCCAACAGTCCGGTGATGATGACAAGGCCGGCCTCATCGTAGTCATTTAGAATTAAAAAAAAGTCTAAGTTCTTAGATCTTTAAAACTACATATGTAATAGATTTTGATGCGGTTTAAAATAGATACAGTTATTCAAGAGCAAGGTTTATATGTTTGATATATAATAGTAGAGAAATACTGAAATCTTTACCTTAAACCCCCGAAGCGAAGCGAGAGAGAGTCGCTTGTCTTCACCTCGTCATTAAAATTATCTAGCGAATATATCGACTGGCTCGATGGCTCATTTGGTAGTGACCCCTGCCTACTGAACCAAGGGTCGTGGGTTCGATTCCCACCCGGGACAAACATTCGTGTGATGAACACTTGAGTTTGTCCCGTGTCTGGGTGTTTATATTTGTATTTAAGTATCTATTTGTGGTACTTTCGTTGTTCTGATACCCATAACACAAGTGCTTAAGCTACTTACTTTGGGGTCGGAGCAATGTATGTGATGTTGTCAAAAAAAAAAATTACTGGCTCGATGGCTCATTTGGTAGTAACCTCTGCTGTCTGTGAGAGTAATAGAGTGTGTCGGAGCAAAACATGCTGTTTGATGCTGGTGGTAGTAGTCCTTTATTGGCATTTCACGTCGATTATTATAGGTTTTTTGTGCACTAAAAATAGACGGCACCTGGCCGGTAGCGTGCTTGTAGATCTTCTGTCTTGGTTGTTGACAGCTGTCACCTGACAGCTGAGTTCTGATTGGCCGCGACGACGTCAGCGGCTGATGATTGGTTAGAGGCGCCTAATAGGGGCGCGAACAGAGTGTGTATTTAAAAAAATCCTATGATTTAAAATGTTATGCCGCGGCCACACATTGGATTAAACTTTGCGTCCAATCCCACTGTCCAATGCCCAATACTAACGCGCTCAATATCTTCATTGTGTCAAAGTACCGATACACACATTGGTGCATTGGGCGCAAAACGTTACGTTGGTGCAAATACCTACAATGTGTGGCCGCTGCATTATGCGTATTCCCTATAATTTCAGTGATGATGACTGCTGACTTTCTTCCACCAGGCCTAATCAACAGAACCAACATAATGCCGACTCCGGAGCTGTGCGTGATCAACAACCGTCTGTTCTGGATCTTCGGCTCTCTGGTGGCGTTTTACATTCCGATGCTGACGATGGTGGTGTCCTTTGCGCTAACCGTGCAGCTTCTGAAGAGGCAGGCGAGGTTGGCTGCCACTCCTGTGCCTGGAGGGACTCAGAGAAGGTAAGACCAAGAACTACTTCTTTCCTAAATAAATATGATGATAGCTAGGCGGTCTTGGTCTAAGGTTTTTTTTTTTATAGTGGCTCGACATAATGGCTTCCCTACACCTGATGGAAAGCGAAAGAGAAACCCAAATCGCTGTGACAACGGGCAAGTAACTGGTCAGTTACCTGTCAGTTGCCACCGCCATGCCGGCCCAACCCTAACCCCCCACGAGCTCCGGAAACCCTACTCATCGACAGAAACACGACCCAGAGGTCTTTGACTGCGGTATTCTATAGGGTGGAGGTCCTTCCCCGGACGGGCGGCTCAATTTGAGCGAAAATTCGCTATGCGCTACCTCTCTTCAGGTCATCATCACTGGACTGTGGGGGAGTGGAAGGCCCCTAGATGTGAAGGTAGCTACAACAAGGAGCTTTGTTAGGTCTAAAGAGGTACAGTATTGTGGGTTCCCCTCGCCTGATGTAAAGCAAAAGAGCTGTCAGTAGCTGTAGGGTAAAGGACATGCATAGAGGACATGTAACCCAATCACTTGTCAGTTACCAGAGCCAAGTCGGCCAAAAGATTGCTTTTTTATGTAAGAGGCGACAGACGATCAAGTGTGATGCCTGACGGTAAGCAGTTAACACTGCCTATGTGCAACTCAAATCGAGTTCTGTGTCGCTGCCGGCCTTTTAAGTAGGAATACGCTCGTTTCTTGAAGGTTCCCCAGTCAAGTGTTCGTAAGGCCAGAATTACTTTTGAATTATATTATGGTCTCACCTGGTGTTTTGATATTCTCCCTCCTTGAAGACCTATTGGGAAATCCGTGCTTAAAGTAGTAAGGCCCAAACTTCCAGACACAAAAGATATGGATTGGGCAATGGGGTTTGGACCATTGAGTACATTGGGCATTAAGTACGAGGTTTAGAAAAGCCGTATCACTGGGTTTTATTTAATTAATTTGCTTAACAAAGCACCCGTTTTTGATTTAGTGAAAATTTTCGATAGCAGATAAACAAACATACTAATAATAATTCATTGTTTATTTATGAGTAGATACCTATAGAATATGGACAGGTTAGCTTCATGAAATTATAATTAGTTGTTGGAGGCAATATTACAATTTAAGCTTTATCATCACTGTCATTATAGAAATGGCTAACCTAGTCGAATATTCAAAACTAGTTCGCATTTTGTAAGCCAAGCCAAAACCAGTTTACTCTATTACAAAGCTTATAATAATTAATATTAGTTATACGAAATAACTGCATGGTACAAAATATTAGAGGGAAAACCTAGTATGTTAATTTAATGCACCAATACTTTGTGTCATCTGTTTCCATATTTAGATGATTAAAGAAAATATAAGCCGATGAATGATTCTCAAAATGTTTGATATCTTCTATTTATCTTCTTGTAAAATAAAATTCATCTTGATGGATTGACTTGATTGATTGATTAATTTATTAGGATTTAGGTACGTCCTATGCACTACCTCACTCACACTATCTTACCATTGATCTCTACTCAAAGTTTGTTGCATGTTTTTACTTTTATTTAACAAAGGTTTTTCTTTATACTATAGAGTATCAAAAGACTAAGCTATCTATAACGCCAATGACATCTCTGAACACCTAGATCGGTGACAATTAAGTAACGATCGTTTCTTAAACTTTAAGCTCTAAACGGGGTTCGAATACCGGTCGGATACGACCGGTAATCGAACCCGGAAGCTCCATTTTAGGCGAAAACACACACACTGCGCCGCGTACATCGTTCATATTGAAAATTAAGGTTTATTATCAGGATGCTATTATCATAATGGTGATTGAAAGTTCAAGAACCTATGGGTCAATCCAATTTGGGAGGGCGCCAAATTTCCTAGCCCTTACGGACATCAATCAGCCCTCTGAATTACGACTATGAAGTAGGTTTGGTTCGCCATAAACCACTAACATTGTGCTATACAGTTTATATTGACTAATACAGTCAGTTTTTATCGTAAACAATAACAAGAAATCTGTGTCTTCAGACACAAATCAAGACATCAATTACCTAAGCTTTTTTTTTGCAAGAGGCGGCAGACGAGCAGTTGTGATGCCTGATGGTAAGCAGCCGACACCACCCATGGATGGCAACCCAAATTGAGTTTTGGGGTCGCTGCCGGCCTTTTAAATATGAACTACGCACTACTAGACGCCGCAGTAGGGTCCATCCGTACCACCTGGAGACGATCTTGTCCAGAACTGTTCGTTTTCAGCGTTCATTTCTTCCACGGACTTGCAAACTCTGGAACGATCTCCCAGCCACGGTGTTCCCTGATCGCTACGATATGTCCTTCTTTAAGCGTGGTTAAAAGAGAGCTCTTTCCTCACGGTAGGCAGCGGCATCCTCTATGCAAATAACTTAAAGAACCAAAAGGATAGTGATATTAAGCGTTATCATTGTAGTCACTTAGCTATGTAACCTTTTTGTCCTTCGCCATCCTACCATAGTCCGCGGATGGACATACGCCTCTCCTGTTGTTTACCATTTTGAGAAAACACTCAGCCTTCAGAGGCTTTGCCTATGAACGTCACGTTTTGGGCAGGCGGGTTGGCGATCGCCGGGCGTAGTCCCTCTCTCCGGTGACGCTGCTGCTCGTAATCGGCCTGTGGTATTTAGCTACGCCTTCAATAAATAAATAAATAATAAATAACCCAAGACATGCCACGCTGGGCCACACAGCGCCACCTAGGCCCAAACTAAGCCGAAGCTTGTACTATGGGTACTAGACAACTGATAAACTTACTTAGATACATTTTTTTTTGTAAATAAATACATATTATACATAGAAAACACCCAGACCAATACAAACAGACATGTTCATGAACACAAATGTTTGTACTGTGCGGGAATCGAACCCACGACCCTTGGCTCAGAGGGCAGAGGTCACTACCAAATGAGCCACCGAGCCTGTCGTGTTTATACTGCCACCAGTCGGTTGCCAGAGTCTTTTGTCAGTTGTTATTAAGCAGAATGCACCACGGGCAGGTGAGGGGGTGGCTTGGAGCTTAAAATTGATATGTCGTTCACTTACATTACAATGTTTATTATATCAAGTTTTAAATAAAATGTACACGTATCTATTTTTTGCACATTTTCCCCGTAAATACCTATTATTAACTTAATCTACGAACCCTTTAGTATATGCGATAAATCACAGCTCCGCACTATCGGTCTGCTTGCTCGAAGACACTTACTGGTGTAATAAAACTGGCGATAGTCGTTAAACGTCTAATCGTTTTGCCAATTTGGTTATTGTGTTTGTTTACTTTAGAATTAATTTACGGTTTGCCTTTTTACTAATTTAAATTGACTAATTAATAGGATATAATCTTCAGACATTCAAGGTACGAGTGAATCAGTTTTTGTTGGGTAAGCGCGCTCCATCTTAGGCTCCAACATCGCTTGACATCAGGCTAGCTGGGTTCAAGCGCTACCCATACACTCTTATAAAAATCTACCTGTGCCGGCGGCGTTGCACGCGTGGATATTGGGTTTCAAAAATAAATAAAAAATTTGTGCTTAAATCTTAAGTTAGACCTCTAGCAATACATTGGTGAAAACCGCATTTAATGCCATGCAGTAGTTTTTGCATGATGCTCAATCAAACATACAGATAAAAAATTCTCCCGTTTTCCCAACACTTTCTTTTACTGCTCTGCTCCTATTAATTGTAGCGTGATGAGAAGTGTACTTTAACCTGCCCAGGAGTATGAAAAATAATTGTACTAAGTTTCGTTAAGATCCGTTGAGTAGTTTTTGTTTCTATAACGAACATACAGACAGACAGACAAAAAATTTACTGATTGCATTTTTGGCATCAGTATCGATCACTAATTACTGGCTCGGTGGCTCAATTGGTAGTGACCCCTGCCTTCTGAGCCAAGGGTCGTGGGTTCGATTCCCACCCGGGACAAACATTCGTGTGATGAACACTTGTATTTGTTCCGTGTCTGGGTGTTTATATTTGTATTTAAGTATTTATTTGTGGTACTTTCGTTGTTCTGATACCCATAACACAAGTGCTTAAGCTACTTACTTTGGGATCGGAGCAATGTATGTGATGTTGTCTGATATTTATTTATATTTATTTATTACCCCCTGATAGTTATTTTGTAAATTTATGTCATGTACAGAATTGACCTCTCTACAGATTTATTTAGCGTGGCGATTATAGGCAAAGCCTCCAGGTTTTTGCCCCAAGTGGCGTACAACGGGAGCTGATGATGACTTTTCATCTCTAACCAGTCCGGTGAAAGTCCTTCTATACAGTCTATACTGTACTCTATGAGTAACTCTAGTAAGAGTAACTCCTACCCCTAGATACCTACATCTTAGACTATTAGGTATTATAGCATTAGCAGGAAAATCCAGGCATAACACGCTTGCATTTCATCTCCACTATCGAATTTCATTAATAACGTAATGCTTTCGATGTCACTTTCGTATTGACAACTTGCGAATACCACTACCTTCGCTGATCAATAAATCACTTAACGCCAGCCAACCCTACCGATACACATATTAGTTATGGTATAGGGAAAAAGGAAGAAACATTTTTATCGCTTATGTTATGTAGCACTGTGATTGGTTGTTTATGTTAGAGGTACAATGTCGTGGGTAAACATCACGGTGAGGATAATATCAGTATCTTCTTTTTAATACGCTTTTATTAAGTCGAACTGACTGTGTAATGGAATCTTCTTTGTTTGCCGGGGAAAATGCCCCTGACTCGGAATGGAAAGTTATTTTTTTTATATTGAATACATTTTTCGTAGAGGGTTAACCCTCCTGCCCAAAACGTGGCGTTCCTAGGCAAAGCCTTCAGGTGTTTTCTCAAAGTGGCAAACAACAGGAGAGGCTTATGTCCATCCGCGGACTATGGTAGGATGGCGAAGGGCAAAAAGGTTACATAGCTAAGCTAATAAAATAACAAATTTATGCAAAAAAAAAACTATTTTAATTTTTTTTATCATGCGTTAACAACTGCTGTTACACATCCCAGCTCTATACAGATAGAAACAGCTCATCAAAACAGGAATTGGACGAATAAACAATTACATAAAGACTTTACTGCCATTAATATGGGCGCGTGTGGGAATTATTTTGGTGATTAAAGTGTGGCTGTGTTCGTGGCGGTTTATTGCCAATATCCCGTATTTAGCGACGTCACAGGCTGCGTGATATAGCGGGGAGACGTTAAAAGAGATCGTAATTGGTGATTTGATGTGGCCAAAGTTTGTTAACGCTGGATCAGGGATGTCAGTACGCATGTGGTTTCCGGATCTAGAATAGGATCACCCCATATCATCACGTGGGTATCATAGATCCTAGAATACCACTAAGGGGATATCAGGGACGTAAGGGAGCGACCTACAGGGCCGTCTCTACCAGGGGGTGCAAGGGGTGCGGTGCACCCGGGCGCAGGGGCGCAGGTCTCCGGGGGACCTACGAGGGCGCAGGTTGAGTCCGGCGCTGAATGTACTTAAGACGGCCCTGGCAACCTATCATCTTTCCGTTCCAAGCCAACCTCATGTGAGGGTTCACATCCTGCTGAATAACGAACGAGGCGCTGGCAACCGACTGGTGGCGGTATAACCATCACGATTGAAGGTGTGGCTAAATACCACAGACTGATGACGGGCAGCAGCTCATCACTGGAGCGAGAAGCTACGCGCTGCGA
Source organism: Conogethes punctiferalis (assembly GCA_031163375.1). Classification (NCBI taxonomy): domain Eukaryota; kingdom Metazoa; phylum Arthropoda; class Insecta; order Lepidoptera; family Crambidae; genus Conogethes; species Conogethes punctiferalis. The sequence continues at coordinate 21,058,883 of CM062078.1, forward strand.
TCGCCAACCCACCTGCCCAGCGTGGCGATTATGGGTATATCGGCAGCAGGCTATCAGCTTATCGTAGTCGACATAGGCCTCTTCAATTATTCGCCACTTTGGACAAACACCTGGAGGTTATACCCACAACCACCACGCAGGGTGTAGCTTCTTGCTCCGGTGACGCTGCTGCCCGGCACCGGTCTGTGGTATTTAGCCGCGCCTTCAATTGTGATTATTATACCGCCACCAGTCAGTTGCTATCATTATCATATGTGCTCATAATCTTGTGGAACAATATTTCAACACAACGCAGAACATGCTGACCTAATTTAAAAAGGATCGTTTCCTAAATGTACCCAAACCGGAATCGATCCAAAACCTTCCGTGTTTCATTCGACCAACAACAGGGTAACAACACTGTGTAATAAAAGCTCTTATTTATCCCGCTCGAATGGGTAATAAATAAGACTAAAGGGGATAAATCGTTAAACATAATCGGGATATCCTCACAAGTTTCCAATTTGTAGCGCCCTCGGAGGGCCCTTATCGGGATCGGTTCAAAAATTGATTGTGCCTTAAGCCCCGGGAGAGGATAGTCCTGCTGGACTTGGGATTACGATAGAAGTCCTTCCATATAGAAGAATAGAATAGACATACTTTCTTTGCCTACAAAACAGGAGGTACACCTACTGTGAATTACAGTCACTATAACCTGCTCAGGAGTATGAAGAATAATTGTACCAAGTTTCGTTAAAATCCGTTCGGTAGTTTTGTTTCTATAACTAACATACAGACAGACAGACAAAATTTTACTGATTGTATTTTTGGTATCAGTATCGATCACTTATCGACCCCTGATAGTTATTTTGAAAAAATATTTCATGTACAGAATTGACCTCTCTACAGATTTATTATAAGTATAGATAAAGACAAACAAATAAAAAATAATTAAGAACCGTAAACGAAAAACAAACATTACAATAATTACTTATTGTTTATGTGGCATAATGTTGTACGGGCTGTATCGATTAATGATCCATATAAAAAGAATACATTAATGCGAGTATAATAATGATTTGGCATTTTACGCCATTGCAGTAACTGAGATAAAAGCTGGTTGTTTGTCCAAAAGTGTTGATAAATGTTTATGGATACTTTATTTCAATCCAAAAAAATGACTAAGAACTAGACAAAGAATGCCATAGTTTTACAATTTAGGCGGTTATGGCTTTAAGCTATCTCTTCCAGACAAACTTAGATGATGATGATGATGAAATGAAAATATGATATGGTAGAATATTAATAAGTTAATAAAGTATAAATAAATAAGTAATAAATGAAAATATGATTATGATGACCTTAGATGAACTGCTGGCAGTAGCTGGATGAGGGAAGCCCGGGATAGAGAAATGTGTCGCATTAAAGGAAGGCCTACGTTCAGCAGTGGACGGACCAAGGCTGTTGATTGTTGATTGAAATGAAAATTTACAGAAAAATATATAGTTACTACACATTTATGTGTTTAAGTAAAAAATTATATTATTTTTAACCAATTTCCTTCTTCTTATCAGACAATGCGGAGGCTTCGACAACGGACCAATGCAAGGGGTTCGAAGAATAGGAGCCAGAAGTTCTCCTGACCTCTCACCGAGCACATCTGTCTCCAGGCAACTGACGTGGCGAGTCACCAGCACTTCGAGGTAACTTAGCTCTATTAGCGACTTAGCTGACAAACCAGGCACTAAAAATGTATGAACTCTCTCGCACATGATCATCTTAGGCTTGATATTTAGTCAGACCTAACCCAACATCCGTATTAAGCCTTAAATGATCACTTTATTAGTAGTCTACCATCCGTAGCTAGAGAAAAGGAATGGTCTGATCCCAAACTTTGCCCTGCGTGACTGTCTTTTAAAAACTCAAAGAATGCTCTACCAATTTACAAGTTCCAACCTATACTGAACCTGCATTTGTCTCACACACCAGCCAACATTTCCGTATATGACTTTTAACAACTCAAACAATGCTCTACCAATTTTCAAGCCCCAACCTATATTGAACCTTCATATGTCTCAAACACTTCCCTGTATGACTACCTTTTACACATCAAAGAATGCTCTACCAATTTGCAAGCTCCAACCTATATTGAACCTGCATATGTCTCCATCGTAACCCCGAGTGAGGTCACCAAACTGTTCCCATATCCAGCAGAGCACAGCGGAACAAAATCGGCGTGAGCATCTCCCACCCTCAGTTGAGCTACATGAACGGTTGTGGTGGAGCCGGCTCGAATGCAAGAAGAGGGAAGGACGTCGCCACTCAGACTCCGCCCAGCATAGCGGCGGAGACCAGGCGAGCCAGACTTAGGCCGTTGAAGCTGAACATCGCTGCTCCAAATGCTTTGACGCTCAGGTAAAGTGTTCAAGGTCTTTATGTGTACAGTACAGTACAGTAGCGCTTTGTGTAAACTACTAAGTTAACAGAGGGAGAAAAAGTTCCTAAACGTACCGACGACATAATTTAAGACGCAGGATGGAGCCGGATACAGGTAGGTTGCAACCCCACATTGTGGAAGTCTTTGGGGGAGTCCACAAAAAACTAGGTATTATAGGGATGTTTCCAGGGTCAAAATAATTACATTATTATTTTGTCCGTATTTCAGATCATAAAAATATTATAATGGTCACTGATTTTTCCTTTTTTAATTTAAACAAAAAATAACAAAGATACAAGGCATCAAAATGTAGGAGTGGGGGTCTTTGACGTCACTCCGTGCGAAAGAAATGCCACACGGCGTGACGTCACGCGTAATTTTAACGGGATATTTGTAATTTTTGGCCTAACTTAGAAATGAAAAAATACGTGTCTTTTATTTTTGAACAATCTAAAAGACGGACTACCTTATTCCTTTTTTCACGGCAACCAGCCTATTCTAAGCGATCTCTTTCAGACAACCCTTGGGTATAGTATATGATAGTTAAAAAGAAGGGGCGAGGTGATGCTATTCAGCTAAATCAGAATTTGAACAGAACCAACTTATCTCATCCCATGGGTAGAAGATAATCAAGGGAACGCCAGGAAACTGCCAGAAGCGTTTACCAGTGCACAAATAAAACCTACTGCGGTCACCAAATTGCCTGCTAAACGTGGTGACTCCGGCAAATCCCTCCAAGTGACAATGGTTAATGGGTGTACTATGTCCAGCAGTAGACTTTTGCAGGCTGATGTTGAAACGAACATCTACTACATAAAAATAAGTCGGGTTTTCCTCCCTGACGCTATAACTCCAGAACGCACGAACCGATTTCCACGGTTTTGCATTCGTTAGAAAAGTCTCGGGCTCCGTGAGGTTTACAGCAAATAAAATTAAGGAAAAAAAAATTACAGCCATCTGGTGGCGAAACGGAGTTCGCCGGGTTTGCTAGTTAGATATAATAATTAATCTACCTAATTTGTACAACACAATTGTTAACTTGCAAATGACACCACATTATAACGAGTTTATATTAAAGCTAGCCTTTTGCAAGGTGTACCTCAGGGATCTATTTCCAGCTCGCGGTCGCAAAGCTAACAACGCCACCTACTCAATTTACACTAAAGACCCGGTTTTCGTTCACACTGGTTTTAATGGGAAAGTGTATACTGGACGTTGCGAAATGAAATTGTTCTTTAAACGTTTCAGATTTCGTCGTGGTGCTTACACAGCGTTGTTCGGGAGTTTCATACAATTGTTTAGCTTTTCTTTTAGGAACTACAAATAATACGAGTATAATAATAAATGCTGGACATTGTACTTGGATTAACTTAACAAATGTAAATAATTAATGGACTGTTTATTTTGAAAAAATATAACTATAAGTAGTTCACATTGCATACCGTGGCACCCTCTAATTAAACTTAATATAAGTTTGTGGGAAAACCCAATTCTGATATGTATCTAAAAATACAGAAATGTTATGTTAGTCCTACATTGTGTTTATCTTGTTGATTGTCCTAATAAACAATCAAATAAAAGGTTTAAACATCTTTCCTGAAACAATCGGAAAATTACGAAACAATTAATCAATCAGCCTATTGCCAGGAGAATACCCACACTTCCGATTCTAGACAATCTGCGTCCACTTTCGGCCGTACATAATCATCATCATTATCAGCCTATTGCAGTCCACTGCTGGACATAGGCCTCTCCAGTTGTTCGCTTCTTAAGGCAAACGTCAAGAGGATACTGCCCATGATTATGGGTATATCCTAAAAAGCTAAGCAAAGCTGCTGCGCTGGGCAGGGCAGCTTAGCTTTTCGCTCCGGTGACGCTGCTGCCCGTCATCGACTTTCGGTATTTAGCTACGCCTTCAACTGTGATGGTTATAACCGCCACCCGTCGGGTGCCAGCGCCTCGTTTGTTATTCGGCAGGATACACCACGGACAAGTGAGATTGGCTTGGAGTGAAAAGATGATAGGTCGCTCCATTACATCCCAGTAACATAATATTAAGTTATTGAAAATAAACAACAACTTATTCAATGTTCATTCCTTTAAACAAAGACAAACACTGAACACCAATTTCGAGTCTATTAAAGAAATCCCCTGAGAAGTAATACAATATTCCAGTAATTAATCTAAATAACACGTCTACCCACCATTCATCTTGAAACACGTCAATCTAAATAATACTGGGCGTACCCCATCTCCCAGGGCCCAATGTCTCCCAACAATGCAATCAGTCCCATCCAATTGGTGACCCCATCAATTTGCTCCACGAATCAAAGGTCTCAGTGACTGTTTGTTCATAATCTGGGAAAGGGTTCGAGTAATCCTAACAGTATCGGACTTGAGATCTAGACCTTTACATGTACAAACTAAAAACGGGTGTTAACCCGTTTTTAGTAACGTTAGTTAGATTTTGTATCTTTTTTTTTGATTGTACAATATTATGTTGGGTGGTATCCACCTAAATGTACCTAATGATTATACTCATTTGTATATTTTTGCCTAGTATAATAAATGTAACTACTAAATTAAAATGGCGGAACACCTCTTTTTCTTCTCAGCATTTAAGCGTTCACTGCTGAATATGCCTCCTTTCAGAAATACCAGATTGTTCTAGATGTGGTATCTCTAGTCCAGGTTGCCCCCACCAAAGATTACCCCCTACTGTTCAAAATCTTTTGACAATAAAAGATGAGCTGAACCATTTTTGCTAATGGTCAAAATGACGGTAGCAACTTTTGAGAAACTGAGTAATTTCTTAAGTGACTTGGACTTATCTTTCGTCTTTTAAGGCAAGAGAAGCAGGGGAAAGGAAGAAAGCAAGATGAAAGATAATACACGCCAGACAATACACATCAACAACCTAATTTCAAGATAATATTTTTTTTTGGTGAATCCTACTAACTAAACTAATAATTTATAAACGCGAAAGTTTGTTTGGATAGATGGATGGATGTTTGTTCCACTTTCACGCAAAAACTACTGAACGGATTTTAATGAAACTTTACAGGAATATAGTTTGTACATCAGATTAACACATTGGCTATTAGTGCAGTCAATGAAGCATTATAGGTCCGAATTTTTTTACTGTGATCCGATTTGCATGAAATTTTGGAATTAGGCTCATCTTACCATTAACTTCAAAAGTGAAAATGATTTGAACTCCGCCACCACCATGGGGGTGGTTGCCACCCCTTCTCGGGGGTCAATGGTTGTTTTTTCAAAATAACCTCGGATATCGATTGAAGATCTAATTTTAAGCAAAAAAGTTTCTATAAAGTTTCTCGAAAAATCTAATACTTTTCAAGTTATTGGCAATTGAAAATTCGCAAATTTTTCACGATTTTCATCAGTTTTTTTCAAATATCTCCAAAAATATACGTTTTATCGAAAATTTTATAAGGAACGAAACTGTAGCAGGTAAACAAATGAACAATTTGGTTTTTTACAAAGTATTCTAAGTGCAATATTAAGCTAGATATTAAAGATCAAAGCCGTTTTTTATTTTATCTGAAATTTCATCGATGTAGTCAATGCCATCTAGCAGCGAGCAAATGCATTTTATGCTTTCTAATCGAAAAGGGTTTTGTAGTGCTTGAAATAAGCTTTAAAATGAGCTTTATCAAAAGTCTTTTGCACGTAAAATAAGTGAGCTATATTGCAAATAAGCGGAGCATCGAATGTTTTTTCTTTTCAATCAATGGGTTTAAATAAGTGCCATTTCCACCAAAACTAAAATTAATCACATTCCGCCTAGAATTAACTTTATTATGAAGAGTTTTATAGATTGTATTAGTTTGGCTGCTTTAGGACACATAGTTTTCAAAAAAGTCACGATTAAGGGAGGCTGTGATTGCGCTGCCACGCGCTCTTTAAACAATCATATCTCCGTCAATTTTTATTTGATAGAAAAAACAAAAAAACCAAATTGTTTGTCAGAAAAATACCTAAATTTTTTATCCCTACACTTTTATACGTAGCTGTCGTCATTTTTGAGATATTATGAAAAAGGGGTGGGATTTTTAAAAATTTGAAATTCTCGATTTTTTTTCAATCGTGACTTTTTTGAAAACTATGTGTCCTAAAGCAGCCAAACTAATACAATCTATAAAACTCTTCATAATAAAGTTAATTCTAGGCGGAATATGATTAATTTTAGTTTTGGTGGAAATGGCACTTATTTAAACCCATTGATTGAAAAGAAAAAACATTCGATGCTCCGCTTATTTGCAATATAGCTCACTTATTTTACGTGCAAAAGACTTTTGATAAAGCTCATTTTAAAGCTTATTTCAAGCACTACAAAACCCTTTTCGATTAGAAAGCATAAAATGCATTTGCTCGCTGCTAGATGGCATTGACTACATCGATGAAATTTCAGATAAAATAAAAAACGGCTTTGATCTTTAATATCTAGCTTAATATTGCACTTAGAATACTTTGTAAAAAACCAAATTGTTCATTTGTTTACCTGCTACAGTTTCGTTCCTTATAAAATTTTCGATAAAACGTATATTTTTGGAGATATTTGAAAAAAACTGATGAAAATCGTGAAAAATTTGCGAATTTTCAATTGCCAATAACTTGAAAAGTATTAGATTTTTGGAGAAACTTTATAGAAACTTTTTTGCTTAAAATTAGATCTTCAATCGATATCCGAGGTTATTTTGAAAAAACAACCATTGACCCCCGAGAAGGGGTGGCAACCACCCCCATGGTGGTGGCGGAGTTCAAATCATTTTCACTTTTGAAGTTAATGGTAAGATGAGCCTAATTCCAAAATTTCATGCAAATCGGATCACAGTAAAAAAATTCGGAGGTTAGCCCGTATTTTTCGCTTCATTGACTGCACTATATGTTTTATACGAATATTCACGCGGGCAGAGCCGCGAGCAGCAGCTAGTATTGAATAATTTTGAAAGACTTGAATTTAGGTTGTTAAGTATAAAATTAAATCTTATGTTCATTCTATTTCACATGAAATCGACTGAGCAGGATTTAAAAAAGTTTATATTATAAAAATAATTCATTTTTGTAATAAGGAAATGTTTTCGTATTTCGTGTTTGTAAAAGACCATTTTTATTTCTATGGAAGCCCTGTAGTTAGAAACTCATTTGAAAGTTTTCAACCGACGCTAAATTTTACTACGCCTACACTTCGTTTAGTCCAAAATTGTTCATTGTGAGTACAGTTTTGTTATTCATTAGATCGTCAAATTAAACGCGCGGTGGGAGCGGCATTTTAATGAGACAATTACGTCTATACAAATATGATACAACAGTCAAAGGGTAGAAAATATCAGTAGGACAAAGGCTAACAATATTAATGGATACCGCTTTTCGGTAAACGTAGTGTAGGATGGTCTCAGGCCAGGGGGAGAGACGATTCTAAATAAAAAAATAAAATAAAATAGTTTATTTCAGCAAATAGATTCACTAGTAATACTTTTGCACGTCAAACTTTTTTCCTACCAGCACTTCGACGTGTAGCCTGCTGAGAAGAAGTGCCGCAACAAACTCAACAGTTAGCCTTTTTTAAAATATATGATACAATACAATAATATCGTTTTAAAAAGCGCAAGCGAGCAGACTATCATGTCCATGTAATATTGTCATCCATATAATCTTGTACTTTATAATAACCTTTTGACATTAAAATGGACTTAATGCGAGATTTAAATCTATGTATAGGTAGATCAACAATATTTTGCGGTATTTTGTTAAACATTTTTACACTTTGTCCTATGAATGAGTTACCAGTTTTACGAAGCCTGAGATTGGAAACAGCAAGTTTGCTCTTAATTCTAGTGTTGAACTGATGAAGATCTGAGTTTTTACTATATAAATGTATATTCTTACGTACAACCATAATGCAGTCAAATATGTACTGTGATGCCACAGTTAGGATGTTAATTTCTTTAAATAATTCTCTAAGTGATTCGCGAGATTTAAGTCCATATATAGAACGGATCGCCCTCTTCTGTAATACAAAAATAGTTTGCATGTCAGAAGCTGATCCCCATAGGAGCAAACCATATGACATAACACTATGGAAGTAACTAAAATAAACAAGTCTCGCCGTTTCAATATCAGTGAGTTGCCTAATTTTTTTAACTGCATATGCAGCTGAACTGAGTCTTCCTGCCAGGGCTTCTATATGAGGAGCCCACTGTAACTTGGAATCCACAGTAATCCCTAAAAAGGTCGTAGACTCAACAAGCTCAATGTGTTCACCATTCATAATTATATTAGTATTTACTTGCCTCACATTAGGCATCGTGAATTTAATACATTTTGTTTTATTAGAATTAAAAAGTAAATTATTTGTGTTAAACCAATGCAATACCTGCGAGAGAGCATTATTTACTTCGTCAGATACTTGCTTATGTCTGTCAGTTTTAAAAATTAGAGAAGTGTCATCCGCAAACAATACCGTCTCACATAAGCCTTCAGCAAAATAAGGAAGGTCATTTATATATATTAAAAACAGCAATGGTCCCAATATAGAGCCCTGGGGCACTCCCATACGTAGTAAGGCGCCAGAAGAATCAATTCCGTTAATAACAACTTTTTGAATTCTGTCAGTTAGATAGGACTCTAACAAACTTAAAGCAACATTCGAGACGCCATAATGCCGCAACTTCAGAAGTAAGATTTCATGATTAACGCAATCGAATGCCTTAGATAAATCACAGAAAACACCTACTGCATCCTGCTTATTTTACCAAGCACCAAATATATGTTTCATCAGCGCCACTCCTGCATCAGTAGTGGACTTACCTTTTGTAAAACCAAATTGCTTTTTATGCAATAACTCATTTTCCTTAAAGTGAAATACTAATTGGTTAAAAATTATTTTTTCAAAGATCTTACTAAGCGCGATCTTACTATCTTTAATTCGAAGCTGGATGCGAGAAGCCTGAGATCGATCAAAGTGGCGAACATTGGAGGAGGTCTAAGTCCAGCAGTGGACTGTTGAGGCTGACGATGATGATGAACCTATTTTACAATGTCACACTGAAACCTGTGGTAGTATAAACTGTGCTACAAACTTCAGTCCACCCCATTACATTAGGAAGATGACAGGTAGCTTCCTTACATCCCATAAGCATTAATAGAAAAAACAAATCAAAATAGTGAATCGAACAGTTTAAGTTTGAATAAATGTAAATCCTTTTCAGAGGTCCCGGATTCCCAAGAGACGTCGGATAGTGTCGGATTAGGCCAGGGGTCCTAAGATTATGAATAAGCGGCCACGTATCCCGACCCTAATTTAAGCAGGAGTGATTTATAGACTAAATTGGCGTCTACGATAGACGCAGAGCTAGCATTTTAGAAGAAATTCATCGAAATTCTAATTAAGTAGTTCTGAATAATGTACATAGTTTATTACAAAACCGCTTTTCCCGTCTGCCCCTATGTATTGATCTTTTATTAAGAAACGGATATTGTTGCGGTTTTTAGGGTTTCGTAGCCAAATGGCAAAAACGGGACCCTTATAGATTCGTCATGTCTGTCTCTCTGTCCGTCCGTATGTCACAGCCAGTTTATTCCGAAACTATAAGAGCAACATTATTGAAATTTGGTGTGTAGATGTATTCAGTAAACCGCATTATGTTTTTGAAATAAGATCAGAAAAAAGTTAAAGTCGGATGGCATACCAGTGGAAGTATGGAAGTTTTTAAAGGCAGATGGGTGGAAGTGGCTGTGCTTGTTTTTCAATAAGTTGTTGCAAGAGGAGGCGATCCCGGAGGAATGGTGCAACAGTTCGCTGGTGCCCATTTTTAAGAACAAGGGTGATGTACAGGACTGCAACAACTATAGAGGAATCAAGCTCATGTCACATAGTATGAAAGTTTGGGAGAAAGTGATAGCGAGACGAATGAGAGACGAGAGTGAGATAACACAGAACCAATTCGGATTTATGCCCGGTCGTGGGACAATGGATGCCATCTTTGCACTACGCCAACTAGGCGAAAAATACAGACGTGCGCATAAGAACCTGCACATGGTATTCATTGACCTAGAGAAGGCATACGACCGAGTGCCGAGAGAGGTTCTGTGGTGGACTTTGAAAGAGAAAGGAGTGCCTGGGAAGTACCTGCGTCTTGTCCGTGCCATGTACAGTCGAGCCAGTACACAGGTACGCTCGGAAGCAGGCATTACCGACAAGTTCGATGTGGCGGTAGGCTTGCACCAGGGATCGGCTTTAAGCCCGTATTTGTTCGTCCTGATTATGGATGCTCTGACGGCAGACATACAGGACGAAGCACCCTGGTGTATGTTGTTCGCGGACGACATAGTCCTTGTCGGGGAAGATGCGACCGAGGTCCAGAGCAGGTTGGAAAAATGGCGGGAAAGACTGGAGGGTGTGGGACTGAAAATCAGCAGAACAAAAACCGAACATCTTTTCTGTGACTTCGGCGGTCCAACCAGTTATTCCCATATAGCCTTAGATGGTGTATCCCTTCCAACCTGTTCCGAGTTCCGGTACCTAGGTTCTGCAATCCAAAGTGACGGCAATATTGAGCGAGACGTGGGGAACCGGATAAATGCGGGATGGATGAAATGGCGGCAGGTTTCGGGGACTGCGTGTGACCCACAAATGCCCCTGAGACTCAAGGGAAAGATCTACAAGACCATAGTAAGACCTGTCGCCATGTATGGATCAGAATGTTGGGCAATGAAAGAGACGGATGAAAATAGAATGCATGTGGCAGAGATGAGAATGTTAAGATGGATGTGCGGTGTGACTAGAATGGATAAGATTAGGAATGAATATATCAGAGGAAGTCTAAAAGTAGCGCCAGTGACAGAAAAGTTAAGGAGTAGCAGATTAGCATGGTTTGGGCACATTATGAGGAGGGATGAAAGGCATATAACGAGACGAGTATTGAGTATGAATGTGGAAGGATATAGAGGAAGAGGAAGACCGAAAAAGGAATGGATGGACTGTGTGAGAAATGATATGCGTGTCAAAGGTGTGAGTGTGGAGATGACGGCTGATAGAGGAGAGTGGAAGGAGAAAACATGTTGTGCCGACCCCACTTAGTGCGGGATAAGGGCAGGAGAATGATGATGATCAGAAAAAAGTTAAAATTTTTGGGGTTCCCCATACATAGAACTGAAAATGAAATTTTTTCATGAAACCTATACATGTGGGGTATTTATGGATAGGTATTTTAAAATGATATTGAGGTTTCTAATATCATTTTTTTGAATAGCTTGCGCGGGAGACCAAAGTGGTAAAATGTCTGTCCCCCCCCCCCCCATTTATTGGCTTATTTAATTACATATAAAATAAGTTTCATCCAATAAACGTCTCGGTGAAGTCGTTGTATAGCGGGATCCTCTACTAAAAGCTCCTTCAAACATTTACATTCAAAAGATTCTTCGATTAATCTCATTGGTCCTTATTTCCTCCGCAAGGTTTCTGGCCAATCGCAAGAAGGGCCGGTCGATGTCGGCCAACGCCGTGGCCAACGAGCAGAAGGCGACCAAGGTCCTCGGTCTGGTGTTCTTCACGTTCGTGCTGTGCTGGGCGCCATTCTTCCTGCTCAATATGCTGTTCGCGTCGTGTCCTGCTTGTATAGTCCCAGGTAAGGTTAAGAAATTATTTAGTTTTAATTTAAAGTAGAATGTCGAAGAGAGTGTTTTTCTCTAAGGAGTGTTGTAGCCTATTGGTAACTTCGAAACAGTAACCCTCCTTCTTAAACATCTATGTAAATAAATAAAATAAATAAATAGCTAACCGCCTTGATATATAGTTTAGCAGAGCTCGGTGGCGCCGCGGTCTTGTTCACTTAACAATGATCGCAAAAGTTGTGCAACCATTGGCGCGGTCAATCCGATGATGGGTGACCAAAATTTGACACCGATTTCCTCCGTGCTTCGGAAGGCACGTTAAGCTGTTGGTCCCGGGTGCTATCTTTACCAACTCAGATAGCAGTCGTTACACATGATATGAATCAGAGATGATGATAACTCTGACGCCTAAACTGGGAATGGGTATAGCTTAGCCTAAGTGTTGCGGAGGTCTGATGGTAGTCGCTCTGTGTAAAAGCTTAGCCCTCGCCAAATCTCTCAGTTTGGGAAGCCGATCCTGAGACAATCGGGAAAAAGGCTAGGATGATGATGAGTATTGGGCTCGACTCGTCAGCTGCATGCTGACGAAGTGTAACAAGTTGTTTCGATCCAAAAAATAAAGGTCTGAGGCACAATTGCTGATACATTTCTGCGGACCGGTGTATCATTTGTAGCATTATGACGTTGACACATTGCCAACCAATCACACAAACGCTAAGCTACGTGTTCCCCGTTGGGAAATTTATTCGTTTTGGTTACTGCGGCGACTTTAATCCGCGGGAATATGAATAATAACACCACATTCGTTCATTTGTATGATGCGATGGTCAGAGTTTTTTTGTGTACGCTCAGACTGTGCTGCATGGTATATTGGCTTCTCCTCGCCTGATGGTAAGAAGAGAAAAGCAACCAATATTTTTTTATGCGAAAATCCTACTCACCGGCAGAAACACGACCCGGAGGTCATTTGGCTGGGTATTCTGTGGGGTGGAGGTCCTTCCCCGGACGGGCGCTTCAATTCGAGCGAAGATTCGCTATGCCCTGCCTCTCTTACATAAAATATACATGATATTGCTACAACCGCTTTACAACAAAATCGATAAAAAGAAGCGAAGTTATCCTAATGGGTCACCGGTCAATACTCACTTTGCTATTCCTACAAAATGCAATCCAATTCAATTGGAATCGGTAAATTGTATTTGTCACGGTGAGATGTATCTAATGCCGGGAAAAAATCCGATTGAAGAAAATTCAAATGGGTTTCTCATTTTGAAAATCAACCTTGCGCTCCTGATTTAAAGGTCGTCTTTTAAATATTGCAACTGAAACAATGGCTTGCATTTTTACAAATTCCGTTCTTGAACGTTGTTCGAGGATAGGTAAGTTATTAATCTTGTCTTGCCTCAATCTGTGCTTGCTTAAACTGAATAGAATGAAGTTGAATTTATTAGACGATGCACATTTTAAGCATATATTCAATTTACACAAGATAAACATTATTGCATTAGGCTAAAATATAACACAAACAATTCCTGAGATTGCTCAAGCTTACTATGGGATCGGAGCAATATATGTCATTGTAGTCTGAATCATAGGTATCTAAAGAGCGCGACCCTTAATTTTTTCGCTCCAAGCCAACCTCACCTGACCGTGGTACATCCTATCGAAATAACAAACGAGGGTCTGGCACCTAGTATAACCATCACAATGGAAGATGTAGCTATAAACACGACGGGCAGCAGCGTCATCGAATCCCTCCTCCAGATGTTTGACCACTGGCGAGGCCTATGTCCAGCAACTGCAAAAGGCTGATGAGTATATATAGCAATAACAAAAAGTTTATTAGCGATATGATGATAAATTTATACCACCCAGGTGGTCTTACTAAGTTTTCCCTTTATATTAGTAGTGCCAGGTGGAGCGTCTTGTTTTTATAAGAAGAGCATTCAGGATGACCTCACTCCACCTAATGGTAAGCGGTTGTGGGATCCAAAAGTTAGGCCCACAGGTATAATAGAGTAAACCCACCGCGCCTGTCGCCCTCACCCTGAAGGCCCAATGAGATGCAGTTTCACGTTCCGCCCAAAGAACCCAGGATTGTAAGAGGAAGGAAACACATGAGCTGGAAGGTTATTCCGTGACTTAATGGCACGGGGCAGGAACGAGGAACTAATTCTTTTGGTGAGCCCATTAGCGTCTGAATGGTATGCGGATAGCAACTGATCAGAACGTGTAGTTCGGGAGTGGGATAGGATTAGTTGGAATAACCGTTGAGACCCTCTTCGGAGCATTTTCCATTGTAAAGACGGTAGAGAACAACTAACGCCAACACCGTACATTTGTTCACAGAGCACGTGGTGGACATCTGCCTATGGCTGGGCTACGTGTCTTCCACCATCAACCCCATCATCTACACAGTGTTCAACAGGACGTTCAGGGGAGCTTTCTTGAGGTTACTGAGGTGTCATTGTAACAGGTGAGTGGTTTAATCATCACTTGATGGGGCGTGACGGTGTGGTGGGTGCAGCCTCACAGTTGCAAGAGGATCACCCGGGGAGTATTCCACTGCTCACCGAAAGCCGTAAGGGTAAGACTATTTTCCTTCCCCGAGAGGGGTTTGCCGGCCGCTTGTTATCTGCTGGCTAGGGTAGTCGGGATGCGGTTGTATGCTTCGGCGGTTCCTGCAAGCTGATTCCCACTGACGACACAGAGGGGTTTACTGGGTATGCCCTTTCATTTCGGGAGGTGTGATTCCCACACGCCACGCCGTCTCTCCCGGGGGCGAGGACGTTAAGGTGGCTAATGCATTTTGGTCTAGACAAAAAAGTACAGTCGGAAGCAATTATTATGTATACTAGCGACCCGCCCCGGCTTCGCACGGGTGCAATACTAAATCCCTCTATCTATTAAAAAAACAGCATCAAAATCCGTTGCGTAGTTTTAAAGACATAAGCGTAATTACTTAAGGACAGACAAAAAACCAAAACGGTTTTATACTATATACAAACCAATACCGAAAGAAATGATCATGCTCACAAATGTTTGTACTGTGCCGGGGATCGAACGCGCAAAACTGGTCGTCATTAAAATTCTAAGTAGCACTACTAATGATATTTCTGTTCTGAAAATGAAAGTTTGGCAATGGCAGGCGGTGGCGCGGCGTGCGTAGTTGTAGATCAGAAGGTAAAAGAATAAGATAGTTTTTCTATGTACAGGAATGTATAATTAAACAATAAAATATTTACAATAAAATACAAAAACAGAAAAACTAAAAACAAACATGAGATGCGCAAAATTCTTAATGTTGTTGAATTACGTTGCCATAGCAACCGTCTATATCCAAATTTACTTTTCACATATTTACAAAGAACCTGCAAGGAGGTTCTGCTACAACACCCCCCTCCAGAGACCGTCCCTACGGGCGATAAAAGTCTGTGAATCTGACCCTACGACCAGATCGTGTAGTTATGGCATCTCTACCATCCGTGGTGGGTAAATCATGACACACTGGCACAATAGGAGAGTGTGTATGAATGTTATGAGGAGTGTGTAAGTTTGATTGAGTACCTGTATTCGTGTTGTGTGTGTGTGTAAGTGGTACAAGGTGTGTAGTGCGTGTGGTAGATGACGAATCACCAAGTATGTAGGCTGGTTTTAATCTGTCGATAGACACGGTAACCCGCTTACCATTCACAATAAGCTTAAACACCTTGTCTCCGCGATCCAGAACCTCGTGTGGCCCGGAATAAGCAGGTTTTAAGCTTCCGACTCCTGTGTCATCGCGTAGGAAGACGTGAGAAGTCGTGGCTAAATCCTTAAACACGAAAGTTGAGCGTTGTTGACCATGACGTGAAGCTGGGGATGGTTGCAAATCCTTCACGAATTTTCGAATTCGTGCAATATAATCTGTCACGTCAACAGTATCCTCGCTCTGGGGCTGGAAGAAATCCCCTGGGAGGCGCAGAGGTTGACCGTAGACAAGTTCTGCCGACGACGAATTTAAATCCTCTTTAAAAGTGCTGCGGATTCCTAATAACACAAGAGGAAGAGACTCTACCCAACTGCTATTAGCATGACAGACTATAGCGGCTTTAAGTTGGCGGTGGAATCTCTCTACTAAACCATTACAAGATGGATGATAAGCCGTGGTTGTATTGTGCTGGAAACCGACAATGTGCGGCATCGACGGCTGTAAGGCAATACTGAAAACCCTGTGATACAGGTAAAGGTCCAATAAGATCTATATGTATCTCCAAGAACCTTCCTTGCGGAAGTCTGAAAGTTCCTATAGGCGAAGATACATGACGAGTGACTTTAGAGCGTTGGCACGCTAAGCACGTCCGAACCCAGTCCCTGCAGTCTCGCCGGATCCCTGGCCATACGTAACGATCGCTGATTAACTTGACCGACGCGTTGGTGCCAGGATGGCTGAGCGAGTGTAAGTTCTCAAACACTTTTCGACGAAACTCCTTTGTGACATAAGGCCGCTTAACATCATCTCTTACATCACAATACAACTCGATGTGAGTACCGGGCAATTTTGTCCTCTTGAGACACAGCGATGTACCGCCACTCAAGATCTGCTGCAGTTCCGGGTCCGATTTCTGAGAGTCTGCGAGTGTATGCAGGCTGATTGGCTGCACAATCTCCTCCACTCGTGACAAAGTATCAGCCACCACATTTTCCTTACCTGATATGTGTCTGATATCAGTCGAGAATTGTGCAATGAGGTCTAGGTGACGAAATTGCCTCGGCGAGCAGTTTTCCTTCCTGGAGTGAAATGCGAATGTAAGAGGTTTGTGATCAGTATATATCACAAAGTCTCGAGCTTCGACCATGTGTCGGAAGTGCTTGATTGCCTCATATATGGCCAAAAGCTCCCGATCGTAAGGAGAGTACTTGGTCTGGGCGGGACACAGCTTACGCGAAAAGAATGCCAACGGTTGCCAGGCGTCACCCTTTTGCTGTTGTAAAACAGCGCCGATGGCAGTGTCGGATGCATCCGTAACCAAAGCTAAATTAGCCTTGCAATCGGGATGCGCCAACATGGCTGCGTCGCAAAGGTCTTGCTTGCACGCCTCGAAAGCTTCAGTTTCTACCGATGTGAAGGCGACAGGATGTGAACCCTTTACCGAACCCACTAGCAGAGCGTGTAAAGGCGCTTGGTGCTGAGCAGCGTTTGGAATGAACCTGCGGTAAAAGTTTAACATCCCGAGAAACCTGCGCAATTCACGGATGGTTTTAGGCGCCTGAAAGTTACGTATGGCTTCCACTCTCTCCAAAGGCGGTTTAACACCGTGAGCTGATACCTCATAACCCAAAAACGTTACCGTTTGAGCGCCGAATACACACTTGGAGGTGTTGATGACCAAGCCGTACTGTTGAAGCCTGGAAAATACCTCACGTAGATGCTTCTGATGGGAAATAGGACACGGTGAATACACTAAAATGTCATCTATATAACTATATACAAAATCCAGTCCCCGCAGCACCTCGTCGACAAACCGCTGGAACGACTGTGCGGCATTACGAAGTCCAAACGTCATGTAAGGAAATTCGTAAGTGCCGAACGGTGTCGTGATCGCAGTTTTCGCAATATCGTCGGGATGGACCGGTATTTGTTGGTAAGCCTTTACCAAATCTATTTTCGAAAAGACTGTAGAGCCGCTAAGATTATGGCCGAAGTCCTGAATGTGCCTAATAGAATACCTGTCTGGTATCGTCCTAGCATTCAGCATACGGTAGTCCCCACAGGGCCGCCAACCTTGATCCTTCTTCGTTGCGAGGTGTAAAGGTGATGACCAGGCTGATTCGGAGGGACGACAGGTACCGATCTGCAACATGGCCTCGAACTCGGCCTTCGCTATCTTAAGCCTATCGGGGGCCAACCTACGCGGTGAACACGATACTGGTGGTCCGGGTGTGGTGCGTATGTGATGAAGAGTGTTGTGAGTAATTTTGTTATGCATGCCAGAAGGGCGGGTGATGTCGGGATACTGAGCCAGTATGTCATGATATACCGTATCACCGCCAGACGTTATTTTGATAGACGATATACTATCAGTATTTTTCGCGAGCAAAGCCGGGGTGATGAGCGTAGTTTCCCCGTCAATTAGGCATTGATTACGGACATCAACTATTAAATTATAATAGGATAAGAAATCCACGCCTATTATCGCCTTCGAGACGTCTGCTATAACAAAGCGCCACGCATAGTTACGGCGCAAGCCAATATCCAACACTAAATGCGCATACCCGTATGTACTAATTACCGATCCGTTAGCCGCACTAAGTTCGTAATCGGTTTTACGACAATATTTGTTGACACAAGATCTAGGGAATACACACAAGTCACTACCAGTATCAACCAAGTATTGCACTTTACTGTTTCGGTCCGTCACAAATAAGCGACCGGTATTCGGACAGGCGTCGGTCGCCATCACATCCTGCCCTACACTTTTCCCGCATAGTCACAGGGTTTGACGCACTTGCTAGCGTTACTACCAAATTTATAGTGATACCAGCAAACCGGGAATTTCCTGTAACTCGACTGGGATCGGGTAAGACGGGAACGCGAAGTCTCACGGGACCGGCTACTGCTCTCTCGTCCTCTGGGCCGCGACATCCGCTCCATCTTCGTAGAGAGCGAATGAACTTGACGCGTGAGCTCCTCTATTTGGCGTTCCATGCGACCGGAACCTCCTGGTGCTGCTGCGGCTGCAATTTGCGGGCTGGAGGGTACCACGTCGTGGATCCTATCCGCCAACTCGGCTAGCTCCTCTAACGTCGATTTGGACTGAGACGCTATTATAGACTGCGTACTGGTCGGTAATCGACTTGTCCAAATAGTCCTAAGGAACTCCTCAGGTACTCCCGGACCGGCAAGATGTTGTAAATGCCGTAAAAATTGAGAAGGTTTTCTGTCTCCGAGTTCCTCATAAGTAAGTAACTGTTTTACCTTCTTTTCCCGCGAAGCCGAGAGTCGCCTTACTAGCTCCGCCTTAAGCCGCTCGTACTTATCTGGGGCCGGGGGCGCAGATATTATGTCTTCAACCTCCGACGCGTACACAGGATCCAGCTGGCTGATAGCGTAATGGTACTTCGTGGTATCTTGCGAGATGCCGGCCAGAAAGAATTGACTTTCAAGCTGCGCGAACCACAAAGCCGGCTTCTCGGGGAAAAACGGGGGCACTCGCACACCCACACGATGTATTTCCTGTGATGGTCCAGCCTCCATTGCCTCCATGAAAAGACTGCTCTTGCTCTTCTCCTCGTCAGACGGCATGTGTCCAAGTAGGGGTCACCAGTTTGGCAATGGCAGGCGGTGGCGCGGCGTGCGTAGTTGTAGATCAGAAGGTAAAAGAATAAGATAGTTTTTCTATGTACAGGAATGTATAATTAAACAATAAAATATTTACAATAAAATACAAAAACAGAAAAACTAAAAACAAACATGAGATGCGCAAAATTCTTAATGTTGTTGAATTACGTTGCCATAGCAACCGTCTATATCCAAATTTACTTTTCACATATTTACAAAGAACCTGCAAGGAGGTTCTGCTACAACATGCGATGAGTCGCTTGCACTGTGAGAGCTGCCGCTGAACCAGGAAGCTTCGAAAGCTGCGGTGGTTCACGAAGGCGCTGGCGAGGGCTCGCTGAAGACTGCTGAGGGTGTAGAGTTTGGAGATGATGCGGGGCTCGTCAAGGTGGTGTTCTTGCGTTACGCCGGCCAGAAAAAAAAATTGGCTTCTTAGCTGCGCGGACCACACAAAGCCGTTTCTCTATGAAAAGCGGAAGCACATCGTACACCCACGCGATGTATTTGCTGCGATGATCCCGCCTCCATTGCATCTTCTGCTCCTGCCCTCGTCAGAGGGCATGGTTCAAATAGGGGTCACCAATTTAGCAATGGCAGGCGGTGGCGCGGCGCGCGTAGGTGTAAGGTCAGAAGGAAAATAATGAAGAGGTTTTTAACTGTACAGTATAATACATAAATGAAATATTTACAATTTACATTTACAGTGAGATATAAAAAATACTAAAAAAACTATAAAACAGAAAGCGACATATAAAATTTGTGACGTTTGTCAATGAATCAAATTTTGCTTTTTATATTGACAAATAAACCTGTAAGGAGGTTCCGCTACAAAAGCAACCATTTTGTGCAAAACTTTTAGCTTTTGCAGTTACGTGGTAGATATTACTAAGGTTAAAGTCCTAAGTGCAATGCGGTCACTGTATTGAACAATAATAGTAGAATTCATACGTAGAATATCCCCAATACTTGGTCTGCACCGAGCGAAGTTGCAGTCAGCTCTTTCCGTGCAAGTCAATTTTCCGGGTGAGTGCGTCTATCAAACGAGGCCTTGTGTTACGTTCGCTGCTCTTAACGTACCGATTGACCGGCTATTGCTAAAGTTAGGCTAACTTTAGATGCCGAAATGTATTTACGAATTGTGATACCTTAGATGGAAAATAGGTGGTAAGTGGTGTAGTTTCTGGATTTTGAATAGGTGTCGTAGAATAAAATTAAGGGAATATCAGGAAAGTGGCGCTGGCAACCGACTGGTGGCGGTATTACCATCACAATTGAAGGCGTAGCTAAATACAACAGACCGATGACGGGCAGCAGCGTCACCGGAGTGAGAAGCTACGCCCTGCGATCGCCAACCCGCCGGCCCAGCGTGGCGATTATGGGTATATCCTCCAGATGTTTGCCCTCAGTGGCGAACAACTGGAGAGGCCTATGTCCAGCAGTGGACTGCAATAGGCTGATGATGATGATGATCAGGAAAGTGGCAGCAGCTTTTACCTGGGTACAATTAAAACCTACTGCGATCACCAACCCATCTGACAAGCTTGGTGTCTAAGGCAAATCCTCTTAAATAACAATTCAATGCAAGAGGCCTATGTCTAGCTGTAAACATTTGCAGGCTGCTGATGATAATGTTTTTAGATCATTTTGACTACTTAAAATGCTGACATATATCTGATTCTGACTGTACACACAAAAAATCCCATTCTGAAAGTAAACAAGTCTTCAAAATAACTCCAACCTACATACATATCTTAAAAGTTACCAAGATCCTTGTGTCCTAGAATACTGGAAAACTTCAATGCTTCAGAACACTTAAGGCGGCCCCTATTAATTCCAAGAATCTTGAAAAGTGCGTACCTAATTAAAAGAAAGAGGTATGCTCTTTTTTAATTACACTCCGGAGGGTATCTCAGTAATTCAAGAGGGCTGTTATTAGATCAGTTAGGAGGAAATTAGCAGAGTGTGATCTCGGGAATGAAATAAAACGAGAATGGCTGAATAATGTTGGCACTTAGTTTATTAATGAGTGCATTTGTCGGACTCTTAGTGCATACTAAGAGAGGGATCTGATTTAAAATTTACCTCAGTACCTGAAAAGTGTTGGTTATATTTGTATGAAACATGAGATTCGATTAATACAAAGTCATTATTAGAGTCTTTCTAACAACCAATCCGATTGAATATTATTATTTAAATTTTAAATATTTATCTCGATTTTTATGAAACATCTCGAGGTTATACCCATAATCGCCACGCTGGGCAGGCGGGTTGGCGATCGCAGGGCGCAGTTTCTCGCTCCGATGACGCTGCTGCCCGTCATCGGTCTGTGGTATTTCGCTACGCCGTCAATTGTGATGGTTATACGGCCACCAGTCGGTTGCCAGCGTCTCGTTTGCTATTCGGCAGGATGCACCACGGGCAGGTGAGGTTGGCTTGGAGCGAAGAGATGATAGGCACTCCCTTACATCCCTTAATATTAATACTTGAAAATATTTTTTGTCAAATGTTCTGTACGCATCTTACGGCGACAATACATCGCAAACAATACCAACTCCCTTCGGCGTGGCGTACATTTCAATCCTAAATCATTACCATGAACGGGAGTCACATTGAATTAATCATTGTCGAGATCAGATGCATGCCAAATCCCGCCAACCAGGTTGTATCGATTCCCGAATTGTTTTCGTTGGCAAACGGCCAAGTTCACGGTCTCACTGTCAATGCCTCGCCTTTCAAACTTGACGTCTAGCCTTGACATATTTACCCGTATCTTCTGGATGTTTGACTAGTTTCTTTGGGGGTTGCACGTAACGGGTTGTGTAGTTGGCCTATTTTAACGCTTTCTTAGGGTTCCGTACCGAAAGGGTGAAAACGAAACCCTATTACTAAGACTTTGCTATCCGTCCGTCCGTCTGTTAGAATATTGGTACGGATCTTGCACTTGGTCAATTTTTATTTATGTGTGAATTAAAGGCCTAACCTGGAATTCAAAAATCATATTTTACCAACATCAGTAGGGATCTTGAAAGATATGTATATCCAATCCAGAAATTTGTAGTAGAAATAAATACATACATACATTACGTTACGCCTTTCTCCCAGAGGGGCAGGCAGAGACCGCGTCCTTCCATTTGCTACGATCCTGGCACACAACTTTTGCTTCGTCCACATTCGTCAATCTCTTCATACATGCTTGTCGGTTTGGGGTAGGAACTTAGTATTTTACCTTTTTATATGACACTTTGTGTTTGGTCATGGAATGTCCTTCTAGGTCTTCCCCTTCCAATAGATCCATTCACGCTCTCGCTATATATATTTTCTTGGTTAATCTACTTTCATCCATCAGTAATAAATACCAAAAATGTATTGAAAATTGAGGTGGAATTCAGAAGGATCCGAACTCTTTTTCTGACAATGTTGAGTGCATAATTATGTAACAATGCAACTCGAGAGTTGAATTATTCTCGTGGATTCCTTGAAGGCTAATTAAATTTAATTTCAATGCAATTAAATTAACGACACTTATATAAAACCAGTCGGTAACAGCAAAGGAAATAGCTACACTAGTTCCTAAAGTGTCACTGTCAAAACTATCAAGGTCTTACCGGTTCGGTGGTGTCTTCCGGAATCAATGTATCTTGGAAGCAGGCCAGAGGAAATAATCCGCCGAATCGATACCTGGTCTCCAGACCTTGGCACGTTTTAAACTATATTGGAACTGGAGATAATAAAACGATCTTTTTTTGTTGTAAACCCATGTTACATGTATCGTGACAAATACAAGATCGAGTACAGACAGCTATCATCGTCATCATCATCGCAGTCCACCGCTGGACATAGGCCTCTCCGGTTGTTCGTCACTTTGATCAAACATCTGGAGGCTTTGCCCGTCGACACACTGGGCAGGATTGGGAATCACAGGGCTTATCTTCGCGCTCCGGTGACGCTGCTGCCCGTCGTCGGCCTATGGTATTTAGCTTCGCCTTCAATCGTGATAGTTATTCCGCCACCAGTCGGTTGCCAGAACCTCATCTACTATTCTGCAGGATGCACCACATGTTGGTGAGGGTGCCTTGGAGCGAAACGAAGATAGGTTGCTTCCTTACATCCCCATTTGCCACTGAGCGTAATAAGTAATTTTATTTTTAATTGTGAATGTGTATCTACTCTAATGTGTAGAGACTTTGTCCTATGTCTAATTAGAGCCTAATTGCAAGTCACACACGACCCAAGGAGGAACTCGAAGATAACTAATTAGAAACTTGGGGTCGACACAAAATTTTCTCAAGTACAGTGATTGGGTGACAAACAGGAGGTTTCGTCGTTTACTTTTGAGAACTTGTACCTTTAAAGTTACAAAAAACCTTTGTATAGATGGACCAAACCTCATTCAATATTTTATAAAAATTAAGAGAAACTTTAAGTTCATCAATCAAAATCAAAGTAGGTACTTATCTAAAAAGGACTACAATAATTATAGTCCTTCTAAAATTTGCCAAGTCAATGCATACAATAATATTTTGATAATATAATGATACTCATAATTAAAATAGTTTAATTAATTATTATATTTAAATATTTAAGGACATAATTATTCCATTGACGATTTCATCTTAGAGGAAAGCGTCAATGGAATAATATGTTTTTTTTTCTGTCAGAAAATGGAATAATAATAATAACTGATTAAAGAAACTTTTCTCTAATCTTGTCATCTAGTAACATACTCAAGATGGTATTCTGTAATATGTAATGGATTCTGTTTTTTTGTGCTCCGTAAATTCTTACTTAATGGTGTTATGTAAATTTCGAAACAAAATAAAGCGAATGAGAATTAAAATTGCAGCTTTAGGAGTTTATCCAAATACAAGTGGTGCATTTTGCATGAAGATTGCCGTTTCTTTTTTCATGAACCAGGTCAAATGAACATTTTGAATTTAGCTGTTTTCTAGTCAGGAATAGGATTTGAACACGCGGGGGCGTGACAGCCAGTTTCAAGTATTTTTTAATTTGTTGTTCTTATTTGGGATGTAAGGGACCTATCATCTTTTCGCTCTAAGACAACCTAACCTACCTGTGCATTCTGCCGAATAACAAACGACTGATGGCGATATAACCATCACGATTGAAGTCGAAGCTAAATACTACAGGCCGTTGACGGGCAGCAGCATCACCAGAGCGAAAAACTAATGCGATCGCCAATCCGCCTGCCCAGCGTGATGATTAAGGGTAAAATGATGGCTGATGTTGTATTTGTTTCATCTCTGGGTGCTTATTATCTTCATTATCAGCTATAAACTGCAATGCAAACGCCTTCCCCAATATTAAAAGATAATTTGGGGGATTTGACTTGGCCTCCACGCTTTGGTGCAGTGATTTGAAAGTACATAAATTTCGAAGATAGCACATGTATTTAGATATGGGTAACCTATGTATTTCAGATAATATTTCGCTTCTTTCTGGGTAATACAATAATGCTTTCACCAAAGATTTCATGTAAAGTACTCGAGGGTCTTGTTATCGCATCGAGAGCTCTAATATTTGTAAAGGAATGCGGGTCTCATATTTTACTTGTACGGAGTTTGTTGAGCGCTATCCCGATGCACTCAAATGCTGGCATTGAGAAGCTCTTTACCGATTCAGGAAATATTTGCGGAGCTTACTGGAGATAAATGTGGGGTCGGTTTATGTTTACAAGTGCTGAGCTATTTCTTGTCGTCTTAGAGAGCAAATGCGTCGAATTAATAAACAATAATATTTATAAATTGACTGGCTCGGTGGCTCAATTGGTAGTGGCCCCTGCCTTCTGAACCAAGGGTCGTGAATTCGATTCCCACCCGAGACAAACATTCGTGTGATGAACACTTGTGTTTGTTCCGTGTTTGGGTGTTTATATTTGTATTTAAGTATTTATTTGTGGTACCTTCGTTGTTCTGATACCCATAACACAAGTGCTTAAACTACTTACTTTGGGATCGGAGCAATGTATGTGATGTTGTCTGATATTTATATTTATTTATAAATAACCCAGAATAAGCTATGCCGGGCCACTCTTCTCAAACTAAGCTGAAGCATGTACTATGGGTGTTACATAACTGATAAACTAACTTGGATTATTTGTTTTGTAATACAAGTAATTTGATTTAACCAGCCCATTGCCGTCCACTGCTGAACGTAGGACTCTCCTGTTATTCCTTACTTAGTGCAAACATCTGGAGGATATACCCATAATCGCCACGCTGGGCAGGCGGGTTGGCGATCGCAGGGCGTATCTTCTTCCTCCTGTGACGCTGCTAGCTGCCCGTCATTGGTCTGTGGTAGTTATAATGCCATCAGTCGGTTGCTATCGCCTCGTTTGTTATTCAGCAGGATGCACCACGGGCAGGTGAGGTTGGCTTGGGGTGAATAAGATGATAGGCAGCTCCCTTACATCTTATACGTCATATTATAAAACACACAAACCCATGCAATAATCCGTAAACACAGTACTATTTAGTGATATCCGGCGGATACGTTCCGTTAGCACGGGATATAAGCATCCTTTCAACATTGGTAACTAGAAACATTACTGCAGTGTTGGATATGTGTCATATCTATTGAAAGATGCACTATGTAACAGATGGATTCAAGGCTGAATATTTAAAAAAAGCGGCCAAGTGTGAGTTCCCCAATGAAGGGTTACGTAGCAGCAAATGACCTGACATAGTAATTGTTTTTTTTTTATTTGAGTTGATTGAATGACAGACATGATGAAAAGGGTTCCCATTTCTGTCACTTACCTACTTGGCAATAGAAACCTAAAA
Source organism: Conogethes punctiferalis (assembly GCA_031163375.1). NCBI lineage: Eukaryota > Metazoa > Arthropoda > Insecta > Lepidoptera > Crambidae > Conogethes > Conogethes punctiferalis. The sequence goes on from CM062078.1 coordinate 21,085,059, forward strand.
AGAATGAAATTACTGTTCTTATTTTGATTTCTCTTTGTTCTTCGTTTTCTTATTTCTTAATTTTTGCTTGTTTTTTATCTTAATTTAAAGGCACCTAATTCAATTTGTGTTCGGGTCAATAGGGTAGATGACCATGGTTGAATTTCCGTGTTATTTGATGGTTGCCAGAAAGAACAATTAAAATAACACTTATTTAAGAAATCACAACAAAATTGTTACGTTATCATCAACTTGTAGTACCTATAGCAAAGTAAAATGTAATGCGGTGTAATGTGTAATCCATTCATTTATAAAACTACCATTTTTATTTGTCGCGTTAATGTATGTAACGGTAAGTGTTCATTCTTGTTCATTATTACGAGCCGTTTTATCGAATAAAGGTACAACGTCCAGCATTATACAAAAAGCATTTTTGCTGGAAATCTTTTTACATTTTGGTGAAAAAATAGAAGAAATGAAAATCTTTTCGATCTGTTCGCAATAAAAGCTAAGTTACATTACAGGTGTGTTGCGAACTAGGCTATAATGAGATTGCGAATAGAAAAAAAGTAGGGCTACAATATAAATAATATTAAAACTTCGAGTAGGTACTGTTATATTTTGGAAATTTCATTTATGTATCCGACTCGAAATTGGTAGGGGATGCATAAAAATAATTTTATCTTTGATCAAATTTCGAATTTCATGATCAAATGAAAAGTATTGTTCCATAAGATTTATTCAAATGTTTTTGAAAAAGGAACGTCGAATAATCGCAACATAAAATATTTTAAAAAGAAACTTAAATAAATTCAACATGGCCAGTATTTAGGTTGTACAAATTCCGTTCTTCAAATATAAATTTTATTGTAATAAATCGTAGTCATAGAGTTTTCAATATAATGAGAAAGTAGAACATTTCCCTATGCTTAGTAGTCAAAGGTTGCATTAATAATTTTCTTGGCTAAAATTATGTTTCCATCATATTAATCAAGTAAAAAACGAAGGTACTGATATTTTACAGTCTACTACAACTTACCAATTACAATTTAAATTGGAAGGTTGTCAATGGCTTAATTGCCTTGTCCTCCCTTTGTCTAGGCACAATACTCTCCTGAGGGTATAAGGTCTTTAGTCCGGGGCATTTTCTCTTATAGGTCAGATAGTATCTTATCTACAGGGAGCCATGTACTTTATGAAATGAGTAGGCTTGAATAGGATATACTTCAGTGGATGATGTTAATTTAATTCTATTATGACTGGCTCGATGGCTCATTCGGTTGTGACCTCTGCCTTCTGAGCCATGGGTCGTCGGTTTGATTCCCGCACAGTACAAACATTTGTGTGTATGAACATGTCTGTGTGCTTTCTATGTATTTATGTACAAAATAAAGTATCTAAGTAAGTTTATCAGTTGTTTAGTACCCATAGTACAAGCTACGGCTTAGTTTGGGGTTAAACAGCGATGTGTGACCCAGCGTGGCATCATCGTATAAGCCTATTGCAGTCCACTGCTGGACATAGGCCTCTCCAGTTGTTCGCCACGTAGGACAAACATCTAGAGGAAATACCCATAACCGCCACGCTGGGCATGCGGGTTGGCGATCGCAGGGCGTAGCTTCTCGTTCCGGTAATGCTGCTGCCCGTCATCGGTCTGTGGTATTTAGGTATTGGTTCCATTGTTATCATATCAAATCAGTTTTTTTTTGTCAACAAATGCTGTCATATCACCTATTTCTAACATTCCTTGGTCTTTTCAGACGCGGTCGCTGCACCAGATACCGATCAGTCGGATCCACCAGAGGCGCATCACAACTCTGTGCGAGGTCCGCCCTCCCGCTCGCGATCTCCCTCCGACCTTCAGCCATGCCGACCTCCTCACCAGCCACCCAGGACTCCACAGAAACTGTCCTCATGGAAACCCCTATGGGGGACTACAATGTGCGCTATTGAACTGAACTTTATAGTTAAGAATCCTTCGTAAGTGTAACAAAGAAGTATTAAGTTAGTTGAAATTTAAATTCTAAGAGCGGTGGGATACGGATTGTTTTAAGCAGTTGAGAACGATGGCGAACTATAGTAATTCATACGCTGCCGTACACACGACCGCTCGCGCAGTTGCAACCGCTTTTACGAGTATAGTTCACCTCGCGGTTGCGGCTTGAAGCAGTCGTTCTCAACTGCTTGAAGCAGTCCATGTCCGGCCACTCTAAGTGTTACATTTCTTCAGTGATTTTAACTGTGAATGTTGAAAGTTCCGTGTTAAGTTCATAGTGAAACAAGAGTTTGGGTTTTCATATTGGCACAAGCGTTTCTTGTATGAGCGTTGAAGCTGAAAATGTATCAAAGATTTTTTTGCACAGAGGCACAGCAAAGCTACTTTACGCTTGGGATGCAATAGAGAAGCCTAAGTCGCGGCAACTTGAACTTGACTGGCTCGGTGGCTCAATTGGTAGGTAGTGACCCCTGCCTTCTGAACCAAGGGTCGTGGGTTCGATTCCCACCCGGGACAAACATTCGTGTGATGAACACTTGTGTTTGTTCCGTGTCTGAGTGTTTATAATTTCTATTTAAGTATTTATTTGTGGTACCTTCGTTGTTCTGATACCCATAACACAAGTGCTTAAGCTACTTACTTTGGGATAAGGGCAATGTATGTGATATTGTCTGATATTTATAAAAAAAAACTAAATCAATCATTTGTCAGTTGCCGACGATGTCGCCAGCCTGTAAGATAACTCTGGCTTTACACCGATTGATTATTATCTTTCAAAAGCGACTGAAGTCATGTCAAGTTCTTATTTAAACCTGGGGTCACCATACCCGGACTGGGGGGGAGCGGAATGGTGTCACCCCTATGGCATATGCAGACGCGAGCGTACAAATTTCTAAAGGGGCCTGTGACTTCTTGAAAAGGCGATTTGCTGTTTTTTGCTATCTTTTTATATTTCAACTAGCGAAATGATTAATCAATCAAATTGGCCTATGAAATCGGATGTTAAAAGTAGTGAATGCCGAGTTACCGACAGGCTTTCATGCAATGCTATATTGCATTATAAAAATAAAAAAAAAATATTCAGTACCTTTATTAATTTATTCAGGCTAACATCATCTAAAAAGTTGCTGGAGTCTCCATTTTAGTATACCTGTATTAGGAAACTCCTCTTTTTCTGATACTTTGGAACCTATTGTAACTTACGAACACATACGTAAAGTTCGATTTATTTTTTTTCGTTACGAAAAAATATTTAATCAAATACGTTATTTAAATATAACGATTCGATCACTTGTTTTAATTACCTTATTTGGTACTTACTCATGAAAGTACTTAATTTTTTTTATCATAAAAAGTGAAAATTCTAAAATAATTTCGCGATAATGCTAAATATCCCAAAATTGTTAATAAGGAATCTGATTCTGAATCTGAAGGACTTATATTATTAAACCAAAGCTATTGTGGATTACTATAATATAAAAATAATTATATTTATTGTTATAAGTGTGTGTATATTATGTTAGATGTTAATTTAGCTAGAGATTACCCCGAATTTAAATTACGTGCCAATTTTAATAAAATCTTGTCACTATGTGATAAATGTCTAAATAATAAGAATGTCATTTTGACATATTTTCTCCTACCTATAGAGTATTGAATAAAATATTTGGCTTTAATTTATTTTATTTAGATGTTTATTTAATTTTATGAATATTGTAATCCAATTTATGTTATTCAATGTAAATTAAGTAATAGATATAGTCACAAATAATAGTCCATGGTTTATTTTTTTATAGCAACACAGTGTAGGTATGTTGGCTTCCCATCGCCTGATGGAAAGCGAAAAACATAGCTCGAGCTGCCCGGCAGCTCTGAAGAAAGCAGACATAGTAAACACCCAGGCTAATACAAACAGACATCATGTTTGTCCTGTGCGGGGATCGGACCCGCGGCCAGTAGGTACCACTCAGAGTCAGCCTTCAGTAGGTACCACTGAACCAAGCTGTTAATCAAAAAAACAAATAACAACATCATTTCTACTGAAGTATTATGAAATCGAGCTAACAAACTAAGTAGGCACCTAAACTAAAACTATTTATTCATTTGTAGGAACAGACTTGTCCCTACGAAAAGTGGAAGTATTCCATCATTGGCATATTGCAGTCCAGTGCTGAACATAGGCCTCTCCAGGTGATCGTCACTTATGGCAAACATCTGGTTACACCCATAATCCCAATAGCCAATATTGTAAGATTCATGTAAGTAAAAAGTTAGATCTTTCCATTTCGTCGAATCATTTTATATAATCACCTAAACACAATTTGAAGATTGCTAAACGATTATGTATTTTAAGTAATATTTTTTATTTTTCAACAAAATAAAGATGCTGGCTGATAAATAATTCAGGCCACAAGCTTAAATTGAGGGATTGGAAGAAATTAATAAAATAGTAAAATTTTCAACAAACCACTTTAACGCCTACCATTTGTCGATTTATTCTTAGAACTAGAAGTTAAGTACTAGTTTGGACAGATTCTAATTTTTACATTTTGAAGAAGCCATCTTGAATTTATTTACGTCTCGGCTGGGATAGAAAATTTTAAATATATTAAATCGTGCATAATTTGTGCTCATTATTCTATGTGAAATTTTATAATAATATCGAAATATTATTATTTGTGACTGTATAATATATATTTGTAGTTTGTCTATTAAAATAAAAACTACACTTCTATTTTTAAATAAAATTCTGAGAATTGTTTCATGTATGAATATGAATGTATGTATGAAGGTAGAATATACTTATTTTGAAGTAAAATAATCATTTTTTATGTTCCTTTTTATGACCTGCCTAATGAATTTAGCAATTTTATTTTGACTGCCTGGTAGGTTAGGGTGTTGCTTATACCAAGGGTTTTACTTAGGTTGTACTAACCTGGCGTAGGGACCCAAAATGAGTATTGGCCTTCAACAATTTATTTAAACAGCTGAAAACTTAGTTATGTTTGAGACCACAGGTAAAATACAACGGTGTCTTAATTAATCCACTGTATTTAATTAAGCGATAAAATTTGTCTAAAAACCGTTCATTTTGAATAAAGTCTGTGTGGCTGAGGTGTCCGAGTGGTTAAGGAGTTGGACTTGAAATCCAATGGGTCATACCCGCGCAGGTTCGAATCCTGTCCTCAGCGAACTTTTTTTCATGAATTATTTTCTGTAACTAAATAGCTAATTATCACAGGCCGATGACGGGCAGCGGCGTTACCGGAGCGAGAAGCTATGCCCTGCGATCGCCAACCCGCCTGCCCAGCGTGGCGATTATGGGTATATCCTCCAAATGTTTGCCCTAAGTGGCGAACAATTGGAAAGGCCTATGTCCAATAGTGGACTGCAATAGGCTGATGATGATGATGATTTTCTGTAATAGCCCAATATTGAATTGGGTCTGGCTGTGGACGATCGCGCTAACTACATGGATGGTGGTGGATAGATGTCGTGTTTTTTCAAAATTTTTATTTAATAATATTCCAAGAATATTCTAGTAAAAAGTAGGAAGTTCTAAGAAAAACATTAAGATTTTACACAAAAATGTGTGGACTATTTAGAACTCTTAATATTTTTTTCATGAAACTCAATCTCTCTATGGATAGATTTGCAAAAATAATATTGAAGTTTCTATGTGAAAAAATAATATGCAAAATACCTAATATTTTAAAAAATATTATATGTTTACCTAAACTTAAGAAATATTGCTTGCATGCTTTAAAATTATTTCATACATCTCTGAAAGGAAATTTTTCAAGCATGCTTCCCGACTTAAAAGAATTGAATGTAAATTATTCATAGAGTTAACTGAGGTAAGGATGTCTTACGGGTGCAGTAAAAACTTCTCAGATCTAGGAAGGTAAGTAGGTACAGGTAGGTACAGGTTTGATGGCAAATATCGACTTGTTTCGGGAGATGCTCATGGCCATTATTCACCATACGTAATTTTTAGCAAAAAAAAACTACTTCAATGGAATAAACTACTTACAAGGAAAGAAGAAGGAAGAACGACCAAAAAAAGAATTTTTCAAATCGGGTCGTAAGTATCGGAGATAATAATTATGTAGTTACAAAGATGCAAAAATAAAAATAAAACTAGTTGAATTGAGAATCTCCTCCTTCTTTATGAAGCCGGTTAAAAATACAAGTTATGAAGAAATCTCTAAAGATGCATCTAAGACGACAACGCTAAAACGATATATTAGGTACACTTAAAAACGAAACGGACGTATAATAACACAAACGAAGATTATAACGCAAGTTGGATGTATAAAATAATATTTCTTTTATATTCTTCAAAACAAACCACGCTACATTGCTCCCTAGAGAAGGAAAAACACTTTGCTAGCTACGATCAATGCGTCTCGGAACAGCGATGGTATATCGAAATTATTTCTAAGAAACAACTTATATTGGTTCCTCGAACGACCAAATTGTGGATAGCGTAATCAGAGGCGTTTATTACATTCAAGGTTTACGTTTGATTTCTATGAAATTTCTGTGTTGATGGTAAAGAAAGATCTGTAGATAGATATAATTTTATTCCAAACCATACAGTTGACTTAAAAACTAGGTATAATAGACATCTGCTAAACAATATTGGCGGTCTCATCGCTATACGCGATCTCTTTCTTGTGAGGAAGAGATCGCATACTATAGATCTTCCTTTCATATTAATTCGATTACTCCCTTAGAGTTTAACAAATGTCTTTATTTATTATTATCATCGGAGTCCACTGTTGGGTATAGGCCTTTCTAGTTGTTCGCTACTTTCGACAAACACCTGGAGAATTTACTCATAATCGCCACGGTGGGCAGGCGGGTTGGCGATCGCAGGGCGTAGATCCGGTAACGCTAGAACGTGACGTGCAAATGTCCAGTGCTGGAGAATTGTCATTTGATGGTGAGTGAGATAAAGTCCCCGCAAATAAGGTAGAACAAGCTACGCCCTGCGATCGCCGACCCGCGTACCCAGCGTGGCGATTATGGGTTTGTCCTCCAGAGGTTTGCCCTTGGTGGCGAGCAGCTGGAGAGGCCTATGTCCAGCAGTGGACTGCAATAGGCTGATGATGATGATGAAATAAGATAGATACATTATGAGTGCGTTAAACCCTGAACTCATGGGGGGAAGTTAAAATGTTGTACAAAATGGAACAGGATATTTTTATAGTCAAATCCATAGAAAGTCAAAGGTAAAGTTATCAAAAGTAAAGCCACTGTAGCTGATTCTGGTAGCCCTTCCGAGAAAATTAAATGACACAGCTGGAAATGTTCGCGGAAGACGCGAATCGAGCATTCAACAACAAGCTGACTGCAATGCGTCAATGACCGCGTGCTTCGGATAAAAATATATTTAGATAGAACTAGCTAGACCAACGAGTACGCATGGAAGTATTAAGTACTTGTAATACTTCCATGCGATCACGTTATATAAGTGGGAACATGACGGAACAAAAATGTATCAAGGATAGGACATCGCACTCTTAATAGAAAAACGACCTAATAATATTTTGGAAAAAAATGAGCTTTTGCAATGAAACGCCTTGTAGACAAAATTTTAAAACACCCTGAGTAGAATGCACTGGTAGTAATGCTAGTTTATGATAGGTACTCTATTAAAAGAGCGCTATTCTGTTCATGATAAAGTTCTATTCCCGTTCCGCTCTCGTATGTTGAAACGCACCTTAAGACATAACTGCTGTTCTATCTAGATAGATTTCTGTGATGGGCACAAACAAACCTAATCTCGATGACATCATGAATGTGTTTGAGTTATAGCTGTCTGTGTTCAGAGAATCGCATTTTCTTCATCAAAAGCCGCAGCTTGAACTGACGTTGTTTTATACCCAAGTCGCTTCGGCTAAGAACAGGTATTTTTCAAAGAAATAAAGAATATCTTGGAATTAACCCAACGTGGCTAAAATTAGAACAACTTTTTCAAAGTTACTCAAACCCTTATATTTCGATATACATACAAAGAAAAAATAGAATGAACACAAAATTTATTACGGGTTGGAACGTAAAATAAAAGTTAGATACTTTCTTGCCAATGCGGATTGGGCGGATTATAAAGATTCCTAAGTTGGTAACTTTATCAGAACAAGTTCTGTTCCATCGTAGGACTTAGGCAAATGCAGAGTCTTCACACAAGAAAGAGATAACAGGTTTACAATGGAAGTTACTAAGTTCATTGTAAGGCGGTGGCTTGTTATTAGCGTAGCAAGATATAATCGTTAATAATAATAATCATCAGCCTTTTAGCCCAGTGCTGGATATAGGCCTTTCCAGTTGTTTGCCACTTGGGGCAAAAATTTGGCGATCGCAGGGCGTAGCTTTTTGCTCCGGTGAGCGAAAGCCACGTCTCGGCAAACGTACTGTAAGACGCCCTCAGGCCAGGTGAAGTGACGCTTTGCGCAGGACGGCTGGCAAGTGCTGGATGCGAGAGGCCCGGGACCGGTCGAAGTGGCGAACATTGAGAGAGGCCTATATCCAGCAGTGGACTGATGTGGGCTGATGATGATGACGCTGCTGCCCGCCATCGGTCTGTGGTATTTAGCTTCGCTCTGTGGTATTAGCGAAAAGCTACGCCCTGCGCTCGCCAATCCGCCTGCCCAGCGTGGTGTTTATGGGGAAAGCCTCCAGATGTTTGACCAAAATGGCGAACAACTGGAGAGGCCTGTGTCCAGCAGTGGACTGCGATGATAATGACGTGCTCATACATATCTGATGCTAACTGCTACTTACAAAACGTTTAAATGTATTTCATGCTCCCTGCAGCAAGAATGTTTCATTCACCACATTGTGGAATGTTCTGATTAGGTCTTTCCTTTACAGGGAAGGGTAAAAGTTACCGGAATGCGCCATTTTATTTGTTTAGTTCAGTACGCCAAGGGCTCGCAGCTCGTTAAAATGGAAAAAGTTTTGTTTTTACGAGCCGTGTGTGATACAAGACAAAGTATTGAAACCTCATGTTCGCGTTTTAGGGTTTGCAACAAAATTAGAGGATGATACTTAATGTTCCTTTTTTTAAATCATGCTTAAAAACTATTTATATTAAGTGCTTATTTTTTTGTTTAAATGGAACTAGCATCTCTGATATTTTGGACATATAAATCAATTTTCATCTTCATCGCCAGCCTTTAATACCGCCAAACCTTCAGTTCGACACAGTTTTCGAAACATACGTCAGCAGTCAGCTGTTTTGTCTTTGCCATCGCGCGTGCAATCGCAACCAAAAACAAAAGAGCATTGTTCAAAATTTATACTTAATCAGTATTCCAGATAGGAATATAGAATGTAATTAATTACAGTACCTTTACATTTTGGCAATGTTGCCATATTCTTCGGCAGAACAAAAATTATATCGGCATGAATTTTATTATACCTATACCTGGATTTCTAGTCAAATCATCATCGTCATCAGCCTGCACGTCCACTGCTGGAGGCCTCCCCAAATGATAATTCATTTGGAGACAAACCCCTTACTCCTTCCCCTTTGGAAGTAAGTCGCTCATTTCAACATTATTTCCTCTCTAACAAAACGAACCTTTTTCTGAAATTGCTTAACACTTTATAAAGAAATTAAAGCATTTTGTCAGTGGACAAATTAGGTTAATACTGAGCTCGGGCAATGACTAGAGAATAGCCCTAATTAGCTAGAAGCTGAGGCAATCTGGCTTCAAGTGAGATACTAATAGCCACGATACGTCGCGAGATGAAGAATTAAATTGAGTGGGAAATGAACATTACCTAACGTGGAATGGACGTACTAGTTTTATCTATACTTATAATAATTCTGTACATGAAATATTTTTTCAAAATAACTATCAGGGGGTGATTAGTGATCGATACTGATGCCAAATATGCAATCAGTAAAATTTTTGTCTGTCTGTCTGTCTGCCTGTCGGTCTGTCTGTCTGTCTAAATGTTCGTTATAGAAAAAAAAACTACTGGACGAATTTTAACGAAACTTAGTACGAATATTCTTCATACTCCTGGGCAGGTTCTAGTATACTTTTCATTACGGTACAGTCAATAGGAGCAGAGCAGTGACGGGAAGTGTGTGGGAGAAATTTTTATCTGCATGTTTGATCGCGCATCACGCGAAAACTAATGCTCCTGCATTTCATCCTACTAAATGCGGTCAGCAATGTATTGCTAGAAGTCTAATTTAAAATTTAGGTACCATTATGGAAGTCTGTTATTTTTGTAACCCGATATCCACGCGTGCGACGCCGCCGGCACAACTAGTCTTTAATGTAAGGGAGGATCTCATAAAACTATTCTAGTGTTAAGCTCCTTTTACATTAATGTAAACAAAAAGGTTTGAACATTTTGTATTACATATAACATTTTTGCTACGAATCTGAATTTTGGTTCGGAATTGCGGATCGGAATATAGAATATAGGCATGTGGCTTACCAAAAGAAGCTAATTTTCATTACTCAAATTGCTATACATTTTGTCATAATTTTAAACCGGAACAAAATCTACATGAACACGAATCTTTACACTATATAATAATAGCCAGAGATCTCATTTGCCGACATGGCGGTGGCAACTGGCATTGTTTTGGTTACATTTTCGTTGCCGCAGCAATTTTTTTTATTTCGCTTTCCTCAGGCGAAAGAAAAGCCACTTTACGGTGCCTATAAAAAACATACAACATCTATAATATGCCACGGTGCCAAAATTGTATCAGAATTTCACGACGCCTAGAGATGAAATGGGGCGGTAAAATAGAAACTTTCAGACAGGCGTGGCTGGGGTCATATACTAGTACCTCGCTCTCACCTAAATGTGACCGACATAATATCCATTTCGCAACAGAAACATACAATATTACAGCAAAACAAGTGTAAAAGTTACCGAAACGTGCGTACAACTCCTATTCGAGCCAAACTGTCTTTGAGCTGAACAAAAGTTACGCATCTCATTTTGTATGTGAATTGGTTAAGCGGGGCATATCTCGACCTTATGTTTGGAGTTTACGTTATGAGCTGAAGCGGAATGTAAGGGAGCGACCTATCATCTATTCGATCCAAGCCAACCTCACCTACCCGTGGTGTATCCTGTCGAATAACAAACGAGGCGCTGGCAACCGACTGGTGGCGGTATAACCATCACAATTGAAGGCGTAGCTAAATATCACAGACCGATGATGGGCAGCAACGTCGCTGGAGCGCTGGGACACGCTAGGTAGGCGGGTTGGCGATCGCAGGGCGTAGCTTCTGGCTCCGGCTGACACTGCCGTCATCGGTCTGTAGTATTTAGCTACGCCTTCAATTGTGATGGTTATACCGCCACCAGTCGGTTGCCAGCGCCTCGTTGGTCGTAAATGGGTTAGACACATGGGAAGAAATTCTGGGTTATCGAGCTAATATAAGCCTAATTTTAACTTGGACCACAAGGTGAGGTCGTAAAAGCGGGAGTATGCATAGCAATTAATTTCCACAACTTGTCATATTATGTTATTGTGGCGGGAACTCGAATTTGTGTCACAAATGTAACAGACTGAAAACGTTGACAGTATTATAGTTTATTTATTAATTTACTTATCGAAATATTTATTGAGAGATGGCACTAATAAAAAACATAATCACAATATACAATGAAGAAAACAAAAGAAAATTATGTAAATATGTCCGAAACCACTTTCTAAAGGTTTTCACATTGCTACACTGCTATGCTGGTCGAGGAAAAAACTAGCCCTCTATCACTGGCTAGCCATTTTGCGTAAATCGTCACTCCATTTTGCTTGAGTGAGTCCTACACTACGTTTTGGCGAGAAGCGAATTTTAGATCTCGTTTAAAATAAAAAAAATATAATTTATTTATTTCTGCAAAGAGATTCACGGGTAATACACGTCAAATATTTTTTACTACCAACACTTCGACCTGATGAGGATGAGACCTGACGAGTAGAAACTCACTAGTGTCTCTTTTTTTTCATTTCATCATTTCATTTTCAGACTGGCTCGGTGGCTCAATTGGTAGTGACCCCTGCCTTCTGAACCAAGGGTCGTGGGTTCGATTCCCACCCGGGACAAACATTCGTGTGATGAACACTTGTGTTTGTTCCTTCCTGTTGTGGTACCTTCGTTGTTCTGATACCCATAACACAAGTGCTTAAGCTACTTACTTTGGGATTAGAGCAATGTATGTGATGTGATGTTGTCTGATTTCAATACATATCATACTTTTGATGTCTTACATTACCACAATATTTGTCAAGTGCAGGCGAGCAGCTCATGCATGTCCATGTGATACTATCCTCTAGGAAGTCTTGTTTACCCCAACGATATGACCAACCAGTTACCACTTCAGCTACATATTTATACAATAGGTACATTATTATTAGGTACACGGTTCAAATTAAAACAGAAGCCAGTGACGTAGGCAGTTTTATAAAAGTTGCCAAGTTCCTCTGAGGCGACCAAGTTCCAAGGGACTGTAACTTCGCAGCCACAAGTTCGCTCATTAACTCGATTTATGGCTATTTAAAATTAAACTACCATGCCTTGACTTATTTATGTGGTGGGGACGATGTTTTTCCCTCGTCCTGTAAGTTTTTAACACGGGTTTAGCTTTAAAAGGAAAAGTAACAGAGAACATGAGAGTTCTTTTTGCGATATTGTTGTTGGTTTAAATGTGAAAGTTGCGTTCGTAGGTATAATACATCACTAGATGTTGCTGAAAACATTTATTAATAGGCAAAGGCAATGCCGAAAATATTTTTTCTCATCTAGACTTGAGACACAAGACATCAAAACAGTAAAATATAAACAAAAAATTAAACCGACTTCAAAAAAAACACAAACGACCAAAACTAAAAAGCGATAAATAACGTAAGTAATTCTATCTTTAATACATAATTATTTAAATATTACAATTATCACTTATTTTTGAAGTCGGTGCCAGCCTCTCGGTACCTAACGTAGACTGTTGTTGTATGACGCGCGCGGCCGACAAATCCACACGACAATATACATTTATTTGTTTGGCTGGCACCGACTTCAAAAATAAGTGATAATTGTAATATTTAAATAATTATGTATTAAAGATAGAATTACTTACGTTATTTATCGCTTTTTAGTTTTGGTCGTTTGTGTTTTTTTTGAAGTCGGTTTAATTTTTTGTTTAAAAATAATTTTATTTCTCTATTTTTAGTTGCGTTAATGTGCTGTGACCTTGAATAAAGGCTAATTAATGTCATTAAGAGTTTTACTTAGGAATGAAAAATTTTGCTTTAAGTCAAGTGAAGACTTTGCGATCTAGAATCAAGCATATCACTTACCAAATCACCTGCCCTATTAGCCCTGCATAAGTACATACTACTACCTAGTTTAATATCGACCAATGTCAGTACTGTCCCCTAACTCCTAACCGTTAAGGAGTTCTGTGGCTTCATCATCAGCACCAGATGTTGACGCCCGGAAGCATATACCTGAGTAAAATATGATTACGTAACAAAAACACCATATGGGCATACAATTTTCGGTTGTTGCCCTCAATTTCTCCAGGATCCCATCATCAGATCCTGACTTGGTGATAATGGGACCACCTCGGAAGTGTCCTCTGTCGAACTGTCGAAAAATTTTTGAAATCCATCCATAATTGACGGAAATATCGGTGAACAAACATAAAAAAAAAAAAATATTATACATAGAGACGAATTGAGAACCTCCTCCTTTTTTCGAAGTCGGTTAAAAATAAATGACTACTACCAACGGATTAAGGTTATCGTTTCCAACGAGAAGAATCGGCAAATACTTGATAGTTATTCTTTTAAATGCCAATATTCTTCTTACAATATTCATTATATCATTTCACTATCACTAAAAAGAGCCAGTCCCACCTGCCCGTGGTGAATCCTGCTAAATAACAAACGAGGCACTGGCAATCGACTGGTGGCGGTATAACCATCATAATTGAAGGTGTAGCTAAATACCACAGGCCGATGATGGGCAGCAGCGTCACCGGAGCGAGAAGCTATGCCCTACAATCGGAGCGCCCTATCATCTTTCCGTTCCAAGCCACCTTTACCAACTGGCTCGGTGGCTCAAATGGTAGTGACCCCGTGACCCCTGCCTTCTGAACCAAGGGTCGTGGGTTCGATTCCCACCCGGGACAAACATTCGTGTGATGAACACTTGTGTTTGTTTCGTGTCTGGGTGTTTATATTTATATTTAAGTATTTATTTGTGGTACCTTCGTTGTTTTGATACCCATAACACAAGTGCTTAAGCTACTTACTTTGGGATCGGAGCAATGTATGTGATGTTGTCTGATATTTATTTATATTTATATTATTTACCTGCCCGAGGTGCATCCTGCTGAATTACAAACGAGGCGCTGGCAACCGACTGGTGGCGGTACAACCATCACAGCTGCATTATGTTGCTAAGTACCACAGTCCGATGATGGGCAGCAGCGTCACCGGAGCAAAAAGCTACGGCCTGCGGTCGAGGCGACCTATCTTTTCGTTCCAAGCCACGCTCACCTGCACGTGGTGCATCCTGCTGAATTACAAACGAGGCGCTGGCAACCGACTGGTGGCGGTATAACCATCACAGCTGCAGGTGTTGTTAAGTACCACAGGCCGATGATGGGCAGCAGCGTTACCGCAGCAAAAAGCTACGCCCTGCGATCGGAACGACCTGTCTTTTCGTTCCAAGCCACGCTCACCTGCTCGTGGTGCATCCTGCTGAATAACAAACGAGGCTATGGCAACTACGATATATTTTTTTACGAATACAGTAAAATAGTTGTTTACATGACCGTCGTAATTGATCGTGGTATCGCGTGATTCAATCGTGTGATCCGTTTTAATGACCAACGTTGTTCCGTTAAAACAACATGTTTTTAAATACGTCACATAACGTGTTTTTTAAAGAATTTGTAGTTGAATAAATGGGGAAATGTTACTGAATAATTGGTGATATATTTTTATTGCTTTACTAGCGACCTGGCTTTGTTTCGCTTCGGGTATCTGATAAACATTTCATTAGGTTACATTATTCGCGTGTTGGTAAGGTTCCCTAATATTTTCTAGCAATAAATATAGCATATGTTGCTCAAGGTGAATGTAACTTTCAAATCTTAATCTTAACTAATATTATAAAGCTGAAGAGTTTGTTTGTTTGCACGCGCTAATCTCAGGAACTACTGGTCCGAATTGAAAAATTCTTTTTGTGTTGAATAGACCATTTATCGAGGAAGGCTTAACATCACGCTGCAACTATTAGGAGCGAAGAAATAATGGAGAATGTAAAAAAAACGGGGAAAAAATAACTATTCCACGTGACGAAGTCGCGGCACAGCTAGTGGTGAAATAATTTTAAAATCGGCATAGCAATTTTTTGTATTTTTATTACATTACATGTCTATTATTATATATATGCATAAAACATTAGTGTAGATAAGTTGCTTTATAAGATAACTTTGAATATGAGGTAGAGCCAATACTTATAGTTCGAGAACTTGGTGAAACCATCGGTGGACTACAATAGGCTGATGATGACGATGAAAGCTTCCCTTATATCTACCTTTTTGTCCTAGAAAAATACTTTGTCGCTTGGTCTACGAGTATACCTACCAAATAAACTATGTACTTTGAAAAGATAAATACAATTTTATTGCGCCCTGCATCGGTATTATTTGCACGACACTACTCTATTCAGACATGCAAATATGATATTACTGAGAAAGTTCGATGTAATCAATGGATTCCAAACAATTTACGATGGTGTATTGAATTAAAATGCTTTGGCGTTATTAATTGAAGTAGACGTGTCTATATTCTATTAATTTTAGTTGGTGAATAAAATGGCGGGCAAGAATAGTAAAAAAACATTGCAGACCAACCTTATCTTGCCTATGCAACCTCATCATGATGTAAGTGTTTTATATGTCATCATCATCATCAGCCCACATCAGTCCACTGCTGGACATAGGCCTCTCCCAATGCTCGCCACTTCGATCGGTCCCGGGTCTCTCGCATCCAGCACTTGCCAGCTGTCCCGCGCAAATCGTCACTCCACCTGGCCTGATGGCGTCCTACACTACGTGTGTATATTTTTCTTTTTATATTGGTTCGACATAGTGGCTTCTCCACGCCTGGTGGAAAGCGAAAGAGAAGCCCAAGTCGCTGTGACAACAGGCAAGTAACTGGTCAGCTACCTGTCAGTTGCCACCGCCATGCCGGCCCAACCCCAACCCCCCACGAGCTCCGGAAACCCTACTCACAATGATCAAATGATGATGAGGGGTGGTCTTTTCTAAATCCAGAAACAGCCTAATACCACCTTATTTTTCAGGAGTTCTTAGAGACAATGACCAAAATATTTAAATGGTCCCAATTCATAGGAATCGTTGGGAGAGGGTCTCGCATTTGGAAGGTGTGGGGGTTGCTACTGCTCCTGGTACTTTTGGCAATAGAAGGCGGGGCTATTTGGAAGGTCATCAAAGCTTTAGCTGGATGGGCTGTGGATACAACTGGACAACGTGGGTGGTATCTTTGGTTTATTTATCTATATCTATACTTATAAAAAATCTGTAGAGAGGTCAATTCTGTACATGAAATATGTTATTTTCGAAATAACTATCAGGGGGTGATTAGTGATCGATGCTGATGCCAAAAATGCAATCAGTAAAATTTTTGTTTGTCTGTCTGTATGTTTGTTATAGAAACAAAAACTACTCCACGGGTTTTAACGAAACTTGGTACAACTATTCTTCATACTCATGGGCAGGTTATAAGTAGTATACTTTTCATCACGCTACAATCAATAGGAGCAGAGCAGTAAAAGTGCTCAATTTACATAATATCGGGGTACGGATGCGGTAATCCGCGATCCAAAATCCAGTGTACGCCTCTACATCCTCAGCCAGCCACATTAATTTGGGGGGCTCATCAAGTGGTATTTGGATTAGTATGGGATCTCTCTCTGTGGTCGGTCCCACATCTCTGAGGATCGTGGTCAGCGTCAGGGTCACATCTGGAGCGGATGATTTGCTTCCACCGGCCCCTGTCCTGCGCGTCTCTTACCACCGTGTGGAACTTGGAGGTCGACGAGTC
The DNA here is from genome assembly GCA_031163375.1 of Conogethes punctiferalis. NCBI lineage: Eukaryota > Metazoa > Arthropoda > Insecta > Lepidoptera > Crambidae > Conogethes > Conogethes punctiferalis. Next base: position 21,102,158 of record CM062078.1, read on the forward strand.
TTTGACTTGGTCGGTCCATCTGGTTCCATCGGTGAACGAACGCGCGATCTTCTGCCCTCGGTGTTCCCAACCACGATCAGCTTTTCCAGACTTCCGTCACCTCTGCGCATTGTGTGGCCGAAATAGGATAGAATGCGTAGTATGGGATAGTATAGATTAATATGGTATGCATTAGTATAGATGGATACGGAAATATGATTTTTTGTTTCTTGTCACATTCTCTGACTTTAACTCATTTTTCTAGGAAGTGTAACGGCTCGTTTGGCCGGTACTATGTTCTATTCAAGCGTGGTTGCATCACAAATCCTTTGTACCCGATTCGCCTGGTCATGGGGTAACCTGTCTTCCTTCTGGGTATCGGTGGAGAAGACCATGACTCTAAATGTACCTCCAGACCCGAAGCTAAGGAAGCGAATGCTCACTGCTCTTGGTATTATGGCTCTCTGTTCTATAGGCGAGTTTTTGTACCTATTTGTTTTTCTTAGATTTTTCCTTTCTATTATAAAACCATAGTTATACAGTGGGATTAACTCTGCCGCCTAACTGGGAATGGGTATAGCTTACCCTAAGTGTTGCGGAGGTCTGATGGCAGTCGCTCTGTGTAAAAGCTTAGCCCTCACCAAATCTCTCAGTTTGGGAAGCCGACCCTGAGACAATCGGGAAAAAGGCTAGGATGATGAGTTATACAGTGGGATGTAAGGGAGCGACCTATCATATTTTGCTGCAAACAAACCTCACCTGCACGTGGTGCATCCTGCCGAATAACAAACGAGGTCCTGGCAACCGACTGGCGGCGGCATAGCCATCACAATTGAAGGCGTAGCTAAATTCCACAGACCGATGATGGGCAACAACGTCACCGGGGCAAGAAGCTACGCCCTGCGATCGCCAACCCGCCTGCCCAGCGTGGCAATTATGAGTATATCCTTTACATTGTTTCTAATCAACCATGGTGGTGTCGGCTTATTTTCTATCCATGCAATGACTGATCAATGATGATGATGATTATATGCCACAACCAACCTAAACCATACAGATATTATCTAAACTAATATTATAAAGCTGAAGAGTTTGTTTGTTTGTTTGAACGCGCTAATCTCAGGAACTACTGGTCCGTATTAAAAAAATATTTTTGTGTTGAATAGACCATTTATCGAGGAAGGCTTTAGGCTATATAACATCACGCTGCAACTATTAGCAGCGAAGAAGTAATGGAAAATGTAAAAAAACGGGGAAAAAATAACTATTCCACGCGGACGAAGTCGCGAGCACAGCTAGTGCTATATAATTCTGTGTGTCCTGTGAAAAGTGATACAAGTCGATTCGTTTATAGTAGGAGGATTATAAGCAAATAAACTTGTAGGTATCTCTTTTCACAGGACACACAGAATTATATCAAAATAATTAACCCTTTTCTTGTTAATTTCAGTTGAACATACGATAAGCGTCATATCATTAGTAGGATTCGACTGCCCTCCAGAACTAATACTGAGGCGTTACACTTTGAGATCACATGGATTCTTGTTTTTGAGGAGTAAGTTCTTGTGAATATTTGATCTTCATATGGGACCATGGTGAACCATTGCTGACCACGTGGGACCGATGGGTGACCTTTGTAAGGCGACTGACAGCGGCAACCAGGTCGGCAGGTTTCGGATAGGTTGTTTTCTTTACAAAGGTTAACCACCGTGCAGGTAGTTTTTTTTTTTTTTTTCTTGGCCTGTGTTTGATTACTTCAAGATTCTGCTATTTGATACAGAATCGTGAAGTAATTAGTAAGATTTTGGATATTTTATATAGAAAAAGATGAATTAGATATTATAGGAGCTTATGAAATGTACACAAAATGTTTAGTTTTAGGACAGAGGTCCTACTACCACGGTACTACTACGGGGGTTAACCTTTGTAAAGCGACCTACAGTGGCAACCAAGTCGCCAGGCTTTGGACTGCTTCTTTGAGGTAGAGGTCCTACTACCTGCACGACGGTTATCGTTTGTAAAGCGACCGACAATGGCAACTAGGTCACCAGTTTTACACTGGTTTCTTGAAGCAGAGGTCCCACTACCTGCGCGATGGTTAACTTTTGTAAAGCGACCGACAGTGGCATCCAGGTCCGCAGGTTTTGAACTGGTTCTAGAGTACCACGGACTTGAGAAGGAGAATTATACGAATTCAAATCAAAGCCTTATCCAATTAGCAATTAAAGCCAGTTGTGTGTCATCCTGATAGAGGACAAGAGAAACTGAACGTCCTATTTTACAGACGGTGCTCAATCAATCAATTGGACAGGTGATTTCGAATTCTACGTCACAATATACCGATAAGCAGTGAGAAATTAGTTTATTCTTAATTTATGTGAAATATAAAATTATATTTTTCTCAATAGGTAGGTACATCTTATACCAGAAAACATCAAAACATAGTTATATTGGTATAAATAGATGGTAATAAATAAATTTAGGTAAACCTACTCGCAACCAGCAAGAATCCGACAAAATTTACTGTCTGGTTAATTATAATGGTAAGCATTTTGAAGGGACTTGAAAAAAATGTATTTTGAGCTTGTTTTAAATATTGGCCATAGTTAAGTGATCCCTTCTTCCGTAATAAGCATGGAAAGAAATAAAGAAAGAAAATCGGTTCATTTGGCGCACACTATTGTACAGTATACATACACGCATGGCTAAAAATTTGTATGCTAGATTGATATTGATGCATCACACAAAAAAAAACTCCGCTATCCCACCCGACCCCAAGATATCACAATTTCAAAATCAAGGTAGGTAGAGTTGTAAGTGCATAATTATAATCATAATTATATTATTATTCTGAATCCAGGCAAAAAAACAGCTATTTATATGCGCCCTTACTGTTTAACTCTACTACACTAGATAGGGGTCTCATGAACAACTTCTAACTAGATTACAGTTTTATTGTCATAGAAACTGGGCTCGGGTAAAGTCCGATACTCAATCAATGATGTTTGACTTAGTTGCAAATTGTGTTAAACGGGTAATTTGAGGGATACGTATTGGAGTTAAAAAGTTTATATAAGTTTCTTTAGGATTTTGTGTATGAAATTTAATAGTGTATTTAAGTTTTGAGGCGCTAAAGTATCACTACTAGGTGTGGTTTCTAGATTTAGAATAGGAACACACCATTTTTTTTAAAGTAGCTCGACATAATGGCTTCCCTCCCTACGCCTGATGGAAAGCGAAAGAGAAGTTCAAGTCGCTGTGACAACTGGCAAGTAACTGGTCAGTTACCTGTCAGTTGCCACTGCCATGCCGGCCCAACCCTTACCCCTCATGAGCTCCAGAAACCCTACTCACCGGCAGAAACACGACCCAGAGGTCATTAGACTGCGGTATTCCATAGGGTGGAGGTCCTTCCCCGGACGACTATAGAAAAAAATAAAAAAATTGGTAATTTTCTGTTGTGACCGAAAATTGGTAATAGGAAATCCGGGAACTCTGCCCTTTTAAATAAACCAAATTATAGTACGTGTAGTTCATCGAATTGGCAACGTGTCTGTTCATTAACAAATTTAAAAAAAAACATTCAAATAAGCCTGGAGCACCGTCACAACAGGGTTGCATTAATACAAAAAGGTACTCTGACAGATTACGGAATGTTGTCGGGCTGCTATTTTTTTTCCTTACCTACCATATTTTTAATGGAAGCTTGAAGGTGATAATTTGAAAGTGAAATATTTAACAAAATGACCGGGAAGCCTTGTTTTTTTTTATTTTGGAGATTAATATGCCATATGGCATTAATCTTATGTTAGAACAGTGGCTTCCCCTCGTCGGAAGTAATGATGAAGCCTTGAACTGTACCTACCTACTCAAATTAAGTATTTAGGAATAGAAATAAACCTCAATGTAGCCTAAAATAAAGGATAATGTGGTGTAATAGCTAACAACTTCATCTATGGAAGTTAGTTTGAACTAAAGTTACATTATAATATGGACTTATGAAATAGCAAAAAGCAAGTATAACATTACATATTTACAGTCTAGTAGCGTAAATATTCGTAAACATTTTGTTTCAAACTTGAAATCAAATGTGAATCAAAGCTGTTATTTGCTTTTGAAATAAAATACCCATCAAAGCTAGGTTATCAGAAATATTTGTGCTGAATTGTTTTTCTAAGATATAAAATGCTGTTAAAATAGCTTCACACTTATTTTTAAAAAACTATTAAACAATTCTTTCCTTTTTGAAAGCGATACCAATAAGAAGGTATAGTTATTTGAATGTAAATGTTATTTCAATTAATATTTAATAAGATTTCTAATTAGCTACAAAACAACGAATGGCTGAAAAAAAAACGCTTGTTTTTACGTTATGGCACCGGTTGAGAATGCTCGCGCACCGGAGAAGCGTCAGTATGTCCCCTACAAAGAGTGTTAAGAGACCTGACACTCTTTGATAACAGATAGTTACGGATTTCTTCTCGATAATAATACTCGTTACCCATCAGGTTAATGAATTTCTTCTTCCAGCTGAATATTCCGTATTCTTCGCTATTCCTCTGCTACTAATCAGCAACATTGCCACGGTGTTGTGGAACTTCCAAGATGCCCTTGTAGTACTCATATGCATGGGACTAACTTCAAGATATTGTAGACTTAACCAATATGTGGCCAAGTTTTGCGTGGAAGAGAACAAGCTGGCCAAAGGAAATAATATGGTAATCTACACTAATATTTTAAAGAGGAATGATTTGTATTTTTTGTGTGTAAACTAATTTATAGTACTTGTAGTTCATCGAATTGTCAACTTGTCTGTTCATTAACAAATTTAAAAAAAACATTCGAATAAGCCTGGAACACCGTCCCAACGTCTAATGAATAAACTCAAAAACAATTGCGCCGATTTCTAAAATTCTTTCATCATTGGAAATCTACATTTAAGATTGACCCTTACACACAAGAAGGCAAAATGACTTTTACATTTCATACTAGGTGATAAAGCAGTTTCGGAAAACATACTTGCTTACATTGATTATTTTTCAGATATGACTTTTGTCTATCCTACTATACAGGCTATAAAATTACACTTAAATGTCGGTAATAAGAAAAAATATATTTATATGAACACTCTTACGTAGATGAAAATGATCCTTCATCAGTAGTTTCTCATCATCCTCTTCCAATCTCTTCAGAAAACTATATTTCCTCTACCAGCCACCAACACTTCACAACCCACCGCCACTCTTCTCACATCACCTTCCTCTTGCATTCGAGTAGTGATCATGAGCCTTGTTTTTGTGCTTTTATCTCCATCTATCTATTTTTGTATCTTTTATCTATCTTAATTGAATTCTATTACTATCATTTCAGAAAGCAGAAGCGGTAAGACTATATTCTTGGCGTAAGATTAGAGAAGCCTACGTGAAGCAAGCCACTTTGGTTCGCAAAGTAGATGAATCTATTGGAGGGATAATACTGTTGACATCTTTTGGAAATTTTTACTTTATTTGCCTGCAACTGTTTATGGGTATCACGTAAGTTGAAAACTAAAACATAATTCCAAAAAATAAAAAATGCTAAACAGAGCACGACGCAACCAATAAAAACTTCGCGCCATTTAAATATCAAAAATATTATTAGGATGGTGCTTTATTAAATTTCAATTAATTCTATTTCTCGTTTTATACAAGGTCTGTTATTCTACCACTTCCTTTATATGCAACTACTATCCAATATTTTTTACTAAAATCTAATGCCTCAACAACAAAACATTCATAAGATAAATCTTGAATAGAAGACATCATCATTTAATTTCATCATTTTAATAAAATATTTGCTTTGACAAAGTCTATGTCTATAACTTTTTTGTAACTTTTTGAGAAAACATATTTTCACAGTAGTCCTGTTTCTGCACCAACATCGTTGCCTCTTTCAGGGAAGGTCTTTTCGGAACTGTGGTGATCAAGCAAATTTACTACTTCGTCTCTTTGTTTTGGATCGTCATCAGGTTCACGTGGATGGTGCTGGCAGCAGCAGAGGTCCACGTCCAATCGAGGAATGCGCTACAGTACATACATACCTGCCATTCTAGATACTACAATGTAGAGGTATAGAGGGAGCAACAAATATGTCAACTATTAAAAACTTTTTATAAGTTGTCCAGTGCCCATAGTATAAGTTTTGTTTGGTCTCTTGACTTGTTCCACTAAATTGTGCATTTGTCTTGAAAGAACCGTTAGAAAATGAATTCTGAACGATGTCAACCACGTCGTCCGATATATTGAAATTTGCACAATTGGGCAAAATTGAGTCATTTTTCAATAAATAAATATTTTTATTTATTAGTTTCTAGTGCACATTAAATAGATTTGTAAAAACGGTTCAACTTACTGTTGCTCAAAACGTTATAGTTTTTGACCACAAACGGCAAGAAATTCAAATGTACTTTACAGTAATAGGTACTATCATCCCCGAGCAAAAATTACGGAAGCGAAAAAAAGCGACCAATTCTGGTCGCTTCCTTAATTTTTGTTAATGACCTCCGGATTTCCGTCGACTATAGGAATCCTTGGACTTGGTTATTACAATGCAGCAATTGCACTGTGAACCCTGTTAATTTTTGGTACCTTGCAGATAATATAAGGTAGGTCAAGGTTGGCTTGTTAATTTGAATGCTAATTTCATGGTTTTCAGATAGAGAGATTGCAAAACCAGTTGAACAAAGATTACGTGGTATTAAGTGGGATGGGATTTTTCTCCATCGACCGGAATATTCTGTTGAAGGTAGTTCATACAACTTACATAAAATTTGAAAAAATCGTTGTTATGTAAGGCTTCTCAGTCACAAATAAAATATGTAACTCGAAGCAACAAAATCTTATTAAATTAAATTGACTATCAGGTATCGCTTCGCTTTCGTTGACTGCCTCACAAGTCTGTCTACTGGTTGCGAGTGCCACCATAAAGCTAGATCTGAGACCTACAAGTTCATGGATTCAAATTCAGGGTCTGACCAAATCCCGGTAGATGTTTGATCGGTATCAATGTCTACCAATTGATGCTTACATCGATCGATGTCATCGATTCGTTGATTTAGTAGCACTTTAACTCTAACGGCTTTCAAAACACAATAAAAACAATAATTTTCCACAACAAAATTGGCAAGAAAATTTCAGTAAATGGCTTCAAAACCATTCTCCATTCTCTACAGAGAATTTTTCCCTCATTTTACGAAATGAAATCTTAAAACCCACCTTTTATTTGCAGATGGCGACAGCTGTAGTGACTTACGAACTGGTGTTGATACAATTCGATAACAAAGGCGGTGCTGACTCCGCACCCGCCAACGGGACTGGCCAACAATGAACGGGCTTTACAAATAAAGCTAGCTATTTTATTTGAAGACAGAGCTTTGTTTGTCTTTTATTTTGCGGCACCTTAGAATCCCTTCCTGTAATAATCATTTGCGAGTTCGCCTCTGGTTTTAAATATATAAATATTATATTCCTTTGGGATGTAAGTGAGCGCTCCATCATCTTTCCGCTCCAAGCCACCCTCACCTGCCTGTGGTGCATCCTGGCGAGTAACAAACGAGGCTCTGGCAACCGACTGGTGGCGGTAACAATCACGATTGAAAGCGTAGCTAAAATACCCTATGCCGATGACGGGCAGCAGAGTCACCAGAGGTAAAAGCTACGCTTTGCGATCCCCAACCTGCCTGCCTGTCCAGCGTGTTGATTATAAAATAGAATAGAATAGAAAATCTTCATTTGGTGCACAAAAGCCTCCAGATGTTTACGAAAGTGGCGAACAACTGTAGAGAAGCGATAGGCCGATGATGATGGTACCTAATATTCTTTTGCGTACTGAAAAGGTAGGTAGCTTTTTGTGCTACAATTAAAATTGGAACTCTATGCCAGCACATGTTTTCACCTTCTTAAAGTGTCCGAATCCTTTAAACAAAGCTTGAAGATCTTGGTGTACTCGTATTTATTACACAAATTGTACTAAAAATAAATAAAAGTCAAAGTCATTATCTGTTCGATCTGATAGCCCGGTGGGACAGTTGGATGACTGATTATCTATGTTTTCTTTATTTTTTAGGGTTCCATATCCACAAGGTTAAATCAGAACCCTATTATGTACTAAGACTTCGCTGTTTATCACCAGGTTGTATTGAGATTTGCGATAGCTAGACAGTTGAAATTTTCAACTTTTTTAACCCTTTTTACACAATATTAATAATGGAAGCAGGTAGGTATGCCCTTGAAATATTTACAAAATGCTCAGTTGTATTTTTACTTTAGTGGTTACTGTAAGTATTTAAGGGATGGGATGTAAGGGACTCCGTGTAAGGGAGCGACACATCATCTCTTCGCGCCAAGCTACCCTCGTCTGCCCGTGGTGCATCCTGCTGAAAAACAGACGAGGCTATAACAACCGGCTAGTGGCGGTATAACCATTATGATTGAAGGCGTAGCTAAATACCACAGACCGATGACGGGCAGCAGAGTCACTAAATCATAGAAGTACGCTCTGCGATCGTCAACCCGCCTCCTAGAGCGTGGCGATTGTGGATAAAGCCTCCGTGTATATGGACCATGATAGGCTATTGTATTAAAATCAATAAATATTAACAATATTATAGGGTAATGTCACCTATTTGACATAATATCCTTCGGAATACCCTATCTTTCTGTACAGTTTCTAAGCTCACCTGTTGACGTACATTGTCACCGCTCGTTTAACGCCGGAACACACGAGCCCCGGGGAAATCTGCACCGCACAGTGAGATACAAGACCCGTGTTACGTGGGGTTTAGCACAGTTTTGACGTACATTGTTAGCTAAGATTTTGTCCAGAAAACAAAGGAAATACACCCAGAGTGTACCGGGGTGTATGTGCTCATGAAATCAGTTTTCTTTTCAAAAATGTAAAATAATATTTTATTAAAATTATTATGTTCAGCGATATCTTACAAAATGTTTATTTGCACAATAGAATAATGTAAAAAAAAGTCGGACTTCATCCCGTGCATTTTTTACTAGTCTACCATTGGGCTATGCAGACACAAATTAGAAGATTTTATAGTTTGCCTGAAATTGATGGCTATGTTTGTATATTTATTTTTAATATTTACGCATAAAGGCATTGGATATAGACAATTTTAAAGTAAAGGCATATTCTTAGTAAATTAACAAATGCCAGACAAATTAACAAACCAAGTCTGTGAGGCCATATTAACAAAATGGTATTAACGAAATTAATGAACATTTGTGTTATTATTCAAAGTTACTGAACAATAATTAAGACTACAAAATGCTTTATGACTACAAACACCCACACCAACCCTTTCCCTCATAAAACTAAAAGCTGTTAAAATATCGAATGTCCCGACTCCTTCACTTATCTGTAGACAACAACACCAATTTGAGTCATTAATGCCACTTGTGCGATTGTAGTCCATTAACAATCGTAAGTGTAAACAACACGTACACTTCACGTCAAATTATGGGAAGATTTTCTTGTTGCGCATATAATAAATATCTGTATGAGTTATACAATAAAAACTGTAGATCATATTTTCACAATGAATTCATTCACAACCAATTGTAAGTTTCGCATGGATTAGACAACGTTGTAATGATATTTTATTATCTCAGTATAAGGATCTCATATAAACCCTTGCTTGGGATTAAATCTATGTACATAATGTTACGCAATTAAAATAGAACAGTCGTATTCTACGATATCCACGGCATGAGATGGGCGGTCCTATTATACATTCAGAACCCTCACGAGAAAGGCTGGACAGTTGTAAAAAAGAATATTGGAAGATTGTTGTGGTTTGACTACTTAGTCAAACCACAACAAAATACAAGCCGGTACGCGAAAAAACTTAGAACTTTTTAATTCTCTGTGATATTTCTGACTCCAACTGTACTTATGATTTACCAACTGGTACTAAAAGCTTGTTTTCTTTATTTTGTTGTTTTGTTACAATAGTTCGATTTGCCTAATACAATAAAATTGTTACTTTGCATTATGAAATTTTATATCTTGTGATAGGTAGCGATTTTGTGTAAGTAATTTTAGCTTTTCTTACGACTACTCAATTACTGTATAAAATTATATGAGGACTAAGTGGTTTTTCGTCAATTTTTTATGAAGTTTGTGGCAATCTTTTTGTAGTAACAGGTACCTACCTATATTAATGTCAGATGGATTCGTTTGAAGTGCCAGCTTACAGTTACTCTGTAGAAACTGCTTGCAATAGTTTTGTTATTACCGGATTTCTTAGGTATTTGTAGAATAACCGGAATATTTTTGATTTCCATTAAATACTTCTGCTGTCCAGTCAGAAATATTAGTATGGCTCGATGGCTAATTTGGTAGTTACTGAGCCATGGGTTCGATTCCCGCAGAGTGCAAACATTGGTGTTCATGTCATGAACAATGAACATGTCTGTTTGTATTGGTCTGAGTGTAATTGTATACATGTATTTATTTACAAAAAAATTAATAGTATCTGAGTAAGTTTATCAGTTGTCTAGTACCCATAGTCCAGGGTTCGGATTAGTTTGGGACTAAATGGCAATGTGTGGCCCAGCGTGGCATGTCTTGGGTTATTTATTTATTTAAGTAAGTTTATCAGTTGTCTAGTACTCATAGTCCAGGCTTTGGCTTAGTTTGGGACTAAATGGCACTGTGTGGCCCAGCGTGGCATATCCTGGGTTATTTATTTATTTATTACATCTTTCTCCGTACGAATAAAGTGTGTCGCGATTATTCTAAACAAACAACCTCTATTAATGTTTAAATTGTTAACATTCAGAGTATCTATTCATACATTTTCATTCTCCGAAATTCCGTTTATAGTGTTGCACTAACATCTAATTAAAACGCTAAGCCACTATTTGAACTAGATCTCCAAAGTTTGTTCCATCGGTTCTAGCGGTAATGACCCACTTCGTTTTACAGCCAACTTTCAACTATTCCATTGACTACTGAATGCCCATTGTAATCATTTGTTTTGTAAATAGTTCGCTACACAAATTGAAATGCCACGATGAAGCCAATATTGTTAACACGATATTACAATTCCAGTGAAATTGGTACTAGTCGTACAAATTTACTATGTATACTTTATAGGTGTAAGTTCCTATAAAGGATACAACAATGTCAGTTTTAGTTTCTCTGTTAGTGAGTCACATCAGGCCATAAAAGCTGCAGTACCAAACAAAAATGAGTTATTAGTCATTCACTGATCAACACTTTAAGTACACAGTAATTTAGCTACCGTGCCCCTTCCTTGAAATGTAAAAATGATTGCATTTTCTATGTTACAGAAATACTGACAAGTCGGTGGTACCTGGACGTGTCCCATATAGGAGATTTCGACTCATTTCTTTTTATACAACAGTGGTAAAGTGTCTGCCAATCTCGTCTGTGAGTCAGTGCTCGTATGATGGTAAGCACTCGACGCATCTTTGGATGCCTGCGATACCAGCTCGATCATACGTGTTTTGCTAACGTTACATACAAAAGCGTCATTTTAAAACCACTTTTGACCATTTTCAGGCGTTATATTGATAGTGTGACAACTATTCTGTCCCTGGTTAAAGTATACAGCTTAACACCAAAGTTTGATCATCGGATCGGAAACTAACGAGTTTCGAAGCAGTAATGAGCGACTTGATGCTAAATTCAGAAAAAAAGGAGGTAAGTTTGCTGTATATTACACACAAATTTCCAGCTTCTAAGCTTGAACTTGGCTAGATACACTGTAGTGTGCCCGTCTTTTCTGCTTATTCCTTTACTTTTAATTTACACTGACTATAGTAGGTACCTACCGTGCACTTACGTACCTACACAGTAAGTTATAACAAAAAGCCTTGTTTGTTCTAATTAAAACGTCAAGTTATTGCCAAGTCAGACCATTACATAGTTTCTGCTTCTTACTATAATTAATGATCGCAGTCGGGGAAGTAGGGTTCGATGAGATGCAATTTAGGCCAAAATCACTAGTTGCGAATGTAATGGTTCCTGAATAAAATCTGCCTTATTGTGTAATGAAATAAGGGTCGTAATTAAAGAAAACGAAAAAAATACAAATTCAAAACAACATCCGTAATTTATTACAATACTTTCTTTTACTTGTAAATACAGATGTCAAAACTTTACTTTCTTACTTTCTTATTTTAAATGCAGTACTCAACATGAGGTAAAGATAATAAAAACTTGTTATGAAAAAGTTTATTCAATAGAAATTTTATTCCTTCTCCAGTCGTTTCTTCCCACGTTGACTCAAATATTCACCATAGCGCAATGGTTCGGAATTCCTTCGTATGGGAACAAATTGTCTGTACTCTGGGCTCTTATCATATTACTGATGTTGATGGCCATAGAAGGAGCTGCCATTTGGAGGATCATAAGAGTCTTGGCTGGGCTCAGCAAGCATTTAGATGATGGACGTAAGTATAATGATATAGCTTTTTACCTTGCTGATTACCCCTGCCACTTCATACCATCGAGACACGGCAAGGAGGCACCGGTTTATGGTAGGTACAGGTTACGAAATTGGCACAGTGTGCTTTGTCTCCACATTTATATTGTAAACGGCCAAGACACCGGCAAAGAGTTGAAATTCAATCTCGACACTTGGCAGTCCACAACGGTGTAATTCTGTCGCAATTTTCTGCCCCGCACAACTAAACTATGAAATGCTTTGTCGTCAGCGGTATTTCCTAAACCATACGACCCCCAAATCTTCAATTGACAAGCTCGGTGGCTCAGTTGTTAGTGCCCTCTGCCTTCTGAGCCAAGGGTTGTGGGTTCGATCCCCGCACAGTACAAACATTTGTGTGCATGAACATGTCTGTTTGTATTGGTCTGGGTGTTTTCTATGTATAATATGTATTTATTAACAAAAAAAAAAGTATCTAAGTAAGTTTATCAGTTGTCTAGTACCCATAGTACAAGCTTCGGCTTAGTTTGGGGCTAGGTGGCGCTGTGTGGCCCAGCGTGGCATGTCTTGGATTATTATTATTATATCTCTTTTTTAAAGGCCGGCAACGCAGCTTTAACTCATAATGTTGCAGATGTGCATGGGCGGCGGTTGTGCGGTGAGCTTATTTCAATTTTATTTCTAGGTGGGCTGACAGCCCGTTTATCAGGTGCGATATTTTATGCAAACGGACTGTTATCTCTAATACTATCCTGGATGTTCATATCTTCTTGGAAGAAGATTTCCTTCTACTGGGCAAGAGCGGAGTCTATTGATGGTTTGAATGTTCCGAACGATGATAAAATACAATTTCGAGTAATTTTCGTATCCGGTTTTGTCGCTGTCTGTGCTGTTGGTGAGTTATTTTTTTATGATGATTGATTACTGAAAACCAAATTATGTGTCGTAGGAATGCGATTTCACATAAGCGATACAATTTGAAAGATCGAATTTCTCACACCTTGGTTACAATATTCGAGTTTTAGTATGGATTTCTAACCACTTTGAAAATGTTATATAGCCAATGTTTACCGGAGATAGTGTAGCTTCTCAAAAGTGAAAGAATGCAAACAATCAAATCTTTCCTCTTTATAATATTGATGTAGTCAAAATATCGTATCGCTACACACACAGAGCAGAGCTACGGGAAACATTTTTCATGGTTTTGTAAAAATCTTATATCGCACAGATACACTTAGCGATAATTTATAGAATTGGTACCCTAAAACTTTGTAAACATTTTGTTACAGTGGAACATTTGCTAAGTATGGTATCTGCAATCGGTTTCGACTGCCCTCCCTTGGAGTATTTCCAAAAGTATATTTTGACGTCACATGGATTTCTGGTTACACCTGGTAAATATTTGTCCCGTCCCTGGTTAGTAGTTTTTACTATGCAACAAAACACTTCAAGTATTACATATATACAAATTCTGGGATTACTTTCCAGTCCCGATGTTCCCCAATCGCTACGACGTATCTTCTTTAAGCGTGGTATAACGAGAGTACTTTTACATGGCATGTGCAATGTGCATAGTCAGGGGTTTCTCGGAATTTGTCAGAGATCCTTAAATCTTTTTTTAACAACAAAGAATAACCAAAATCGGTCCATAAGCGATGAAATCATCCACATAACAGAATATTACCGTCAAATTAAGAAGCCTTCTTCTATTTTGAAGTGGATGAAAATAAATGCTAAAACTACAGTTTTAAAAGTAGTCAAGTATACTTTAAAAACTAGCTTAAGTGTTAAAACACACTATGCCGAAAATACGCGACCGAAGATCCGTGGCTGATTTTACGCAGGTACCGACGTATTCGGCTGATATGACATACCATAAGCGCCGAACTTACCAGCCAGAAACTCCCCACTGCACTCCGCCCCGGGATTTTCGTCGGCAATCGAACAGAACTTCGGTCGAGCACTACCGCCGAATTGCAGCCGGACTTACGCCCGACCGAAGTTCGGCTGTTCGCTATAACGCAAAGTAATATAGGCATGGTGTGTCATCAGTAATTTAAAATACATTGCAGGCGTGGTCACGCCGAACTTCGGTCGCGCATTTTCGACATAGTGTGTTTAGTTTAGACACTAATGTTTTCATTAACAGAAGCCTATACGCTATGGACGGCGATCCCAATTTTCTTCCTAAGCAAGATAGCGACGATCCTATGGAACTTCCAGGACCTGATAATCATCCTTATAAGCATGGGTCTCACTTCGCGGTATCACAGATTGAACTCCTATGTAAATTCCGTCGTGAGATTTGAAAGTATGAACAGAGATACAAAAAAGGTTTGTATGCTTTTGGACTTATGAGTATTTCGTAGTTTACGTCTGTCTAAAAAATTGGTACTGGATTTTATGTCAAAAAAATCTTCAGTAGCAACTCCGGTCTCTGAAAGATACACCCCTTAGGAAAGCATTTTAAGCCTTTAGTCCTGCGTCTGATCTCTCTCCATCGCATCATGAAAGGACCTGTGTTTGCGGACACACTTGTGTACTTCAATATCTCCTGCCTACTTGCCAAATGCTGGATGCAGGAATCCCAACATCGATCAAAGTTAATAAGCTAGGCTGCGGGAGGCTGGTGATGCTAATGAAGACTTGGCTTGTGTTTACTTTGACGTTGGCGCTTCAACCGAAATTCGGTAAAATAAGCATTGTGATAATCGTTTCTTTTTTATTTTGCAGTTTGGGAGCGACAGATATGCCAGGTCTCAGCTGTGGCGTCGGATCAGAGAGGCGTATGTTCGACAATCGGCTCTTGTACGCATGATCGACGGAAACATAGGCGCTCTCATAATGCTATCCAATATCAATAACTTCTACTTCATCTGCCTACAACTCTTTCTTGGCTTGAAGTAAGTTTGTGAAGCTTTTTGTAGTCCCTATCATAACATATGTACTTTGTGCCTCCATTTTACCTTTTTTCTGATGGAAAGCAATAGAGTTTTACGCATACACCAGGGTGCTGGGTACAAGATATAGGATATGTGGGGCTTAGTCTTATCTAGCGGAGAATACCCACTAAATCCGACACTGGTCCTGGTAAGGGCACCACTCATACAGAATGAGTGGGATCGGGATGCCCGGAGTGGGATTCGATGCAACCTCCCACAGCCCGGTAGAGCTGCGCTACCCAGGGTGGGCAGCACACCTCGGGAGGACGTCGCCACTGACCAGCTCTGCCAGCGATGCTCTAAGCCGAGGCCCAAGGCGATTTTTTATATTGGACATGACAGATTGACAGCCCTGTATCCGGTTTTAATGTTTTTTTTCTTCTACATTTTGTACTTATTTCTTATAATTATTTCGGTCAGTATCGTGTGTATGTTATATTGTAATGCCAGGTTTAATCAATATTTCTTATTCTCATTTAGATATTCTTCTATAATTTCAGTAAAAGTCAAGGGTCGGCCATCAGCTATTCCTACTACTTCATATCCCTCGGCTGGCTTCTACTCAGGGCATGCAGTGTGGTACTAGCAGGAGCTGACATACACGAGCATTCCAAACGCATTCTGTCCTGTTTGCGAACTTGTCCTGGTTCAAGGTACAATATTGAGGTAAGGCATATAATTCGAAAAGATATTTGAGATGCAAAGGACCGAAGAGATCTTTTCGCTCCAAACCAACTACCCGTGGTGCATATTGCCGAATAACAAACGAGCCACTGGTAACCTACTGGCGCCGGCTTAACCGACACAATTGGAGGTGTAGCTAAATACTATAAGCCGATGGTGGGTAGCAGCACCAGAGTGGAGCCCTGAGTGAGCCACCCTGCAATGCTTCGCGCACTAAAAAGTTTGGTAACTCTTACTTGTGCCGTATCATTAAAAAGTGGAACTCCTTGCCAGCACACGTGTTTCCGCCTTCTTATTGTATGGGATCCTTTAAGCGAAGCGTGAAGAAGCTAGCGTTTTAAGAGAGGTAGGGCATAGCGAATCTTCTTTCGAATTGAGCTGCCCGTCCAGGGAATGACCTCCACCCTCTATATACCGCAGCCAAATGACCTTTGGGTCGTGTTTCTGCTGGTGAGTAGGGTGTCCAGGGTGTGAGTCGGTTGCCAGATACGATTAATTAGAAAGTACGAGAATATATTTTTCCTATTCTGGTTATCCCACCTAGGACGGAAAAGTGGATTTTTATTCCACTTTTCCCACCTAGGTGGGTTAAATGGAACATAAATGTATCTCCCTATTACGCTTATCCCACTTGGCCATCCCACTTGTGCATTTTTATTCTACTCTTCTCACTCAGGTGTGATAAGAGGAATATTTAACTTCTCTTACCAGAGCTCTGGCTGCTGGCTAGGTACCTAGGTAGGCTAGGTACTTGTATGGTGGTTGCATATAGCCTATTGGCAAAACAATCAAACGAATCATCATCATCCTAGCCTTTTTCTCGATTGTCTCAGGGTCGGCTTCACAAACTGAGAGATTTGGCGAGGGCTAAGCTTTTACACAGAGCGACTGCCATCAGACCTCCGCAACACTTAGGGTAAGCTATACCCATTCCCAGTTTAGGCGTCAGAGTTATCATCATCTCTGATATGATGTAACGACTGCTATCTGAGTTGGTAAAGATAGCACCCGGGACCAACAGCTTAACGTGCCTTCCGAAGCACGGAGGAAATCGGTGTCAAATTTTGGTCACCCATCATCGGATTGACTGCGCCAATGGTTGCACAACGTTGAGATCATTGTTAAGTGAACAAGACCGCGGCGCCACCGAGCTCCTCTCAATCTCAAAAACAATCAAACGAATAATAGAGCGTTATTTTTTTGTTACAGATAAAAAGACTTAGCAACCAGTTGACGAATGACTATGTGGCGTTAAGTGGCATGAAGTTCTTTTGGTTGAGCAGAGAAACACTTTTAGAGGTGATTTATTTTATTCGTCAGATTAACATTTAGGTACATCACCATTAGGGTGCGTCCAAATCAGACAAATTTACGCGAAGTCGTCTCATGTGAACACACCCTAATAAGGATAAGTTATTCATTAGTTCAAACCTTTTCTCATTTGATACAGTATCAGTACCTTATATTAAAAACGACAAGAAATAATTTAAGGTGCCTTAAAAATTCAATGTGGACCCAGTATGTTTTGATATTAATAACAACTGCTTTGTTAGATCACTGGTAGTAGCATGTGCCGCCTAAGACGAAAGCCAAGGGTTCGAGTCCTGGTCGGGCCAAAAATTTTGGAGGGATTTTCATGTTTTAGTCAAAAAGTGGACGGAAGACAGCCTCGTGTTACGGATCATGAGAGTGGAAAGCAGAATTGAAGACAGTTTTTGGTCCGACCTGGGATTCGAATCCGGGACCATTTTCTTTATAGTAGCTCGACATTATAGCTTCCCTGCGCCTAATGGAAAGCGAAAGAGAAGCCCAAGTCGCTGTGACAACGGCCAAGTAACTGGTCAGTTACTCATCATCATCACCGCCATGCTTGGGCATGGCGGTGATGATTCATTTTAGGCATTGGCCCTAACCCCCCACGAGCTCCGAAAACCTTACTCACCGTCAGAAACACGACCCGGAGGTCATATAGCTGCGGTATTCTATATGGTGGAAGTCCTTCCCCGGACAGGCGGCTCAATTCGAGTGAAGATTCGCTATGCCCTACCTCTCCGTTATCAGGTGCGACCACCGAGTCAAGTCTTGCTATGTACCATATATAAAAATCATCCTGGTTATCTGAAAGGTACCTTATTGCCTAAAATAGCCAAGTAACTCTTACGTATGTGTGCTTGAATGAATCCGTATAATATCTGTTTGTTTACGAGCACAATATTGGGACGTGATATTGTCTGTTATTATTTTTATTCTGTTAGCTGGGTAGTGGTTCTCAAACTTTTCGACCAGCGCATTCGTTATTTGTAATCAAAATATATTTTGAAGTTATTTATATAAGAAGAAAATAACTTTCAGTTCTCGAGTAAAGTTTATCAGGGTGGTAAAAGGTCAGATAGCTAATTATCATCATCATCATCAGCCTACCGCAGTCCACTGCTGGACAAAGGCCTCTCCAGTAGTTAAAGTTTAGTGAATGTTTCTTTTTTCATTCAAATAAACAATAGCAATACATACAAGGCACAAGGCATCAAAAGTTAGGAGTGGGAGTCTTTGACGTTACTCGCTCCCGTAAAAATGCCTCACCGAGTGACGTCACGCGTAATTTCAACGGGCTATAACTTTGTAATTTTTAGTCTAATTTAGAAATAAAAAAATACGTGTCTTTTATTTTCGAATAAGCTAAAAGACGGACTAATTACAAATTTTAGCCATAATAACCTATTATGCCAGTAAATAAATTATTATTGAAAGTAATATAATAATAAGTAATGGGCAGTAAATCTGGCAGTAGTCTTTTGTGCGAAAAGTTAATGGGTCAAAGATTCTGTTGGTCAAACGTTCATGGAGCAATGGACCGTTGGCGAACCATTACAGACTCGAGAACGAGTAAGCCGCAGTTATTTGGGAACCGCTGCCCAGACTATTTCTGATATTTCGTTTACTAAATATAACGTCTATTTTTTCAGGTAGCTGGTAATATAATAAAATACGAACTCGTATTGATTCAGTACGACAAGTAATTTCATTGTTGCTTAACAAAGTAAGACGTATCAACGTTTCATTCATATGGATCTAATGTCTTAAGATGTCGTCCGTGTATTTATAAATAAAATATTTCACAATATTTTTGGTTTTAAGTACCTAGGTACAAATATATATATTTTTTTTAATATTTAAAATTTTGCGCAGCTTGGAGCGCAAAGGTAAATAAAATAAAATAAAATAATTTATTTCTGTAAATAAAATAAAATAAAATAATTTATTTCTGAAAATAGATTCACAAGTAAATTCTTTTGCACGTCAAACTTTTTTTTCCCTACTAGCACTTCGACGTGATATGGATGAGGCCTGATGGGAAGAAGTAAAGAAAAGAAATGATAGGTCGCTCCCTTAAATCCCACTATTTTATGCCACTGTAAAATGATATTTTAGCACCAAGCATTTTAACGGTTGATCTGTTAGTAGATTATGCAATTTTGCATACACATTACCTAAGTATTTACATATACCTATTCAAATGTTGAATATTACTAAAGTCTT
This sequence comes from Conogethes punctiferalis, assembly GCA_031163375.1. Taxonomy (NCBI): domain Eukaryota; kingdom Metazoa; phylum Arthropoda; class Insecta; order Lepidoptera; family Crambidae; genus Conogethes; species Conogethes punctiferalis. The sequence continues at coordinate 21,121,766 of CM062078.1, forward strand.
TGAAATTAAATATTATATTATTTTCTACAATGTGATCGCATCATACAATACAATATCAACACAACTCGAGAATACAACAACGTAAGAAATGGTTTTCTAAGGATCTCTTCAGAGGTATGTAGGTTGATAGAAAAGCGCATTAAGATCTTAATATGAAATGAAGCAACCTACGTAAATTGGGTTCAGAGATAGATTTTACTACAATATTCTCTATTCTAATGAAGCTTGCTCCCACGTTTGAAAATGTGTACCTACATGATGTAACCGTAATAAAATGACATCGATAATATTGTAACACCTGTATTCACAAACGTTTTCCATCAGGAAAGGGGAAGCCACTATGCTAACTATGGAATGCTTTGTCGCCAGCAGTAGGTATTTCCGGACCGATACGACCCCCAAATATTCAAGAAAAGAGCATACCTCTCTCTTAAAGGCCGGCAGCGCAACTGTAAGTCCTGATGTTGCAGATGTACATGGGCGGCGGTTATCACTTACCATCAGGTGAACCGCTTGTTCGTCTGCCCCCTATTTCATAAAGAAAAATGCTGTTCAACTATTAAAAAAGAAAAATAAATATCTATAATTTATTTATTTCTAAAAAACCTATAGAGCATATACAGAACTTTTGGACGTCAATACCATTATTTTTCGCCGCTGCTCCTTCAGTAGGTGTCAAACCTAACACAGGCAGAAGAGCTTGTAAAGCCCAGCAAAAAGTATCACAGACATTAATTTTCTAGTCGTCGTCTCGAATTTCTTACTTAAGCACTAATATCAAAGCCATATGAACTATCTATTGTAATACGCTAATGAGAAAACTCAACACACACTGAACAGACCTCTTATATTATTGGAGAAGACCTTATAATGCTGTTACAAGATTTATCCCGACAAAGGAACGTAATCTCATATGGACAACGTAATTATCTGCCAGAGTAAATCCGCGAGTCATAACTAGATTGGCTGTAGCCGTAGGTATTGTATGAATATGATAATAGAGAATCTTCTGGGGTTTGTTGCTTTTATTCTTTAGATCTTTCAGCCGTGGAGTTAAGATAAGTATGTTTGAGGTATATCGAGGAGCTGAGTCGAATCTTGCCTTGCATTCCAACTTGAGTACCGCACACCGGCGCTTGCCGATGGTTCGAAGGGATTTTCCCAGTTTATAAAAAAGGTATTGTAAGTATTTGTGTTCCTGTTCAGATTGGATATATTACCAAATTTTAGCTATTTTTTCTTAATTTTGTTGCACTGTGTAACTCTTTTCCTCTAACTTAAAACTCCTGTCATAATGTATCTATGTGACCAATAGACTTCACTCTTAAATTTAGATTTAATATTATAGGTACCTACTTTATGTTGTTCGAATAGTCCTAAAGTGTATTCTTTTCCGTGCGCAGGGTCCCCAAGATACAGGGTTACCTAGTTTGGGGCCCATTGCAAAAATTATATCATGTAAATGTGTTTTTATGGAAATAAACTTATTATTATTTGCCCTGCGTTATGGGGCAAAAGAATACTACCGAGAACTCTCTGTCTGTAAGAGGCGACTAAAAGGAGCAGAGGATCTCCTTGCGCTCTGGTTAGAAGCCCCGAGGAACACGACGACAGTGGTAAGTGGCACGTGCATCGAAGGGTACCGGTAGGAGGTGTCCTATGGTGTGGTGACACCGTCCTCCCGAGGTGTGCCTAATGCTAGGCGGCGCAGCGTTGTGGGGTGTTGCGTCGAATCCCTCCGGGCATCTTGACCCCACTCAGACGAAGCGTTTGTAGCGGACACCATCACCAGGTTTAAGTGGGTAGGTACTCTACCATAAACAGGAGTGAGCCCCGTAAAGTAACTCCCGACTTTAAAAGTAAAAAGATATTTTAGATATTATACTTTTTAGATGCTCCATTTTATGTAGGTGTCGGTGAAGTAGGCGATATTCCGGTGAACTGCATCAGAACCAGTTCGTATGTTACAATGGTGCCAGCGATCTGCAAGATAAAAGGATATTTTATGTTATTTGTATATTTAATTAACGAGCGAGTTAATTCACCTAATCACAGCCCCATGTCTATCAGTAAAAATACAAGTCATTTCTTCCCGGAGATGTCGTAAGAGACGCTGATACTTCTTGAGATTTGGGCTTCCCAGCCATTGGTAGGGTTTACAAACACACAGACAACGAACAAATTTATGGTATTATTATGTTCATCACCAAATGTTTGTATTGAATGTGGTAATTGTACCAACGATCTTAGTGTTACGGACTGGCCACATGGCGGCCGACCTTCTTCGCATTTATACTTTTTTATATTTTCGTTTTTCTTCTGTTCATTGAAAAAATTGTGTGTGTTTTCCAATCTCTCGTGCGTAAACCGACCTTAATTTTTTCAATGAACAGAAGAAAAACGAAAATATAAAAAAGTATAAATGCGAAGAAGGTCGGCCGCCATGCGGCCAGTCCGTAACACTTAGGTTTAGAAGGCAGGGGTGCAGTACCATTTTTGTGGTAGGTACCTTGTTCTGATACCCATAACACAAATATACATCAGATATAACCGTGACACAAGTACTTAAGCTAATTATTTAAGGATAGGAGTAATGTATGTGATAATTTATTATTATTATATCCTTATTTAAGCTTTTGCAATACCGAATCATCACTAAGAATCTTAAAATTAACTTCAAGAGTCACCGTTTAACTTGAAATTTAAACAAAATTAATTCACAGAAACATTTTAAAAATTCAATTAACCGAGACAAAGTTGAGGAAATACTAAAAACTCTTGTCAAGTTTTCGCCGAAGGTCCGGAGGTAGTTGAATTAATCATAATTTTTCATTACACTTTCTCCTGTGCCCTTGAGAAAGATCCGATACTTGTATTTCATGAATTAAAGTGGCTTATGTTTGATTTTGAATGTTATTTTATATACCCAAGGGTCGATTGTAACGAATATTAGTGTGATGAACATTTGTATTTGATCCGTTAACATCGAAACTTAAATTTATGTTTGTTGGTTGTTAGTATTTGAACGTCTCAGTCCAGTTAAAAATTGGCCTCAGCATCTTAGGTATGTGGAACTAGGTATGTTGCACTAGGTATGTGGCACTAGGTATGTGGCACTAGGTATGTGGCACTAAGTATCTGGCACTAGGTATGTGGCACTAGGTATGTGGCACTAGGTATGTGGCACTAGGTATGTGGCAATCTAAGTCACAGACCAAACGTAAGCCTAGGGCGATGGGAGCAGCAACTTGAAGCCCTTTCTGGTTTAGACGATCGAGAATTAAGTGATTCTATTAGTAATGACACTCACAGTTAGTACTAAGCCCCTCTTGACTTTGAAGAACTGAATGCCGCTCAAAGCCACAGTGTCCGTGTGAATTTGATCGAGAAATCTTTGTACCTGAAAAGTTTCGTAAGAAAAACGTGAATATTATAATATACTTTGGTAGGTTACAGGCCGAATTAAAGTTTTACGATAATAAATGGGATGTAAGGGAGCGACCTATCATCTTTTCGCTCCAAACCATCATCATCTGCCCGTGGTGCATCCTGCCGAACAACAAACGAGACTCTGGCAAACCGACTGGTGGCGGTAAAACCATCCCGATAGAAAGCGTAACTAAATACCACAGGCCGATGGGCGATGACGGGCAGTAGCGTCACCGGAGCAAGAAACTACGCCCTGCGATCGCCAACCCGCCTGCCCAGCGTAGAGATTATAGGAATATCCTCCAGAAGTTTGCTCTAGGTGGCGAACAACTGGAGAGGCATATGTCCAGCAGGGGACTGCAATAGGCTGATGATGATGATGATGATTTTAGATTATAAGAAATATATTGGACACGTATTTTTCCTTTTTTCATTTAAACAAAAAACAACAAAGATACAAGGCATCAATATGTAGGAGTGGGAGTCTCTGACGTCACTGAGTGGCAAAAAAAAACTCTCACTCTTTGACGTCACGCTTAATTTTAACGGGCTATATTTTTGTCATTTTTGGTCTAATTTACAAATGAAAAAATACGTGTCTTTTATTTTTTAACAGTCTAAAAGACGGACTAATAACATTTTTATGACAACAGGCCTATTTGACTTTACCGGCAAACCCAAACGCGAATAAAACCATGCACAAAGTTGCAAGTTTGATTCACACCACAAGGTTATCACGATTTTGACTATTACCTCCACACAGTATGCGGATGACGACACCCGGTACAACGCATGTGCTGGCTTTTTGCTAGCCGTATGCACTTTAGCTGCAATCAGCGACACCGCCAACGACCTGGCCACTAGGAACATGAAGGAGTAGACGAAGTATACCGCCTGCTCGTAGCCTTGGAATGGCCTGAAACATACAAGTATGTAAAAGTACAATCATCATAATCATCAACAGCCTATGCAGTACACTGCTGGGCCTATGTCCAGCCTATGCCTCTCCGTTGTTCGCCACTTAGAGCAAACTTCTGGAGGTTAATACCCATAATGGGTAATTAAATAGCTATTTGCGATGGGATGGCTGGAGAGGCCTATGTCCAGCAGTGGACAACCAGTGTAATGTTCTAACTCCGACAGCCAAGACACCATTGTTATCAACAACGACCTGTGGGATAGATGATTGCCGTCACCCCTTAAGATTTAAGCTACCCACTTATTTTATTATTGGGAATTGCTGCTTTCATAGATATTTATCACCAGGGCCATGGCTTTACTTTCTCGTTACACAATAAGATATCGAGAAAACTAATAGTATACCTTCCATCCAAAGTACTATGACAAGATGGCTGAGCGCGCACACCTTCCCTAGAACAAGAGATAAAGAGTAGGTACGATGCAAAGCGTTTGAAAACAAGCAAGCAACAGCATATTCTCGTCTTACAGTTATCACAGATTAAAATGTTTATGAAGATGAAACCGAAACTTGATTAAGACAATGCTTTAGGTACTGTCAATTCCCGTAGTGTATATTGAGAGCAAATCTTTTGTCGTCATAATAAGCATTATAGACAAAAAAGGTAGGTACTATTAATTGGATTTAGAACTATCTACAAGGATAGAAAAATACGAGTACTTAATATACGAGTAAAACAGTAAAAATAATATTGAGAAATACAAAGAGAAACAAGTGATGATTTGTGTGCGACTAAGAAGTGATAAAAATCAAAATTTGCTCACGCTAGCGAATGCAAAAGTTGCAGACATATGAAGAAAAGATTGTTAGCGAAAGATATAAATATAATTCCACCAATAACATCATCCACTTTTCTGACCAATGACGAGGCTCTGCAGTAATCCTCTCGCATTGCCCGCCAAAATGTTGAGGAGACATACTGAAATACATTATGTAAATTTTTTGTTTTGCTAGTAGTACCTACTGGTAGAGGGAAATGCTGGCTTCGTGAGAATCGTTCTGCAATTTCTTGCCTCTTATTTAAAATATTATTTACGTTTTACTTCACTTTTAAATAAACATTTTTGGTTTGATAACTCTAAGAATTCCTTGAAGTTATTCGAATTTTATGTTTTCCATTTTATTATAATTATTTTATACTTACTTTACCCTTAACGGCGAGGATTCGTTTGTTCACCTGATCCAACCTCGAGGCCAGATAAAGGCTTATACATATAACAAACACATCAGAGAAGTTCCAATTGAACGTACATTGTATGTTTATTATCTGAAACATTAAATACAAGGTATCACATTCTTTTCTCTCTCTACAAACAATATTATTGTGTCTCGGTACATTTGTGAAAAGCGTCTGTCTAAACAGCCGCTTATACAAGCAGCAGAGGACTCTCCGTACTACATGATGCCTATGGTTTAATTAAAGCAACGGGAATCATTTAGAAAAAGTTTATCTTGACAGTATCAGGAATAATGATTCCTTAATTAATGAATTAAAGACATAATTTATACTGAAAGTAGCACTGAAGAACAAATGTCAACGAATTATAAGTGCTTGATACGATTAAAAGATTTTTTTATTCCATTCTAGCCGAAGCTTGATAGATTTCTGTGATCATAACCAATTTTGTGTAAAGAAAACTGAAGAAAATGTACCTGACACTACAAACACCAAAAAAATACCTGTGTCAGAGGACCAATGACGTCATTATAGGGTACAAAAGTGTATATCCAAGGAAACCTGTTAGTTATAAAAGACTCGTAGAGACTATCACCAGTAGGACAATCCATTGCCACGGACAAGTCGAACAAATCCGAAAGCACGTGTTCCACTGTAACAAATAGATTTTTTTTCATTTAATCGAGCGTGTTCAAAATCTGTTCACCTGTTCATAAGATACTAGCGACCCGCCCTCGCTTCTGTTCGGGTGTTTCAAATAAGCATTTTAAATTAAATATAGCCTATGTTATTCAGTGATAATGTAGCTTGCTAATAAAAAAAGAATTATTAAAATCTGTTCAGTACTTTTTGAGTTTATTCGTTACATACAACAATACAAATCTTTCTTCTTTCTATAATAGTGTAGATAGGCGAAGATTGGATAGAGAGTTTTTCAAAAAGTATTCATTCGAATTGACAACCTCCTCCTTCTTTTAAAGTCGGCTAAAAATAGAACGTATCATCAGAAGCCTGTAAACGATATAGGCCTCCCCAATGTCCCAAACGGAATGGTGACCGCAGTAGGTTTTAATTGTACTTGAGTAAACGCTGCTGCCCGTGTCCTGATCCTCTTAATCTTCTACGACACACCTACGGGATGAGATGGAGTGGTCTTATTCTAAATCACACGGACATCGGGGGGCACGAGAGTGGCCCCGCCAAGTCGAGCGCGATATGATTCTTACTCACTGACTGCCAAGCTCAATATGGCGATACAAGCCACGTTGCATTTCCTCGGCAGACTGACGTCTGTAGTAGGGTCAGCGGCTTCCATCTTGGCGATTTGTTGGCAGAGGCGCGGCCATTTTGTGGCGATGCGCAAAAACAAAATGGTGGTCAAGCAGTTTGACGTGTAGAACGCTATTGAGGCTGGAAGTTAATAATTACAGATACAAAAACTGTAGACTCCCTCGTACTGAGGTTTGTATTTTGCGATTTTTAAATAAATAAATAATATCAGACAACATCACATACATCTCTAACCCCACAGTAAGTTAAATTGATTATCTGTTTGCTTTTGTACTATTTGTATTATTGTTTATTGAATAGTAGTTCGTCTGAATAAACTAAAATCAATTAAGTACATTTAATCTTATATGCAAAATAACGAATTTTATAGATGATGTCATCTGAAGTTCATTCAACCTAATTAAAAATACAAAAACAAAACTCGTTATAAATAAATTTCATCTTGGCCTCCTTCAAGATGGTTCCATTTTGATCACATTTTTATCTCCTGAAATAACTTCAACTTCCATTTGAAGAAATACTTAGCATCCTTAGCTGACCTACATAACTTTAACTTAGGGTATAAAAAACAATGTAGCCATGAAAGTTCTTACTATTTGAAGACAAAGAGGCGTCAGTGTCCTTGAATAGTTTCAAGAAGCAGAAAAACACGAATATACTTTGTCCGATTATGGAGATAATGCTGTAGAAACACCGCCATGATAGTAAGGAGAATCTGTGGAAATAGAATTAGGAATTATTTTAAAGGGGAATGTTTAAAAAGCCCTACCGCCCCTTTTTATGATTGGACGAGTAAGAATACGGCGAATAGGCACCATCACATGGTGCAAGATCCAAAGACTCGCACAGACAGACAGCGCATTTCGGCTCTACCTTCATAGTGCGAACGGCCAAGCTATGTAACTCTTTGCCGGGCTCCTTGTTACCCGAAAGATATAATCTTCCGATGTTCAAGATAAGAGAAAACAGGTTTTTGCTGCGTCACCGGAACGAAAATCTATGGCCTGCAATTGCCAACCCACCTGCCTACTTGAAACGATACTCCTAAAATACGTCTTTTAATTTTTTTAGCTCCCAATGCCACCTAAGGATTTCCTCATAGTGATTCTATGAGTATTGGATGCGGTTGCATTCAGTTTAAAGGAAATTGAAGGAACGAATCTCAATAAAACTTTCGCTCTGACGATTACTTATATGTTTTCCTGTAAAAAATTTTCACAAATTTCTCACTTCGAAACTCAGTCAAACTTGCTCTCAGATCATTGAAATATGATTTGTTTAATTATGTCTGTAGAATTACAACATCTTTCTTGGATGTATTGCTAAGTTAATTACATACTCTTTCCTCAAGCGAAGTTCAAGTTAGAATTAAACTCATCAGGTTCTTGTAATAAGTCATTAATATACAGTCCGAGATAGCTCGGAAGTTCTTAAGAAATGTTGGCGTTAATAAGTTCGTGTCGCTACTTACTAAGTCGATACCAGGTTATCGATATTATTATGTAATCATCATCATCATCAGCCTATTGCGGTCCTCTGCTGGATATATGTAAGTATGCCTTCAATAATGACTGGCGGATTTGCTTTAATGCGATCTTGTTGGTGACCGCAGTTGATTTTATTTGTACCCAGGTATACGCTGCTGCCCATTCCCTTAGTTGTCTTTTACGACACCCACAGGTTGAAATGCCTAATTTGTAAGTGAGATCAGTACCTTAATTTCGATGTGTCAACCTCTGTAATGCCTAAAACAGGGTTGAGTCCAAAGCATTGTCCTATAGCTAGAGACAGCTTCATAGTGCTTTGAAAGGTGGGAAAACTTCCCTTTAAGTTTTTGCCATAAGCGATGAATTCTTCGGGCCAAGCCTTTTGAGGGTCTGCAACAGATAAAAATTAATAAATTCTTTATTAATCTCTTTTTGAAGTGCGGTGCTTGAATATGGAAAGTCAGTCTGATGCGCCCTACGAGGACCGCCTGATGTAAGGGAGTCTAAAAGGTTCTTTGGGGCCGTATTGCGCCTTGGGCGCTCTGTAGGGTTTTAAACCAACTTCAAAAAATAAACCCAAGACACCCAAGACATGCCACACTGGGCCACACAGCGCCACCTAGCCCCAAACTAAGCCGAAGCTTGTACTATGGGTACTAGACAACTGATAAACTTACTTAGATTCATTTTTTTTTTGTAAATAAATTCATATTATACATAGAAAACACCCAGACCAATACAAACAGACATGTTCATGAACACAAATGTTTGTACTGTGCGGGAATCAAACCCACGACCCTTGGCTCAGAGGGCAGAGGTCACTACCAAATGAGCCAAAAAGCAAAAAGGAGGAAAGTTTCTCAATTCGACCGTATGTTTTTCTTTTGCGTTTTCTGACCGCCTTAGACATAACACTTGTAACGAACCACCATTGGGTTTAGTGGGTATTCTCCAATAGATAGATAGGAGTGAGCCCTAACTAACATAGGTTTTCCGTATCCAGGGCCCTGTTGGACGCGTAAAGGTAAGGAAAAGAAAAGGTAAATTCCCCGGTATTCTCGCCAGTATCGCAATTTTAAATACTATACTAAAATACGTACTATAAAACCTACCTTATTACATTAAAACCCCACATTTAAACAAAACACTGAATAACGTCTTCCAAAAAACTAATGTGACAAAATAATTAAGTCCCATTAATTTTAAATGCTGTAGGGCTGCCAAATAACAAAATTAGACTACGAATGTGGCATGAATATTTTGTCTTAACTTTAGTATCCGTTTTATTAGCCTGTCTAAAAGGCCACAGATTAAACTATACAGAAGGTAGAAGAACAATTGACACCTAATGTTCTTTAAACTCTATAAATAGTACTATTTCATTATCTTCATCAGTCTAACACAGTCCACCTTTGGAGGCCTCTCCAAATATTCGCCACTTTGGGCAATCAAGATGTTTGCATAAGCTTTACCCATAATCATCACGCTGGGCATAGCTCTTCGCTCCGCTGACACTGCTGCCCGTCATCGAACCTCGTCACCGAGCTTAGTCATCAGAACCAATTTGTGCATAATCTTCATTCTTTCTTCTTTAATTTTCCCTAATAATGCAAATCCCAAAGACTTGAACGAAACACAATACATTTTGCCTCTACTTTCTCAGTACGAATGGCCAAACTCCTTGTTGGACTCTTGTTCACCGAAATATACAATCCTCCGTTATTCAAGTCGAGAGCTAATCTGTATTTTTCGGCTAAGCTCCATCGTAGGCATCAATATCACTTATCATCATCAGCCTAACGCAGTCTACTGCTGGATATAGGCATCTCCAGTTATTCCCCACATTGGCCAAACATCTGGAGGCTTTGCCCATAATCACCGCGCTAGGCAGACGAGTTGGCAATCGCAGGGCGTAGCTTCTTGTCCGTCATTGGCACAAACAATTTAAAGCTAAAATGCATTGTGAATAAAAGACGACATTGAATAAACAAAATGCCATGTAACTAAATTTAAGTCCTATTGTTATCCTTATTTCACTATCTGCAAAAGAAATAAAATGAAAACACAAATGTCTTTCCCAGTAGTGAACGTACGAACGTATTATTTTTTAAAAAAAAATTAAACCGACTTCAAAAAAAAACACAAACGACTAAAACTAAAAAGCGATAAATAACGTAAGGAATTCTATCCTTAATACATAATTATTTAAATATTACAATTATCACTTATTTTTGAAGTCGGTGCCAGCTCTCGGTACCTAACGTAGACTGTTGTTGTAGGACGCGCGCGGCCGGCAAATCCACACGACAATATACATTTATTTGTTTGGCTGGCACCGACTTCAAAAATAAGTGATAATTGTAATATTTAAATAATTATGTATTAAGGATAGAATTCCTTACGTTATTTATCGCTTTTTAGTTTTAGTCGTTTGTGTTTTTTTTTGAAGTCGGTTTAATTTTTTTTTAAAAAATAATTTTATTTCACTATTTTTAGTTGCGTTGATGTGCTGTGACCTTGAGTAAAGGCTAATTAATGTCCTTAAAAGTTTTACATAGGAATGAAAAATTTGCTTTAAGTCAAGTGAAGACTTTGCGATCTAGAATCAAGCATATCACTTACCAAATCACCTGCCCTATTAGCCCTGCATAAGTACATACTACTACCTAGTTTAATATCGACCAATGTCAGTACTGTCCCCTAACTCCTAACCGTTAAGGAGTTCTGTGGCTTCATCATCAGCACCAGATGTTGACGCCCGGAAGCATATACCTGAGTAAAATATGATTACGTAACAAAAACACCATATGAGCATACAATTTTCGGTTGTTGCCCTCAATTTCTCCAGGATCCCATCATCAGATCCTGACTTGGTGATAATGGGACCACCTCGGAAGTGTCCTCTGTCGAACTGTCGAAAAATTTTTGAAATCCATCCACAATTGACGGAAATATCGGTGAACAAACATAAAAAAAAAAAAAAAAAAAAAAATATTATACATACAGACGAATTGAGAACCTCCTCCTTTTTTCGAAGTCGGTTAAAAATGGCTTAATTCTGCTACATTGTGCTGCACAAACTCGTTCACTGTGAAATAGGAGTGTTGTAATTATTATGCAACTGGTTAAGAAAGCTAAGATGTTGATTTTTGCTGTGCGTTTTTAACAACCTTAGTTTTTAATGTTTTTTTGCAGCAAAACATATTTCCTTCTGTAACAGTGCCTAATAATTTCGTTTTTAAGTTTTGCCTGTGATTAATATTTTTACTTTTAATTTTATTGCATAGTAAAAATGCAACAGGCCGATGACGTACAGCAGCGTCATCAGAGAGAGAAGCTACGCCCTGCAATCGCCAACCCGCCTGCCCAGCGTAGCGATTATGAATAAAGCCTCCAATATTTTGGAACTAAGTGGCACATTACTGGAGAGGCCTATGTCCAGCAGTGGACTGCGAAAGGCTGATGATGATGAGACAGGAGGCCACCATGATGTTAATCTATAAAAAAAATATCCTACTTACAGTGTTGTCCATTGCTCTTTTTCGAACTAGGGCCTAGCAAATCCTCCATTGTTCGCAATGAACGGTTTTAGGTGGAATAAATTAAGTCGCTTTATTAGTTCGACGGACACCCGATAAAGTTAATTGCTTTTGTTTATTTCAAACGATATTGTGTACCGTTCGAAAGATAAAAGAACTTTTCCAATGGCGATTGGCCTTTATTGGATATTAACGAGAATTTACATGAACAGGAATGTGTCTGATCATTTGTTTAGGTAGTGTTATCCCGTTTCGAAATTCGATGTTAAAAGTAAGAAAACCGTTCAATTAACATGATACTGGTTGATGTTAAGTTTGAACGTCTTCTTATTATATTATTCTATTGTTATAAATGCGAAAATTTGGATGCATGGATGTATGTATATTATGATTACTACCTGTGCCGGCGGCGTCACACGCGTGGATATCGGGTTTCAAAAATAACGGACTTCCATAAAATGGTACCTACATTTTAAGTTAGACCTCTAGGAATACATTGGTGAAAACCGCATTCAATTCCATGTAGTAGTTTTCGCGTGATGCGCGATCTTCTTCTCCAGTTTTCCTAACACTTCCCGTCACTGCTCTGCTGCTATTGATTGTAGCGTGATGAAAAGTATACTATAACCTGCTTAGGAGTATGAAGAATAATCGTACCATGTCTCGTTGAAATCCGTCTAGTAGTTTTTTTTTCTATAACGAACATACAGACAGACAGACAGACAAAAATTTTACTGATTGCATTTTTGACATCAGCATCGATCACTAATCACCCCCTGATAGTTATTTTGAAATAATATTGAATGTACAGAATTGACCTTTCTATGTATAAATATGTATTTATTATAAGTATATAGATTATGCTGCCGTCATACGGAATAAGGGCGCTTCTACATAAAGTCGAAAACGGAAAAAAAAATAGTGATTTTAAAATTTAAAACGTTGCTGTCTTGCAGAAAATTGATATTTTAATAAATTTTCAATTGAAAAACTTGTATACTAACTATCAGGACATGTAAATTAAACTTAATTCATTAAATATTATTTAATAAAAAAACGCAGTTTTCCCTTTCTTCTAACAAAAAATGAAAACAAAACAGCAATACTTCATTAAAAAGGCGTATCTAGCTAGATACGTCTCGTCTCGTAAGATGTTGATGATATTGGCATGACCTAACGTTACTTAACTTATTATTCACGACGTATTTTCCGTCACACATGTACCCGCCCTTAGCCATTAATGTATGTTGGAATATTACTCGTATATTAATAGAGATTTTTTCGAACTATAGACTTTTATAACGATTATCGCTTTGAGTAATTTATGAGTTGTGATAGTTCTTTTTAATCCATCCGGTGCGCTAATGGTTTTTAAATGGTCGCTCAAAAATTCAAGGTGTGGGTAGAGCTTTCGCTATTTCGTTTTCAGGAAATAAATTGGTGGATAAAGAGGACGATTTATCAACTGATACCCAACAGGAATAATCTTTTTAAAACTGTATCGGTAAAAATGGTTTTGGCAAGGTACTACATACAGACCGATGATGGGCAGCAGCATCACCTTGCTCCGGTGGAGCTCGCTGGGCAGGCGGGTTGGCATTCGCAGGGCGTATCGCCAACCCGTCTGCCCAGCGTGGAGATTATGGGTATAGCCCTAAGTGGCAAACAGCTGGAGAGGCAGTAAATTTTTTTTTTGTATTATTTTGTAATAGGCACGTCTTTTTATTGGAGAGCAGTCATCAAAAATTAAGACGTATTCTAAGTGACTTTACGAAGGTAGCGTTTTATAAATAATTATCGTTATACTTACAGGAATAGACGTGGCTTCTCACGGGTCAAATCCCATATTGAGGGGGCGACAAGTGCTGCTAATTACACCTTACATCTGTTGCTCATACCCCGAACCGCAATTAAGTTAATTCCACGTTGAAACTTCCTTTAAGCTAGGGTTGCCTGGTAAGTTAATAAAATAATGACGCATATTTTCGGCGGGCTAGGGATCGAGAAAAGTGGCTTACAATTGGAAAGGTCCAGCAGTGGAATGAGAGATACTGATAATGATGATGAATATTATTAACTGGAAGATAACTTTGACTGCTTGTTACACTTTGGTGTTTAAACTATTTAATCGATTTTAAAGACAGATAGCCTAAACTTTGTGATAAAACATTTAAGCTTATAATTTTATTGTAAAATAAAGGTTTGAAAGATATGAAATGAAGGATGAAAGTTTGAATATAGACGCACGCATCTATAACTAACCTAAAAAGAAAGACAAACCCGTACTTATAAAATCTGGTGCTTTAATAATATGACAATCAAAAGAACAAAAAAATTATCGTTCGATGGACATCTGTGGCCTTAACCAACAATCAACGATCTCTTACAGATCTGTCAACATCGATGTTAATGAGTTCAGTACATACATCGAACTATCGTTTTCTATTGTTACAGCAGGGCCTCTGGTTCTAAAAGTTAAGAATTCTGAAAACATGCCAGCCCTAAGAACACGCGAATTCAAATCGAACGACTAAAGTCATAACATAAACAAATTCGATGTTAGTACGAAATTTTCGCTCGTACCGATTTACGAAAGTCATTTACGAGAGTTTGCGGTTTCAACTCCGGCGGATGCTTTAATGAAATATTTATCAAAAACACATCGAAATTAAGCTTAACTTTCGACCGATGCGTCGAATTGTCGACAGCTTTATTACTTTGAAATAAAGTCCTTTTTCAATGATTAAAGGACCGACCACTGTGCTCAAAAGACCCAATTCACTCTTCACAAAAATACAGATTCCCTTTTAATCTCAGTAATGGAGTGTACATCCATTTTTCAGGTCAATAATGGAACAATGACGTCAAAGTATGTCACAACTCTATGTGTAAAAGCATAATGCTTTAAACTAAAATTATAATCTACCTAGCTAAAAGCCTATATACCTAGGTAGATTACTGCTTCTTGAACGAGGCTTTGACAACCGACTGGTGGCGATATAACCATCACGATTGAAGTCGCAGTGGACTGATGTGGGCTGATGATGATGATGATAGAAGTCGTAGCTAAATACCACAGGCCGATGACGGGCAGCAGCGTCATTGGAGCGAGGCCCTACGCCCTGCGATCGCCAACTTGCCTGCCCAGCGTGAGGATTATGAGTGTAACCTCCAGGTGTTTGCCCAAAGTGACTAAAACCTGGAGAGACCTTTGCCCAGCAGTGATGATGATGATGTTGCTGAGGTCTTTTAGCATAGGTAATTTTAAAAGCCCTGCTAAATTATTCTTTTACGAACTTACTTGCAACTTTTTCCGATTTTATTTGCTTAATATATCCCATAATCCAATTGTTTCTGTGCACTGAACCATTCACGACTATAGTATTTTCAATACCCGTGACTCGTGGGATTGTTTACATTGGCTGTTACGAATGACACTGAGTTCGAGGCACTGTACAAATACTTCGATGTACAGGTAAACACGCGAAGACGTAACGTTGTTTAGTTAAGACGTTTAAATGTTGTTGTAGCTGCAGGCACATTGCAATAGTTTCTATGAGTTGACTTTTCTGTAGTAAAAAACATACTGTGACAAAACAAAATAGTACTTATTTGTTATGATTTGTAATATGTACTTACAAATCGGAAGATGGGGGATATAACCCCGTGAATGCACCTGTGTGTGAATGCACATGTACAACTTAATAGGCAGGATCAGACCTGTCTCTATGAAATGGGAAAGTACTTACTCCAAGCTATCTTCGAGAGGGACCGCGGTCTATCTTTGTTTGTTGTACATATATATGCTAAAGGATAATGAAAACGTCACAAGCTTTTTTTGTTTTTTTTTTCTAAATGACTACGATGATGGCCAGTGCGGCCTTGTCATCATCACCGGACTGTAACTTCACAAGTGCGTTGTAGGCTTTCCATAGAGCTTCTATGAAGCACTTGTTTTTTACTATACCGCCATCTGGTGTTAGTTTGCGGAACTAGTTATTACATGTTACAGCAATTTAGAGATAGATGTCGCTATAATATCTCCTGCTTACTTGGCTGGTCTTCAGGAAAGTAAATTAGAATAACGAGGCATTTAACAATAATCTAACGAAGACAAACATCACGTTCTCCTCTGCTACTAACGTAATCGTCAAACTTTGTGAAGTACCAACAAATCTTCAATGAATGGCCTATTGCTGGGTAAGTTAATTAAAAGTTGCTCACTGCGTCAATAATCGTGGATTAGGTAGGGTTTTACCTTTAATAAGTTTGTCGCATATTGTCGATAACATACGGGTAAAGAAACTGTCCGAGAACGCAACGACATCTGTCGGATTTGTCATCAGCAGCACATACCTTTGTGGCACTACCAAGACAAGGCAAAAAACAGCGATATTATATATTATTTTTCATACAAAACAGGCGGGCACATTATTATGCCATAATTGAAATTCTTTGCTAAAATAGAATAGAATATTTACTTGCTAAAAGCATGGTAGACATAAATGTTTTAAATATAAAAGTCCACACACTTAACCAGAATTGGCATGCAAATGTATTCAGCCATTCCAATCTCTTTAGGGGAAATAAAGTTAAATATTAACTAGTAATGCGAAAATAGGTAACTCTATTTGTCTTTCGTGCTTTCACACCAAAACCGCTGCACTTTGACCTGACGATCCTTTCCAGCCTTCCATCATGTGAAATAAAGCCACTTTAATGAGACAATACAAAAAAACTTGGGCTTCTCTTTCCATCAGGCGTAGGGAAGCCATTATGTCGAGCTACTATAAAAAAAAAACTAAATGAGCGAACAAGCCATTAAAAGCCTTCACCTAGGCTTGTAAACGCTTCCGTGCCTGCACAAACTACAAGCCCGTATGTACCGAAATCGCTTCCCTAATCCTGAAGATTATTGGCAGCGGTATTAATGTAGACCACTGCCACCTAAGCCCCATCTGGCGGCAAACATTTAGCGGGCTTGTCCTCGTTGCTTTATTGGATTGTCGAGACTTGGAGTGGACGGAAAAATTCTTATACGTTTATAAATATCAGACATCACATACATTGCTCTAATCCCAAAGTAGTAGTTAGCACTTACGTTATGGGTATCAGAACAACGAAGGTACCATAAGTAAATACTTAAATACAAATTATAAACACCCAGACAGGGAACAAACACAAGTATTCATCACACGAATGTTTGTCCCGGGTGGGAATCGCACCCACGACCCTTGGTTCAGAAGGCAGGGGTCACTACCAATTGAGCCACCGAGCCGGCCGTCAGATATGAGGTAACTGACCAGTTACTTGCCCGTTGTCAGAGCGACTTGGGTTTCTCTTTCGCTTTTCATCAGACATAGAGGAGCCATTATGTCGAGCTACTATAAAAAAAAATACGCTGGATAGATATTTGATGATCATATTCTAGCAAAAAAAATGTAGCTTCAACTTTAAACGCGTTCCATCAGTATAAATAGCAACTCGATAAATATACTCCTATCAACATCTAATTGATAACACCAAGATAGCACGCTTCATAATATTTCACCGACATCCTTCGTCAGTGTAACAATCAACACTCAATGTTTGTTTACATTACTACCAACGGAAGCCGGTGTAAATTAATTAAAGAGCAAGTACATTATAACTCAAGACATGCCACGCTGGGCTACACAGCGCTACATATACATAGTCCCGAACTAAGCCCAAGCTCGTACGTTAAAGATACTTTTTATGTAAAACAGGTAGTACAAGTGGGAATAAAAAAATCCACTAGTCCTACTATTCTGTAACATACAAAATCTTGGCACTAATGAGAAAAAAACTTCTCAGTTAGTCCTTTTTTTATGCGAGAGGCGGCAGGTGAGCATGTGTGATGCCTGATGGTAAGCAGTCGACACCGCCCATGAACGCCCGCAGCTCTAGCCGAGTTTAGGGTCGCTGCCGGCCTTTTATATATGAATACGCTCGTTTCTTGAAGGTTCCCAAGTCTTAGCTGTTCGGAAAGGCCGTCCTATAGTAGAACTACTTGGTAGTTCAAGTGGGAACAAATGGCTGCTTCCTTTCCTTTATGATCTATCTGAAACCTCTTTGTACTTACTCCGTGATCAAAAATACCTACTGTTTATTTACATCACCACCAAATAAAACCGGTACAAATTAATACACAATACATCTCCGTCACGTTCCATTTTCAACGGCTCTCGTTTTTGAGTGAATGATCAGAATTTTTCCCGACAGCCGACATTCGTTCAACAACCGGCACTCAACAAATCACGCTCGGTGACACGAGATATTGACGTCACAACGGAATGTTTATTGGGAAATGCTTCTGAAACAAAGGCTTGGTTACGATTTTTGCGAGTTTTTTTATTGTGATTCTTTTAGGTAACGTTGGGGTTCTAAAAGTGGACGTATTGCTAATGTTTTACGCAGTTCTTTAGATTAATTAACATGACAAATTTGAAGGCGTAGCCAAATATGACAGGCCGATGACGGGCAGCAGCGTCACCGATCGCCAACCGGCTTGCCCAGCGTAGCGATTATGAGTTTAATATCCTCCAGACGTTTGCCCTGAGTAGCGAACAACTGGAGAGGCCTATGTCCAGCAGTGGATGCAGTCCACTGCTGGACATAGGCCTCTCCAGTTGTAATGCTATAATGCTATGTTATGCTATATATTCTGATGATGATTATGACAAATTTAATTGTGTTTATAATTCTAATCGCCATACCATTTCGTGATAGCTATACTCATTAACAATCCTATGTCTCTACTGAAGAGCTCATGCATATCCTAAACTAAGATAATAAGACCTTAAGCGAAGCAGGTTACAAAAAACGAACATAGTACCTACAGCGGAGTATGTAGGCGTGTGATGACCAGCATTTTTACTGACAAACGACATGCATTGGCTGACGCTACGCGGAAAACAGGCGGGCATTGTAGGGCAGGGATTCTCGCATGATGGTCAACGGTCTTAGCCTAGGGGCTATGCTATGGGCCCAGCGGGTGGCAGGTGCGGGGGCACCTCCATCTGCACTGCACGGGGCTCCGTCATTGTCTGACGGGAGTAGGCTTGGCATTGAGGCTGCTCCCGTCGCTTCCCCATGATGGGGGTGCTTGTGGTGCCTGCCATATAGAGCGGGCCGCGCTCGTGGTGTCAAGGCAGTTTTGGCTCACGGAGTCCCGAACACCACCCGCGGAGCGCTGAAAGGAGGTCCCGGTTTTTTAGTGGGTATTCCCTGTCTCCTTTCCATCTTGAGGCAGGGTGCTGCCCTCCCGTTTTGAGGGCGGCGTGAGTCCCACATACCCCATCGCTCCCCCGAACGACGGGGATGCGCAAAAGCATTTTTCCGGGTTAAAAAAAGGGGCTATGCTATTATCCAATATAGCTCATAGCAGTCGACTGAGCAGGACATAGGCCTCCCAAGTGTTCGCCACTTTTCGAATCGATCTTGCCATTTCGCATCCAGCACTTACCAGCACAACCATCTTGGGCAAATCGTTACTCTACCGGGCTTGAACATACAGGCGTGAAAATGATTTATTTATTTATTTATTACAGGCACACACAGGTCACAGTCATACATAATCATAGCGCATCTCAAACATTTTATAAGGACTTGACAGTAACCATTAATTAATAGACACAGATTAATTAATAGGTTTAATTTAGTTACCAGCGACGTATTGATATATTACTCGTACCAGTCATTTGTTTGTTTCCCAATAAATAAATGAGATGTTTACAAGTTTTGTTGGAGGGAAGCTGATAATATCACCATCAACATGATTTATAGCTTTAGTGAAGTGATCACTTGTATTAAGTTGTTTAGATTTTTGGTCAATGATATCAACATGACAAATGGTTTTGATATCAACACTAACCTACCTAGTGTTGACTTTTTTGGAATTTTCATATTAATTTGTTCAATGTCTATACCATTTAAGCATGTCCTAATAAAATGTAGGTAGAGATCGTCTTATCTGTGCCCCACGCCTTATCTCTACCTACTTTGTTTTTTGTGCCACTGCGTAGACGCCCAAGTCGCTGTGGCAACCGACATGTAACCAAAACAATTACTTCTCAGTTACCACCGCCAAAACCTGTGTTAGTTGCTAGATACAATAAATTATTATTATTATATGTAAAGTCATAATTTGTGGCCATGCTTCCAGGAATCAAACGCACCGAATAATGTCCCGTCCAATGATTACTTTGTACCAGCATCAAAGGGCCAAGTTTCCTTTCCGCCCAAATGAGCTTTAAACTAATTATCTCCTACAACTATAGTAGTATATGCAGTTAAGTCAAGATAGTTATAGCTATAACAGTTCGGTTTAGTATTTAAAAGCTTTTATTGAACTAAGTTGGCCTATAATCTTGCAATACACGTTTGAAGACTGATGAGGATAAATAATAATAAATAAATAATAACCCAAGACATGCCACGCTGGGCCACTCAGCGCCATCTAGCCCCAAACTAAGCCGAAGCTTGTACTATGGGTACTAGACAACTGATAAACTTACATAAATAATTTCTTTTTGTAAATAAATACATATTATACATAGAAAACACCCAGACAAATACAAACAGACATGTTCATGCACACAAATGTTTGTACTGTGTGGGGATCGAACCCACGACCCTTGGCTCAGAAGGCAGAGGTCACTACCAATTGTGCCATCGAGCCAGTCAAAGTAGTAGTAGGATAGCTTTTTAACACTCAGAATATGCCTAAGTAGGCTTAGGTATCTACTTATATTTGGTCATGGCAATTCAATAAACAGATGTGTTTAAGTATTAAACCAATGGTAACTAGCTACCTACAGATTGTCAAATAAAAATTGACATCATACTTGTATGAAACGTAATTTACAAAAAAAAAACGTTAATAAAATATAATAATTAAAAAATGGGATTTAAGGGAGTGGCCTATCATCTTTTCGCTTCAATCCAACCTGCCCATGGTACATCCTGCTAAATAACAAAGGCGCTGACAGCCGACTGGTGGCGGTATAACCATCACATTGAATACGTATACACATACAGACTGATGACGGGCAGTAGCGTTAACGGAGCGAGAAGCTACGCCCTGCGATCGCCAATCCGCCTACCCAGCGTGGCGTTTACGGGTATATCCTCCAGATGTCTGCCCTAAGGATAACTACTACCACAGGAGAGGCCTTTGTCCAGCAGTGGACTGCAATAAGCTGATGATGACATGATGAATTAATGTCATGAACACTTAGGTAATGTAACGAGTATTTGGTAATGAAAAATGATAAATAAAAATATATCTCGTCTGATTAGATGGGTCGCTCTTCCACGTCTCCTCTACCAATCGACCTGGTACTATCTTTAAAAATGAGCCCAAAACATACAACTAGACGAGAAACCAAACCGTATTTCAAGTTCAAATTAAATTAGTCTTCCAGATCACCCACTAGATGTTTCCTTAGGGAAACCCCTCGAATCAAATTAGAACGACGTGACAACTCTCTTAAAAGTTTTTTTTTTAAAACGATCGGTTTCCTCTTTATACCTGTACTTTGATCAATATACCTGTGCAGATTCAACATGGATTTGTAAGAGTAACAATAAAAGTAACAAATTAAATAATAATGAAATATCAGTAAACATCACATACATTGCTTCGGTCCCAAAGTCAGTAGCTTAAGTAAGCACTTGTTTATGTGAAAAAAAACTGCCTTTGTTTCAGAAGGCAGGGGTCATACCAAATGAGTCACCTGGCCAGTCAATTAAGCAAACTTACATAACTTTAAGGGAAGTCTTACTTCCACCACTATACCTCCGCCACCTATCATCTTTTCGCTCCAAGCCATCCTCACCTACCCGTGGCGCATTCTGCTAAATAATGAACGAGGCTCTAGCAACCTACTGGTGCCGGTATAACCATCACGATTGAAGGCACAGCTAAACTACAGGCTGATCCCGGGCAGCAGCATCACCGGAGCGAGAAGCTACGCCCTGCGATCGCAAACCCGCCGGCCCAGCGTGGCGATTATGGATATAACCTCTAGGTGTTTGCCCAAAGTGACGAACACTGAAGAGCCCTAGAGTCTAGCAGTGGACTGTGATAGGCTGATGATGAAGATGACTTTATCATTCTTGCAATAACTGCATATGTGTAAAAATCCATTGTTGTACTTACTATATTTAATATACTGACGTTCAAGCTCCATCTGTTTTTGTTTATAAAACCAAAATTATACCATAATTACATAAAACATTGCCTTAGAGCATCACATTCGGTCTATAATGAGCGATGCAGTAACATAAGCATACAACTTGTTTATTTATGTTCGTATCTGCCAATATGATCTACAAACTTATGATCGAAGTATTCCAAGATGGCTATTTTCGTGTTTCCAATCAAACTTCCTAATGTAGCCTGAAGGATCCGAGTAATGAGAGACGACCCACAAGTTTATTGGAATTAGTCATAAATTACGAGAGTTTTATAGGCTACTAGCAAAACGGCCCGGCTTCGTCTGTAGGTATAGGTGCAGGATCTGATGGCAGAAAGGGAATACTTCTTGTTTGCGTTCGAAGAGGTTTCTTCTACATTTTCACCACTTTACACAATCACAACGAACAAGGCGCTAGCAACCGACTGATATACTGGAAATACTACAGACCGATAACGTGCATCAGCGTCACCGGAGCGAGAAGCTACGCCCTGCGATCTGCCGACCCACCTGCCCAGAGACCTATATCCAGCAGTGGACTGCAATAGTAGTAGTAAATAATGATGTTGGTATAATTTATTTTTGCTACGAGTGTTAACTGTTTCCTATACTAAAGCAACGTTTGCCGCCAATAACACATCCTATTCTCACTATTCGATGTCAGCGAGTTCACAGCAATCTAACTTCGTGTCGTGGAAAGTGGTAACGAGAAAAGTTTATTTTATTCCCGTTTTACACTATGTATTATTTGAAAGTTAAGTGCGTTGCTTTATTTGTGGTTGCTAGGTGAAAATATAGGCCCTTAACGATTTTACTATTCTATTCTCTTCTCATCGGATTTAAATCGAGCTGGGACCATCCCATCTCATCACGTGGGTGACTAGAAGACAACTGAGAGAACATCAGGAAATGGGCAGCAGCTTTATCTGAGTACCAATAAACCTACGGAGCAGAGAATCAAAGGCACGGACATAGCTCAACGGATTAATAAGCTGAAGTGGCAGTGAGCTGGCCATATTAGCCGCAGAACCGATAACCGTTGGGGTAAACGAGTTCTGGAGTGGAGACCGTGTCTCGGCAAACGTAATGTAGGTGAATGACGATTTGCGCCGGACGGCTGGCAAGTGCTGGATGCGAGAGGCCCAAAATCGATCAAGGTGGCGAACATTAGGAGAGGCCTATGTCCAGCAGTGGACTGACACAGGCTGATGATGTTGATGATGAATAAACCTACTGTGGTTACCAACCCCCCTGCCAAGCGTGTTATCTAAGGCAAATCTACCAATAGGGGGAGGCCAATGTCCAGGAGTTGCTGGCTGATGATGATGATGATGACAGATCCGAGTCCACATAAGCTTTGGTCACTAAAGGCGCCGCCGTGAGCGCACATGGCGAATAAGTTTAAAATGTTAGTCCATTTCAGTCGAATTGTAAGTCCAACGCTAATTTTCCTCCACCTATTTTCATAATAAAAACTCGCGTGCATTCTGTTAAGCCACATAATTTATTCTAGTGCCTTTGAATGTGCCTAATGAAAGGAAAGAGATGCGTTTTAATGTAACACCGCTTTGATGCAAAATAATTATTATGTATGAGCAAAAAACCGGGCAAGTGTGAGTCCCACTCGCGCACGGAAAGTCCGTTTTACCTGGTTAAAAAATCACTTGACATCGGGATGTAGGTAAGGCCCCCTTAACATACATCATCACCATTAACCTATTGCAACCTACTGCTGGACATAGGCCTCACCAGCTGTGCAAACATCTAGAGTATAAAAAAGTCGAATAAAAGTCGAATAATGGGATTATGTTTTCACCCTTCGGGTACCTACGGATCTCTAAAAACGGTCTTTCAGCACACGGTGGCCACAAGCTTTGCCTTTTGACGGAACGTATGTGAATTTTGGTTGTTTAATCTCAACGTTAATTACGTTTCCTTTTACGACGGTAGCTTTTGATTATGTAATTTTGGTCGGAGATAAACACAATTTTGTGTTTGTTTAACTAATTTTGTGTTTTGGACCAAGATACGTCGGGGTAGTGGTTTTCTTCACATGTTCTAGAAGGATTTACGGTTAGGGCACAACATTGTTACATCAAACATGACTTTATAAGACTCGCAGATTTGTAGTGGCCTTCTGAACGAAGAGTTATGGGTTATATCGCCACCCGGGACAAACATTTGTGCGATGAACATTTGTGTTTGTTCCGTGTCTGGTATTTGAGTACATATACATCTGTGATACCTTCGTTGAACACACTTGTGTGCCGTAAGCTTAAGCTGCTTTGTTTGTCTTGGGATCGGAGCAATGTGAGTATATTACCTGATATTTTTTGTTATTTACAAGTTTACATTACCTATAGTTACGCAAAATGCGAAAACTTTTCGAATTCTTAAATAAACCGTGTTTTAATTATGTCCACAATTCGACATGCTATATAAACATAAAAAAAAAAAATTATACATAGAGACGAATTGAGAACCTCCTCCTTTTTTCGAAGTCGGTTAAAAATGGTCAACCGTTTCATAGCTTACTCTGAAATATACCTACTTGCGTGAACATTACTCTATACGTGCAACCATCTGGAGAATAGCAAGTTAACTCGATATAATAACATATCAATCTTCAGCTCGAGTTGACAAAGATGTATACGAGTAGAGTTCAAGAATAAAAGAAAAAAAATTGCGATATATTTCGTCGATACATTTTCATTTCTAAAAGTATCATTTTTCTCCTTTTACTTTTTGTAGGCTATAACCAGGGTGCACTGGAAGGTCCATAGGTGGGAGTAATTAAGGACGATGTAGCTAGCTGAAGCTGCTTACTTTAAATTAATTAAAGCTTATTATGTATGTATACAACATAAGGTTGTATATTTGTTTATCGATGATATATGATGCAAGATAACTTAAGTTTACTTTTCTGTAGGATCTGCGATTTCAAGAAACTGGTTCATTGTTCATAAAAAGGTAACAAACAAATACACAAACTCCCTTTTGCATTTAGAATATTAGGTAATACGAATGAAAACAAATTTGAATATACATCTGAAGTCAAGAACACCTACACTGATCAAATCTACTTAAAGGGTACCTATAAGATCTGCTTCCCGTAATAGAAATCATACTACACAAAGGGACAGGTCGCGCCTTTGCGATAACGACCCGAATTACACCGATAACCTATTCCAATATCCAAATCAAGTTTTAGAAATACCAATAAACCATATTGCCAAGTCTTAGAGTACATTTTAGAACGACAGTCACACCATCGGCGCTGCAGCAGACTTCGGAACGAGGTATAGAGGTCCCAATGTCCGACCCCCATTTCCATTTCAATATCAAACGGTACAGTTTATGCAAATGAGAAATGTAGAGATGTCACAATTTGGTGCGTCTACCCTAGATGATTGGGATTGGATTTTTGGGATAATGCTGTTAAGATTAGAGTCTTTATCTATGTTAGGAAAGTCTAGTATCTGGATATATGAAACTTAAGTAATTGTATGATAGAAAAGCTATTGGCTACTGATAGAAATGAATTTCTTTTTATCTTCATCCTTATCACGATCGCCAGCATTTAGCAGTCCACTGCAGGAGATAGGCCTCACCAACTGTTTGCTACTTTATTACAAACAATACTGATAGGGCAACAAACTGGAGGATATACCCATAATCGCCACGCTGGGCAGACGGGTTGGCGATCGCAGGGCGTAGTCTTTCGCTCCAGTGACGCTGCTGCCCCTTACCGGTTTGTGGTATTTAGCTACGCCTTCAATACGGATGATGACAAGGTATGAAAATGAAGAAAATAATTAGTCCGTCTCTTAGATAATAAAAAAATATAAGACCCGTATTTTTTGTTTTGTCGAAATAACAAGAAAATACTTAGATATAGCGCATTAAAGTTACGGAGTGGGGGCTAACTACGTCACATTAGAGTATATTTTGTACTCTAACGTGACGTCATGTGACATTTAAAATCAATGTATCTTCGTAAGTTTATGAACAAGAGGCAAAATAAAAAATACGTATCCAATATTTTTCATTAATATATCTGATGGACATTAAATTATTTTTTAGTCATCATCCCAATTGTGATGGTTATATCTTCATCAGTCGGTTGCCAGCGCCTCGTTTGTTGTTCGGCAAGATGCACCACGGGCAGGTGAAGTTGGCTTGGAACGAAAAGATGATAAGCCCTCCCTTGCATCCGAATGAACAATGAACATTATGAAAAACAAAATTTCAAACATCTAAAAGTTTATACACAACATCAATCATTCGCAACGCTCGAATCGATTAATTTAATTGAACATCGATAATAGTATTCGATTGCAGATGCAGTATTGGAACGTCAATCAAATAGCTGTCCGTCCACTTCATAAAAAATTAAATCGTGCATCAATTTTTCGATGAAAGATTTCAAGATTGAAATTTATGCATGTAGCCTGATATTTTTTTCATGATATAAGTTTGTATACGTAGAAGAGTATCACCAATGTTATCATCATCTTCATTGCAGTCCACATAGGCCTTCCCAATGGGAATGTTTCCAGGGTCAAAATAATTACATTATATTTAGTCCGCATTTTAGATTATAAAAATATATTAGACACGTATTTTTCCTTTTTTCATTTAAACAAAAAATAACATGATGTGAATGTTGAAAAAGTGTGATGTGATGAAATTGTGATGCCTTGTATCTTACAAGGCATCACAATTTAGGAGTGGGGGTCTTTGACGTTACTTAGTGGCGAAAAAACTCCCATTCTGTGACGTCACGCGTAATTTTAACGGGCTATAACTTTGTCATTTTTGGTCTAATTTACAAATGAAAAACGTGTCTTTTATTTTTAAACAATCTAAAAGACGGACTAATTAATTTTTTTACGGAAACAGACCCATTGTGTGGCACTTTGCTTGAAGCTGGGCCTCTCGCATCCAATTCTACCCAGTCATCTTGCGCAAATTGTCAGTCTACCTGAAGCCTGAGGGCATCCTAAACTACGGTTGCCTATTACGGTATCCGCTCCAAAACTGGATTACTCCAACGGTTGTCGGTTCAGAGGCTGTTATGACCAGCCCACTGCTACTTCAGCTTGTTAATCCGATGTACTTAATCATGCAAAATGAGGAGATCCGACAGAAAACCAAAGCTCTATCGGACCACCTAATTTCGGATTCGAATTATGATGTGCTAAGTAATAGAGAATAATATATTATATAAGAATATCGCAGCCAAATGACCTCCGGGTCATGTTCCAGTCGGTGAGTAGGGTTTCCGGAGTTCGCGGGGGTTGGAGTTGAGCCGGCATGTTGGTGGCAACTGACAGGTAACTGACCAGTGACTTGCTCGTTGTCACAGCGACTTGAGCTTCTCTTTCGCTTTCCATCAGGCGTAGGGAAGCCATTATGTCGAGCTACTATAAAAAAAAATCCTCGTACTTGTGGGTAACTGGCCCATTTGGCTCATTAGGTAGTGAGCCTACTTTCTAAATCAAGGTTTAATCTGAGGATTGGATCCTGGATGGGACCAGGACGAATGTCATGTTTATTAAAAATCCTGTATATTTGTGAACTGTATAATTACATATTATACATATACAGTACACAAATATACAGAATTTTGTGTTACTTCAAAGTTATGGTAACAAAAGTAAGCCTACGTATGTCCAAGTCCAAAATCAAGATAACAACATAGTGGCATTAAATGGATTTCAGGCTATAATTTCTTGTTATTTCAACTAGCCAGTTGACAGAATCATAAAATATTCAAACAAGACAAACCTGACATTATTAGTGATAGAAGTTTAGTCAGATGTTTATGTGCGGACGAGGGAGTGTGTTGTGAAAAGAAATAATGGCACAAAAGATCGAAATATCAGTGAAAAGTTTTGGTGGGTACCTATGTAGGTACAGTAGTAAATTAATGTAATTAGGAATGTGCCTAATTACATTAATTTACTGATTCAACTTGTTGAGTTTAATGGCATGTGAAGTCGCAGTCAGTATATTCCTTCATACAGAACATAAGATACGCTCTAAAACAGATTTCTCTTTATTAATTTACTTAAACTTTTTAAAATATTACTTGACGGATGATTCTAATTTTAAGAATAATCAATTAATTTGGGTAGTCCTATGTAAGTGCACTGAATAGAAATGTAGTTAATAAAGAATTTATGATAATTATAATATATAAAAAATATTATATAATTTAATGCGAATGCCATAATTTGCTGCGAAGTCATAATGAACCTAATTTAAACATTAAATCAGCAGACACAAGCATATACATTGTTACCCAATAAATCATTTCACGCTCAAATTCCTTTTGATTTCAGATCGCACAAACTCGCAGCTATACAAGGAGTTAGAGAACATTAACTTCAAAGAACTTGCTGAAAGTCTCGAACCTGACAAACGGTAAACAAATGAATGTAGTAAACTCGATGGAAATTTATTATTAAACTGTAATTTGATTTGAAGTGAATTATTTCAGAAAAAAGAAGTCACTTGTTTCGAAATTGTTTGGAAACAAATCAGCGGGTACGTTGTGTATAATAATGTTTTATTGTTTGCTTTATTATTATTTAACTTACCTGATTTCGGTCTAGTGGTCGCCTTGTTACTGTTAAATACCAATCATTGGGTAATCCCTGTGTGAATAAAAAGGCTTAAGTAAAATACAACTAGGTTAGCCTGTCAAGAAATTTCATCATAGTCTTTCAAGTCTATCAGAGTCATGGAACATGTTATCACACAATGTGTTTCATGACTGTATAAGCCAACACGAGAGAGCCAAAAACGATCACAAGCCTGGCAGATGTGTTCCTGTGATGAACAGGTGTCGAGGTAAAGACTAAGACTTCTCTGTACTTTTTCGTCTTTTTTTTTTCAGTCGCCCCGATAGAACACGCCTGGAACCGTAAACCTGATACTCAAATAATTTTATTCCAACGATCCATGAGGTGGTTACTTATTTGCGGGCAGATCATAGGTTTGAATCCAGTTATTGGTATTACGAACATGGATGTTACAAAAATGAGGTAAGTTTTAATGAATTTTTAATCTATTCTTTACAAGGCAAATCTTACCAAAATTACGAACTTGAATGTCTGTATGCATAAATGCATGTACGAGTATGTTAGTTACTCTTTTACGCTAAAACTACTGAATGGATTATGTGAAACGTTTTTTTCTTAATGACTACGATGAAAGCCAAGGTGGCTTTATCGTCATCGCCGGGCTGTTGGGGTAGCGGACGGCTCTCACCCCTATGGGAGGTTCTCACCCCAAGAAGACTGTCACCCTTAGCTATGAAACTTTACTGTATTGCAGCTCGTTACTTATATGACGTTACAATTTCATTCAATGATAATTTCAATGCAAAGCTGCGGTTAACGTTGTTGCACATAATTGTATGCAGCTTTTAGTATACAATGTTTATGTATTGTATTTATCTTAATTTTTTGTTACTTTCAGATTTAAATACTTTTCAGTACGTTTTGTCTACAGTGTCTTAATTTTTTTGTGTCAAGCCACTGCCACGATTCTTTGTGTAAATAGACTTTTCAGCCATTCGATTTCCATTACAATATTAGGTGAGTTTGTGATTATAATATTTCCTTTTATATTGTACAGAGTATCATTAAAATAATATAAGATTATGGTATAAATATGCTAAACATTTTAAAAATAGATACTGGAGGAATAAAAAATTCTATGGTACATTACGCAATGCGATTTTGCCTATAATAGCATGAAGATCTGGATCTGATCTGCAACCCTATTTATGGGCCTAATTTCCAGTGATCCGTTTTTTGCACACTATAAGTTTTTATTGTGCATAAAGATTGAATTAAGAAATAATTACTACACAGTTTAACCAAATACGCGTCTGCATTATAGGTAAGTAGGTAATTATCGTGTGCATTTATTATTATTTTATTTCAGCGTTCATATCGTTTTTCGCTGCAACCACAATAACGACATTCCTTTTCTTACGCGTTGCCGCAAAATGGCCGCATTTGATGGCAGAAATATCTAACTCCGGACTGGACAAGTACATCGATCTGTCTGTTCAAAATAAATGCTTTAATTACACCACAGTATTACTTGCTACAGCTTTATGTAAGAAATTTTTTTCTAGTATATAATAGTCCAGCATAATCTATTACATATTTAACTTCATCAAAAAGGATTCAATGTGGCTCTGTTAACCTTTAACTACCGACGTGGGGCCTGTGAGGCCGAGGCGGCTAGAGATTTTGTTAGATTAACCCCTTCCTCTAGCAGGAAAGCCCCGTACTCTTCAGTACCTGCGAATTTAGTTGCGTCAACGCCGATGAGTGTGGTAGTAATGCCGGCAAACACGATTTCAGTAAGCTATTTAGATTTAAAACTCCAACGAGGCCTCATAGGCCCAACGTCGGTAGTTACGTGACTTTTTTGTTTACGCTAAGGTCAACAAAAAGTGATTTTTTACAGGAACCTGATTGATAAGTTAAAATATAAATGTACCGGGAATGTCGGGTGGTAAACACCGTTTATCTACAAACAATCCAAGAGACTACGATGTCATAGAAATATTTTGGATTCGAATCATGAAACTTTGATTGGAAGCTTAATTGTAAGAAAAAAAAAACAAGAAAAATATGTGCATGTTGTCTACCTAAACTAAATAGAAAATCCTCATATTAGTAATCATGTAAAAAACATGTTTGTTTACAATTTGCTTAAATTATCATGCTCTAATTTTATGTAACTTGGTACTTGGATATTTTTTTTATTTGAAGCATTCCAAATGCAGTTTATAATTTTTATAGTTATTTCAACCCTAAGATTTAAGAAAAAGTAACTTTTTTAGTTCTTGAAAAGTGAAATAATTTTAAATAATTTTTTTTTTCGTCTGGCATTCATTTTTAGTCAAACATAATGCATGGAAATTAAGGCATAAAAGTAATAACTTCAATAAATTTGATTATTATTTTTATCTTTTTATCATATCGTAACATACCAAATTTACAATAGAAACCATAGTTTGAAAAATAATGACACACATTTACCACAATATTTAATGTTATATTAGCGGCCTCTCAGGCCCTACGTCGGTACTAGTGTGACGAAAAACTGACGTCGGTAGTTAAAGGTTAACATCACACACAACAGATAATGCTTGTCCCGAAGGAGGGGCAAACTACGTTGATGAAGTCTTAGTGAAACACACGGGCCAAGATTGTTAGTCGACTTCGAAGGTGTGCAAAATAGAGACACATAATAATTTAGATGAGGGATGTAAGCGATGTAACCTATCATCTTCACGGTCCAAGCCAACCTCACCTGCCCGTTTTGCATCCTACTGAATAACAAACGAGGCGCTGGCAACCGACGGGTGGCGGTATGAACATCACATTTGGTGGTAACATACGGTGTAGCTAAGTACCACAGGTCGATGACGGGCAGCAGCGTCACGAACTTCGTCTGCGAACGAAAACCCGCCTACCCAGCGTAGCGAATACGGATATATCCTCCAGATGTTTGCCCTAGGTGGCAAACAACTGAAGAGGCCTATATCCAGCAGTGGACTGCAACAGTCTGATGATGCTGATGCAGAATGATTTAGAATTTGAAATCAAATTGATACGTGGCGGAGGTAGAACCACTGCCTCTCGTATGGAAGTCAACTGCCATAACCACCAGCGCTATATCCAGAGGGCAATGATAAAAATATACACGTAAACGCCTCATTTTCTCGTGTATGGTTGAATAGCTTCTATGTTCAAATGAGAAGCTGAAAGGAATAAGAAAAATATACCTACATTCTTTCATTATTATATTTTTAGTGGAACATTTACTGGCTCAAAGTACAAAAATATCCCGATCAATGGGTAATCACAGGCGAAATTGTACAGCTTACGAAGCATTTTTGGAGGGAATGTTTCCTTGGTTCAAGGATTTGGGAGTGCCGTTCAGTGTTCCTACAGGAATTTTTTTACAGGTAAGTTTTTAGGTTATATGTCGGGTTGATTACTGAAGCAGGTCGGCATAAATTGGTATTATTGGATTAGTGCTCCAAATTTTCTTATACTAATAGTTACTCAATAAATAAATAATAATTAAAAGTGTCGTTAATTTCAACTTATTGAAGCAAACTTTTTACTATTGACTTTTACTAGTGAAACTTTACAGTGAATAGATAAGTAATATGAAAAAAGTCAAATTACATAATTAAATTTAAAACTGGAAAGGTCTGCTATTTTCTGCAAAATCGAAACCAAAATCATAATAATCCTACAGAAACCTTAGAGAGCTAAATTGGCAGTACGATGGCCTTATCAGCACCAGTATTGACAACTGTTAAAGTGCTGTATGCGAAAAGACCACGATCGATAAATGTAGCGAATTATTGGAGAGGTCTATTATAGACTGATGTGGACTTCACTTAAATTAAAACATGTAATATATACTTTTTCAGTTTATCAACATAATTTCCACTGTGAATTGGAGTTTTTCCGACGTGTTCATAGTATGCATGAGCTTTTATTTGGTCTCCATATTAAATCAGATCAATAAAACTATACTTGAAGCGGACAAAAGAGTGAGTATCAAACCTACTACCATCATCTTATATAATCATTAAAAAAGCATCTGCAAATGCTGCCTGATCACCTAGTCTCAAACTGAGCGGTATCTTTTTGACAGACACGGAAAATTTATTTCCACACTAGCCGATACTAATTTCTGAGGTCAGGCATTTTTATTTTAAAGTTAGGCTTAGGTAAAATAACCTAGAAGATAGCCTCTTGAGGTTAATTTAGTTCTGAGTTATTTTTTATACTAGCACAGCATAGTGATGAACAGATGGAAAGCTTAATCGAAGCCCCAGTCTTTGTGGTTGGCATCAACATGCTATAACATAGCTCTGGTTATACAAGTACAATGAACCCGAAACGCGACCGTAGTCATTTACGATGAACTGTGGTTATTGTTACACTTCTTATCTCTGTAACTATAGTATTTCTGCGAGAAACTGGTCGGCCCTTATTATTTTAACCCTTTCAGGACCATAAGGTTATGGGAGGTAAATCAATCATTTTAACTAGTTAGGATGGTTCATAGGGCTCCTAAAAATCATATTTCTAAATCAAAATACTGAAATAAGTTATAGTTTCCCAGTTTTTTTCTGGGACACACATGTCCCTATGGTCGGTGACGGTCACTTTTTGCTTGTATAATTTCTCTTTAAATTTTTAAGATTCATTAATTTTTTTGGGGGTTTTACAAAATATATCATACTTTAACATATCAAATAATTAAACATGGTAGTTATTTTACAAATTAGTAATAAATATAAATGAAAAATAATTATAATAGAGAGCATTATCAGCCCCTGTGTTGAAATCTGGTCTGTTTTGGGATCCCTGCACCGATACCAAGTAGAGTAGCGATACATCCCAGTGATTAGATGTCTCTATATAGCCCCCATCATATCCATCCAAGTAAAGAATCAGCAAACATGCCTATTCCGTTGTATCAAGGAGTGAGACAAGGGGATATCATTTCCCAAAACTGTTCACTAATGCATTAAATAGACAATATGTTCAAGACGCTGAATTGGGACGGACTTAGCATCAAGCTAAATGGCGAACACATATCTTACTTCCGATTTACAGACGACATCGTCATAATGCTAGAATCGCTGTAGAACCTCCAACAGATGCTGAATGAACTGGCCGAATCTTCTATGTGCACCTACGGATGAACTTGGCTAAAACTATCAACCAAAACCATGTTCAATAAACATGTTCCCCTGAATCGTTTGCTGTACACAGCGCCGCCATCTTCGTAGTTGGTCAAAAATACGTGTATCTCGGGCAGACATTACAATCAGGTGAAAACTGCTTTTGATAAATTGAATAATGAAGAATTCAGCTAGGCGGGGCAGCGTTTGTCGTCGATGCCTACAGTGCCTAAATAGGAAAATCTTCAATTTGTGCGTCCCATTGGTTCTGACATACGTAGCCGAAACGTGGGCAATTACGGTATGGCTAACTCACAAGCTGAAAATTGCTCAGCGAGCTATGGAAAGGACTATGCTCGGCATCTTTCTGCTGAATCGGATCCGAAACAAGATGATCCAACAGAGAACTAAGGCCATCGATATAGCTCTACTAATTAGTAAGCAGAAGGGGCAGTAGACTGGCCATATCAGCCACAGAACACAGAACCGATATCCGCTTCTATATCTAGGAGTCCTAGAGTTGATACCGCTTCTCGGCAAACGTAGATGAAGCGACAATTTGATCAAAATTACTGGTAAATGCTGGATGCGAGAAGCCTAGGATCAAGTAAAGTGGCGAACAAATGAAAGAGCCTATGTCCAGCAGTGGTTGCGAGAAGCCGATGATGATAATAGCAAACAAATGTAACTGCAATATGTATACAAAAATGTTCCCGCACGGGCCATAGGGACCCCGATGTCCCTTTATGTTCACAGCTATGTAGCAAAGTACTCGACATGCACATTTATTTTATAATAACATATGATACAACATACTAACCAACGAATAAATATATCATAATACAAAGTATTCAAAACTATTATTACACCTCGAGACATCATCGCAAAGTTTTCGTTTTGCGCGCCACGCGAACGGTCAACTTCCCATGACCATAGAAAATGGTTGACATGTCAAATGTTATATTGACAACAATAAATAATGAAGTAATACTATCAAAAACCAATTTAAAATAAAACTACATTGATTCCCATGATAGTTATTTAGTTACCTTATGTTTTTGGCATGGGACACACGTGTCCCCGTAGTCGTCAAAGGGTTAAGTTTACTGTAATATCCATCTATAGAAATTTATATTAGAAAATTGGTTATAAGTAGTGGAAGATTTTATAAAGATTCTGGTCTAGTCCATGATAGTTGTTAGCGTCCATCCAATATCCGTGGAAATTAAATTGCTTTTAGGTGCTCCGTACCTTGACTGAACTATTTTCTCCCTAAAATGTTTTGCTAAAAGCCGTTAGCATGAGTTACGACCTGTAAACGCATTCACCGCCGCGCCCATTGTTTAGTGGACGCTAGAGTCGATAGAGATCGGCGGTGCATGTAAAATGATTGATCGATTTTGTCGCCAACATTTAGTTTATACCCTTGTGAAGGTATTTTATTAACAGTGGTGTAAAACTACTCCTATATAAGGGCCTCGGTAAAAGACTTACATAAAAAGAACATTTAAACATAAAAAGATATTTTGCTAATCGGTAAGCGATGTCGCCGAGATATTGTTAGGCAGAGTTTCAGAAATATAAATTTGAAAATTGGTGGGGTATTTTTTATTGATCATTATATTTTGAGCATTGTGCTCTCGCAAAGGTATCTTGTCTTAAATTTTTAGCAAAAACACAGTAATTTCACATCCATTTTTAAGTTTATCAGTTAGTATAGTGCAAGCTTCAGCTTAGTTTGAGACTAAGTGGCCCAGAGTGTGGCAAGTCTTTGGTTTTATTTTATTTGTTACATATTGATTTGGAAACTCGCCTAAAATGTTATATGACGTTTAATAGCGCATCACAGCCTCTTCATTTATCTTTTTCAGTTCTATCATCCGTCTTTCTGGTCGAGGGTCCGCGAAGACTACACTAAGGCCACTCGTCTAGTCACCGCTTTCGACAACATCATTAGCGGAGTGATCTTGGCATCATTCGCTAGCAATCTGTTTTTCATATGTCTGCAAATGTTTCATATTTTGGCGTATGTATTTACTATCTGTACTTTTTAAGAATTATGTCTGTTCCCATACTGACTTTTCCTTTTCTCACTTTCTATCAAGTGAAAAAGAAACCGCTGTGCTAAATAAAAATATCCAATATTTAGCTTACGATGCTACTATGGTATAATTTAATTTAAATTATTATTCCACAGACATGGATTACGAGGAAATTTATCTTTCGGTTCAATTGGGTAAGCATCACATATTTCGTGAATCTGATAAGTTTAATTCAATACATATAACGTAAACAAACAAAGTATATATCGTTAATGACTAGCCAGTTACTCAACAAAAACAAAAGACGACAAAATTAAATATAATTGCTTTTAAAATAAGAACAACAGAGCTCCAAAACAACTCTGTTTTAATTTAGAATTCCCAAAAATTCCAAGTTAGCAAAGATTGGTTTAAATCAACGTGACCGGTTATATAAAGCTTTGCACAAGCGAGGAATGACCTTGAAGGAAATCCTTGATGTGTTTACTTTTAATTTTGTTTCCAAGGTGTAAGAACTCACCAAGTTTGACGAAGGTTCAGTCTAGAATTCTGGGGAGCACTCGACTGCTTTCCACAATCGGGAGTAGGGGAATTTGCACTGCCGGACTAAGAGTGGCGGCCGCTTATCTTCTGCGGTTGGCCAGGGCAGGCAAGAATGCGGCCATATGCTTCGGCGCTACCCGAGTCCCTGCAAGCCGTTTCCCACTGGTGACACAATGGGGCTTAGTGGGTATTTCCTCCCAGTCTAGGAGGTGTGAGTCTCACACACCACGTCATCTCTAAAGTAAAAAGTTGATCATAAATGCGGTTCAGACTAAGAGAGACCAAAACTCCGAAATATTGACAATGTTAAAATTGCCATGTTTTCATTCATCT
Organism: Conogethes punctiferalis; assembly: GCA_031163375.1. Classification (NCBI taxonomy): domain Eukaryota; kingdom Metazoa; phylum Arthropoda; class Insecta; order Lepidoptera; family Crambidae; genus Conogethes; species Conogethes punctiferalis. The sequence continues at coordinate 21,158,551 of CM062078.1, forward strand.
CACCTTACTTAGGAAGCTATCTAAAAGGTGGACCATGATCATGATAAATTCCACATTCTCGTAGATTTTTCACATAAGCCCGGCAATTCATTTCTGTTTTCCACCAAAACAGAAAATGATCAATTGCCTAAAATCTCACGAAAGGATTGTTTTCAGATCACTACAAGGCATCGAGAACATGGTATATTTCATATTCTCCTTCATGTTTGTACTGGGCCGGTTCCTGGCAGTGTCTTTCATAGCTGCAAGTGTACACTCAGCTTCACTTGCGCCTGCGCCAGTGTTGTACAGTCTACCTTCATCTGCTTATTGTTCTGAAGTAAGTGTCAATGACAGCGTTCAGTTAGTTTTTAAAATAAAATTTCTACTTATTAATGAAATGAGGCTTAAGGCCAAATGGAGTGACTAGTTGCGCAGGATAGCTGACAACTGCTAAGAAAATGAGAGAACCCGAGGATCGTTCAAACTGGTGACCAATTGGAGAGACCCATATTCAGCAGTAGAATGCGATAGGATGACTGTGAATGAAATAAGGAGAGATGAAAATTTTACTAAGACTCCTTTTCATCTTAAACTTCTTTTTGTTCGTCGTTTCTTATTATTTCTTGTACATTTGTTGAAACAGTGATTTAGCTTTTGTTACATTGCAGGTGCAGAGATTTCTAGAACAAATTCACGGTAGTACTGTAGCGCTTTCTGGACTCCAATTTTTTTACGTGACTAAAGGTTTAGTTCTGTCGGTTAGTATCAACAAGTTGGTTATTTATTTATATTTAAGTTTTTTTATTAATATGCGTCCCTTTATTGGCCTTTCAGAACGACTTCTTTTTAATTTAACTGTCATCACAACTTTCATACCTACTTTCTAAATAATATTAAGTCGTCAAAATAAGAAGTCTTCACCTTACGTCATTCACTGTATAAAATACTTACGTGTTTTATTTTTTTACAATTTATTAAAAGGTTATCTTTTTAGGTCGCAGGTACAATCGTAACCTACGAGCTGGTGCTGATCCAGTTTAACGGAGAGGATTAGAGAGATCGCTGTCAGTAATTTTATTTGATCTTTTTTATAGATATTTGTTTATCGCTAATGATATTCTAGCATATTCTTGTTGTCAACAAGAATGATCATTAATCTTATTGCTTTTTTTAAGTGTTGTAGATTTGGTGTATTTTGTTTTTGTATAGATCAACATAATTACATTAAAGTGGCTTCTCAAGATCTTTCGATGTTTATTTGTGTTTTATTTTGGAAAATAATGTTTAGAGTCAGCTTCAGATTGATATTACTCAATGAAGAAGAGTAAAGCAACTAGACTTGTGTACTCGTGTTTATTTAATAAAAATATTTTGTGAGAAAATAATTTTTCAATGTTTTAATCTAAATCTGTTCCACTGTCATTACAGCAGGATATCTTCAGGCCATGTAGAGTTACGATTTGAGCTAGATTACTGGCAAGATAGTTCAAGAATTATGGGTATATCCTCCAGATGTTTGTACTGTGGCGAACAACTGGAGAGGCCTGTGTCCAGCAGTGGACTGTGATAGGCTGTTGATGAATGCGAGAAGTTCAGGATCGAGCAAATTGGTGAACAATTGGAGAGGCCTATGTGCAGCAGTGGACAGCGATATTTAGAGCTTAAAAAATCCTATTTTTGAACAAGATCTTGAATTTTCCCAACAGTTTCTAATGGTTATAATATGTACTTATAAATTACCTGTTCAGTGTCTGGATTTAGAAAGACCTACTAGCTTTTGAGTGCTAATATTTTAGCAAACCCAAATATTTGTTACGCCTTACTGCTGAGCCTACGAACAAATTACATTTCTGAAGAATCATGTCCGATATACTTGGTGTCCTACTTCACTGGGATGCTATGGACCATTATTTAGCGGTATCATTTTTCTAGTGCTACTCATATTTCTTATTTCAAAGATTTTTACCGCCATCTTTTATCATCGTCATATTTTAGTCAAATAAAAATGTTCTACAAGATTTAGCTTTAATCTACAACAATTAATAGAAAACTAACAAACATCCATGTTTGCAAACTAATGATGAACTATTTACCTAATGCCTTGCAAAGTGCATAGGTAAGAAATGATGATAATTTAATTGTCTGGGCCCTGGTGTTGACCCTACCCTCTGAACCAAGGGTCATGTGTTCTTTGTCTATGTCGATATAAAAACTATTGAATATTTAATTAGTGCCGCAGTGCAATAGAAGGTAAAAGGAAAAGAAATAAAGATTTGAGCAAGAATCACGTTCGTATGCCATTAATTTTTAATGATACGGTTATCCAACCGTAAGCTGAAATGAATGAATGCTTCTCGTCCGAATGAAAAGGGCACATTTTAAGTGGAAATAAACGTGAATATTTCACAGGAGTACGTGTTCGGCTTTTTGCAGTACTTTAGGCATAATTTTAGGTGTAAAACGGATAAAATTAACAAACTTTACCTGTTAAGAGTACCTACAGAGTATATTGCAGTGCGTACATAGTAAACAATTAATTCAATTATATTGGGATGTAAGCGACTCATATTTTTTTCTTTTTTTATTTATATATAGATAGATATGTGATCACTACATAATTATCTATATATAAATACATACAAAACTATAATTTCATAATCAAATTCATAATCTTAATGTCGTTAAGAATTCGTCCAAAAATGTATCTATTATAGAAAAACCTAAAAAATAGCAGTGAATTTATTTCGTTTTATAATCATCAAACCATCTACCGAAGTGCTTGAATAAACAATAAAACTGAAAATCACCTTCGATTTATTAAAATATAAAGGCTGCGATAGCGATTCGTGTGAAATGCTCATAGTATTTGTTATTTGGAGTTTTCCTTACATTTCAGGTAGTTGTTTTGTATTTTTTTCTTTTAATCTAGTTTTAATATAACGTAAGAAAGCCTACACACACGTGAATAGATTCTAATTGTGTAAAATAGACTAACCCATACTTGTCGTGTTCGAAATGTGGATTCTACTGAGAAAAACCGACAAGAAACTTTATACTTAATCTTCTTATTTCGTTATTTTTTCTCGCAATTATTATATTATCACACGTAACCGACTGAAATTCCATCCACATCATCTCGATGGCTGGCGATCCTCGACTGTACGTTTTATGAGGAACTTCTTGCCTCGCGCATCGGTTTTGTGGAACCAACTTCCTGCGGCAGTCTTTCCGAACAGCTACGACCTGGGAACCTTCAAGAAACGAGCGTATTCATATTTAAAAGGCCGGCAGCGACCCTAAACTCGGTCAGAGCTGCGGGTGTCCATGGGCGGTGTCGACTGCTTACCATCAGGCATCACACTTGCTCGTCTGCCGCCTCTCGCATAAAAAAAAAAAAAAAATTAGGTAGGTACAGTGTTTGTCATCTAATCAAACCTTTCCCTGAAAAAATAGGATTAGACATACCACCAAAAGCAAACCAGATATCCCTAGGCTCCAACAAGCTGAGGTTTGACGACGTCTGTGACAATGTGTGCAAAGACCTGCCCAGCGATGACCGACAGCCCGTTTGCATGATGTTCAGCAGGTACAAGAGAGGGTACCAGTTCTTTGTCAACCAATGTCACGCTAAGCGAGCGATTTGTAAGGAGAATTTAGGTAAGTTGTAATTTGTTGACCCGATAAATTAATTTCATCATCATCATCATCATCAGCCTATTACAGTCCACTGCTGGACATAGGCCTCTCCAGTTGTTCGCCACTTAGAGAAACATCTGGAGGATATACCCATAATCGCCACGCTGGGCAGGCGGGTTGGCGATCGCAGGGCGTAGCTTCTTGCTCCGGTGACGCTGCTGCCCGTCACCGGTCTTTAGTAAATACTAAATACACGTAGCTAAATAGCTACGCATTCAATTGTGATGGTTATACCGCCACCAGTCGATTGCCAGCGCCTCGTTTGTTATTCGGCAGGATGCATCACGAGCAGGTGAGGTTGGCTTGGAGCGAAAAGATGATAGGCCGCTCCCTTACATCCCAATCCCAATGAATTAATTTATTAAAATATAAAGGGTTTGATAGTGGAAGCAGGTAAATCGTATAGCCTGTACGATTTTTTCTGTACAGTTAATAAAATACTAGTCAAGGGATGACTGAATTTTGGGCTTTCTACAACAGCTTCTTTATAATTATTATGATGGATTGTTTTTTTTTACGCTCTAATAATTACATATATGAGACTTAAGCTTGATACAACTGAATAGAGCAAGATAAGTGCAGAATTAAAAAACTCCCATACAGTTACCTAAGCGAGTTTGTTAGTTCTAGCCTCTTCCAAGGGTACAAGATTTTAAACGGTTACCGCTAAATTTCTACGCTTTTTAGAACTTAACAGAAGTTTTTACCCCGATTAAATGTAGGGAGAGGCACTTTATGAATAAACAGGCTTACCCACCAGTGAAACCCGAATTAAATGGGATGTGCACAACTGAATATAATAATATGTAATAACATACAACTCAACCGACCCTGTGCACAATTCGGGTCAAACTTTTGAAATAGCAATAGTTTGCATCTGATTAAACCCTTCGCGCTGAAGAAAGTAGAGTCTAACTAATAGACATGACAGATGGACGGGGTTGCCTGTTACGGCCATACATTCGGGTCACTACTCGTGCTTAGAAAGGTGACTTCCTGTCCTTTTTAGGGGGGTTGTATTACAATGTACTGGAATAATACAAAAACGACTATGGAAGGCATACCTTTATACTTTTTGGTTTGGCGGCATCGCCACCAAAAGTGCCAACAAAAACATTCAGTTAAAAAACTAACAAGAAAAAATTGAGCTAGACTTAACAATTTTTTAAAATAAAATGTTCATATATTCCTTAATAAACTTTCACCAAAAAGTTGGAGGTAAGAAAAAATCCATTAAGCCCAGATATTTTTATGGGGGTTGAAGGATGTCCTCTTAAGGCAGCCAAAGAGCCCCCACTTACTTTCTTCAATGCACTAGATAGGGTGAGCCCCACTTATGTAACCTAGTTTTCCCAGCTGTCCCGTCCGTGGTGTATGCGTAAAGCCACTCCAGATGAATAAAATAAATAAACACAAATATAACAAATATCAGACAATATCACATACATTGCTCCGACCCCAAAGTTAGTAGCTTAAGCACTTGTTGTGTTATGGGAATCAGAACAACGAAGGTACCACAAATAAATACTTTAATACAAATATAAACACCCAGACACGGGACAAACATAAATGTTCATCACACGAATGTTTGTCCCGGGTGGGAATCGAACTCATGACCCTTGGTTCAGAAGGCAGGGGTCACTACCAATTGAGCCACCGAGCCAGTCTAATTATGGACCAAATTCCTTTTTATATTTTGTATGTTTGAACCATTTTCCAGTTTTCTTGCAATTTATGTGTAGGTTGTCACGTGTTCAGTAATACTTCCGCGCCAGTTATTCTTTTTAAATACCATCGAGTCTAGTTAAATCGCTCCACCATTGCTAAATGTCTGCCCGCACGTCGTTACTGTGACTACTTCAAAATTTAAAACATATTTTCTGGTTTTCTTGTGCAGTGTAAATGTAAAACGGGTCCAAATTCCAGGCACTACACAGAAACTGTTGTTTTGTTGTTATTCGGTCGACGAGAATGTCACGACTTTTTTTACAAACTAGTTTTTACAAAACATTTCACAAGTTTTAAGTTTGCAACAAATATTTCATGGTAGCTTGATCATATGCATCCGTTCATCCTTGGACTTAAAGCATGCTATAGCTAATTCTGACTGAGGAACACAAGTTTTTTTTTTATAGTGGCTCGACATAATGGCTTCCCTACGCCTGATGGAAAGCGAAAGAGAAGCCCAAGTCGCTGTGACAAAGGGCAAGTAACTGGTCAGTTACCTGTCAGTTGCCACCGCCATGCCGGCCCAACCCTAACCCCCCCACGAGCTCCGGAAACCCTACTCACCGGCAGAAACTACTAACAGGTTACTTACTTTGATGAATAGCATACGAACGATAACGTATAGCTGCCTTAATAACTTATGAGGAACATATCTGCTATAAATTCTACTCGTATGTTCCTTTTTTCTATTCTATATTTTGTTATGTCTTACTTCTTGAAGTAACGTACGCATGTAAATATATTTTTTGATTCTAAGACTTGTCTTACATTCAAAAATTTTATAATTACATGCCTAAAACCTAAGTCCTAAGAAGTTTAACACCTAAATCCTAAGACTTGGCTTACAGTCAAAAAATACATTTACATGCGTCCACAATATATTTAGTTCGTGTGGTTTCTGGATTAAGAGTGGAACCACCACCTGTGACGACGACTAAAGGAATGTCAGGAAATAAGTAGCAGCGCTTACCTGGGTACAAAATAATCCCTACAGCGGTAACCAACCCGTCTGCCAAGAGTGGTAGCTAACGAAATTCACGGGAACAAAAAGTTACTATAGATATTGCATTCCCTATTTAAACCAATTTGTTTCCAAATGACCTCAGATTTAATGAATATAACCGCGCTAAATACGACTTTAAGTATCAGCAATTTGGAGCACTCCTTCAAATTGAGGATTCAAGTGAAAGTCCTCAAGTCAGCAAGAATGGTTTTAAAAATTCTTTATGTTGGACGCTTGAAATTATGCACCGCTGATGAAGAGTTGAGAATTTTACTTACTATATTTTTGTATGGACTTTTGGAGAGTATTTGAACTGAACAAAACCGAAGTAGTATTTTTTATAGTAGCTACCTACAAGATAGTGAAGTCCAAAATATCTTTACATACTTATATAGGCTTGAGGACAAGCACTTATAAATAGTCAAAGCAGTAAATTAAAATGAAGTACACTACCACCGGATTCCAAAAGTAGCATTATATCGAGACGAATCGACAAGAAACTCGATAGTAGCTAGCGAGTTTCTTGTTGATAAGAATAGTGAGAAGTTGATAAAAATGATATTAAAATTTAATTGTACTTAATGATAATGAATAGTGGTCTTTTAGATTTTTTTTACATGAAGTCATTGTTCCGAACTGGCTGCATAGCGGATAACCGGTTTCGTTTACTTTTTTGTTTCGTATATTTTTCACTTTTATTTTCATTTTTTTTTTATAAATTCTGCCTGTTGCTAATTTTGTGTCACTAGCAACAGACAGCATTTGTATTAGGCTTCCTTCAGATTGACGTTTAACCGCCATCAAACCGCCGTCAAACCGCTACCCCTGTTCACACTACGAACGCGGCGGGGCGCGGCGTTCAAACTGCGGTTTGGCGGTTGATCCGCTACCCCTGTTGACACTATCGGCGGCGGCGGCCGTGTTTTGACATCGGCGGGCTAGGGCTGCTCTATAGTCAAATTGTGAATATCGATTAAAGTAGAAGACAAATGCCCATCGCGAATCTTACATATGCAAAGTAAGTGTATCTGCACTACGTAGTGTCACTAGGAAAATAACTTAGTGCCGACGTAAGTTCTTTAGTGTAGACTCTCGTAATTAATGGTTCACAATTGGTGGGCAGCAATACTATCTATATTTTGGGTAAAATTTTCAGCTACTAAATATTTTTACCTAGAAGATATACTCTACCACAAGTCAATGTCGCAAAATTTCATGTTCATTAATTCTAAAGAGGTTTGCTCTTGTCGGGTGAGCAATATCCACCACTCCCTGAACTCCGCCAGTGCCTTTAACTCTATTACGTAAAACAGTTCTCGAAGGTAATATAGAATAGGAAAGAAAGGATGAGAGAGGCCACGACGACCATTACACAACAGCTAAGGAGAAAGTTATTTAACTATTTCCTAAGTGATAATAATGGCCCGTTTGCACTATAAAAAAAATTACCTTTCTTTACTCTTTGTCGAAATATTTTCTCAAGAAACTATCCATTTCCATTTAAAATTATTTTACTTTTCAGCTTATTATATTTAGATATTATCGAAACTTTAATAGCACTATACCTCCATCACTAGCTAGTGACATTTCTTCTTCTGTTTTATAGAACGTAACTTTACACGGTTAAAATAAAATATGAAACAAATTTATTTGAATTTATAAATTATGGTGGAAAATATAAGTACACGATGAGGCCACGCTAATTATTTAGAAATGGTTATTAAACTATAGATTCATTTTTAGTTAGCATTTTTCTATACCAAAAATTAAACATTATTTTCTATGAAATACGAAATAATGGAAATCTGAACATGATTAATTCATGAATACTTATATCTACCTATTTTATGTGGCTTTAGGGAAAGGATTTTTTAAAAGAATATTAGTAGATTTTAATTAGTTTTCCTTATTCAATAATATAACATATTCTATTAAATTGAAAATGTAAATTGTAAGTAAATTAAAAGCGCCGTAAACTGCCATCGGTTCCGGTAGAACATGTTGCAAAATCTCGTTCCTACTTCCCTGAGGATTCAAACCACATAGAGATTTTGGTTAACGCCTGTTGTGATTTCCACGGCAGTAAATAGGCTTTCCAGGTGTAACTGAAACTTTTCAGAAGGGCCCTTCTCGTACAAGGCATCAAAAGTTAGGAGTGGGAGTCTTTGACGTCACTCGCTCCCGTAAAAATGCCTCACTGAGTACGTCACGCGTTATTTCAACAGGCTATAACTTTGTAATTTTTAGTCTAATTTGCAAATAAAAAAATACGTGTCTTTTATTTTTTTTTTTGATATAACGCACCCCCCGGCGAATAAAACGGTTATTGCAGAATTGCTATTTTTCAGGAGAAGCAAAAAACCGAAATCGGTGTATTCACGGTTTAAGTTCAGTTGAATACCCGATTGAAGCAGTGCCCTCACTTGAGCAGCTTCATCAAGTGCGATATCCATATTCAAGCTGTGTTTCTTATTACTCATCGTTTATTGTGTCCTCATAAACTTGTTTGTTAGCGAAAACCCCCAATTGAACCGTTATCGACCCTGTGAGATTTGTTTGTGTGCGCGTCGACGATGGCACCGGCATGACTGATGTGTACTTCTCCAATTGAAAGTACCAGGAGTGCATAATCACATAGGAAGTTTAAATTATTCAATTCCTATACAAGAAGCATTGTAATATTTGATAAGAATTTCTTTAAGTATTGTGAGAACGAAAACTCCCATTAGATCTACCGTAAAAACAGGTAGTAGAATACAACATAATACATCATAATTTTAGTATGAAGTAAGTAAATACAATAATTCTTTATTTTCGCAACGCGCTTCAAAAATGGTTACGTTCTGTTAGTAGATACGTAATTGTTTTATTTTTAGTGTTGTTACAATTTAATCGTTACGTTAATGGATCATAATGATTAATCGATGTGAAGAGTACAAATTGTAATCACAGCATGGGTCACCAGAAAGTTAAACGATCACTAGGAATCGTTAATTATTTGCTGTTCGCTTAAGACAATTGTGACAACTGTATTAAATGTGAGTTTATGAAATTTATTTCTTAAGTGAAGATGTTATTATAGATAAAAATACGATAATATTATGATTTAATCAAAACTTAACGTTTGCAATAATATTTGAAGTTTGTAGACGTCAATAAACTTCTCATTTGCAATCAATTTAGTACTCGTGGCTCTCAAATAAGTTAAATTGTACTTCTTCTTAAGGTGACCAGAAAGTAATATAGAACAGTAAACAATCGTGTATCCTATTCCCAAAAACAGAGTTATTAAAGTCATACATAAATTATCTTTAAAGCGATTATCGATGTTTAGATTGTAAAATCATTTGGTACTTGAATCGATTTATTCTCACTAAAGAATCAACTATTATCTATAGCCGACCATCGATCTACAACACTACCAGCTGCCGAACCGCAAAACCGCGACCGCTAGTGTGAACACCTCGGCCGTTTTGCGGTTGATCGGCGGTCGATTTGCGGTAGCCGCCGGGCGGATCAACCGCTAGTGTGAACGAAAATAAACGCTAGTATGAACAGGCGCTTAAAAGCAAAAGACAAAAGTAAAAATACAGAACAGTAAAATAGTAACAAAAGAGGTTGACTACCATGCGGCCAGTTTTTAACACAATTTTTTATTAGGTCGTAGGTTATATCACATTACCTCTAACGTGGCTAATACAATAGAATTACGCTAAATACGAACTGGGATAAAGCGTCAGCGATTTCAAGGGCTCCTCCAAATTGAGGGTTCAAGTGAGGACGAGTACTCCAGTCAGAGGAGGCTTAAAAATTCATTGTGATATCGGAGGCTCCAAATTATTCAGTGCTGATGAAGAGGTTCTAGTGGCTGGTGATATATTTTATGGGCTCTTTGAATATGTATATTATTTTTTGTCTGATTTGATTTTGGGAAATGTTTGATAGAATGACAAATATAGAATACAGATGATGAGGATATTTATAAACCTACTTAAACTTCTTGTATTAGAAACGAAAGGAAAATAATAGCTCTGATCGATAAAACAATGTTGATAATGTTTTTTTTTTATGCGGCAGACGAGCAAGTGTGATACCTGATGGTAAGCAGTCGACACCGCCTATGGACACCCGCAACTCTAATCGAGTTTAGGGTCGCTGCCAGCCTTTCAGATATTAATAGGTACGCTCGTTTCTTGAAGGTGCCTAAGTCGTAGTTGTTTGGAAAGACCGGCGCGAGGCAAGTAGTTCCTCTTAAAGCGTACAGTCGAGGATCGCCAACCATCGAGATGATGAGTATGGAATTTCAATCGGTTACGTGTGGTGCGGTGAAGAAGATGTTTTCCCAAAGTGGGCTGCGATAAGCTGATGATTATGATGAGTTACTTTGTCGCTAATTACTTACTTTTTTATTTTCAGTACTCCACATAGTACATCCGAGCAGGTGTATGAAAAGCTACCAGTTTTTCATGCCAGTTAATTAACAAAGCATAAATTAGCATATTAACAGCAACAAAATTGCATCGTGCCGTACGTGTACATCGAAGGTTGCTTTGCAAAATCTCGTAAACCTAAAATCTTATTTTTCTGTTTTTTTTATGACATGAAATTTATACTAACAAACATTTACTTTTATTTGCCTATTTAAAACGTTTTATTTTTTATAAATACTACTAAAACTTGTATTGTAATAATCAGATTTAAAGAAATATAGCAAGTATTAGAGATTCTACAATTAATCATAAAATGCATTTTACTTTACAAGGGTTAGAATATAACCTCTGACCAACATTTTAAATCTCATTCAATATACACTACACAAGCATAAAAAATAAATTATCTTTTTTTTTGTTGTGTTGCTAAACGCATTTATTTAAGTGTTCACGTACCGAGACCATTTCTCAAACGAAATTTCAAGTATTTATCACTTAGCCCGGCCTGTTTCATTACGTACCAAATTGACGCAGAAAATCTAGATTTTAATCGAATAGTCTGTTTACTCAGGTCTTGAATGGGCGCAATTTGTCTAACACTTTCTGAAATTCTATCAGATTGAACAAACGTATCTATAAATATAATAATCTGTTAAAGCAAACGAGCGTATCTATCATCATCCGCCTATTGCGGTCCACTGCTGGACTTCATCAGTTGTTGGTCACTTATATATTTATTTATTTAAGGTCTACCAACAGTTTTTGCATCAGTACATGCTTTTATAGAATTGCAAACACATGATAAGGAAAACAACATTAGTAGGATACAAAAACTAATTACAGGTAAACACCACATGTAAAATTATAGCTCTCTAAAATTCTATATATAACATTTGGAATACTACATGAAATGAAATGACTTAACATAATTTAATTTAAGGTTGAAGGCCTTAACACAGAGAACGGAAAAAATGCATGCTTTGCACTTCGAATACCAATATAAAATGGATCCACAGTTACACTGTGCTGATTCATCAATCTGCAGAGTCTGGGAACAGCAAACATCTGGAAGATACACCCATAATCGCCACGTTGCGCTGGGCAGGCGAGTTGGCGATCGTAGGGCGTAGCTTCTCGTTCCGGTACACCTATTTTTTTTCAATGGCTTAGTTATGATACAAACACAGCACCTGAGTGTTGTTAGATCAAAAGTAGGTTAAGTGGACTTGCGGTCTTTTACAATGAAAGGTTTCAATTACTCTTTGAGTATGAGCCCGCTATAACGCAGGCGAATTTTTATGTAAAAGTGGCGAAAGAAAAAAATTAAATGTACTCTACTGTAACCACAATACAGCGTATGGAATTTAGATTCTTCTAAGCGGATTTTTTGAGGCGAGGCTTAGTAAAGTGGGCTTCAAAAGGTGAGTATTAAAGAATGAATACTTACGGTGGTAATGAGAGTTTGTTCGTTCAAAATGGAATAAATGTTTCTTAGCAATTGTAACAGACAGTTAAGTTTAAATGTAAAGTAATGGATGAAGATTACAAATCACCGCTTTATTGCTTTCTGTGGGACTTTTTGAGATTTGAACTTCTCAGGAGGTGGTAGGGCTTATTCGCCTGGCTGGCGACCACCGTACACTGGAAAACACAACTGTGAAGTGACTTCAGTTGCATTTCGGGATCAGTTGGTGTACAGTTAGAGCTATTTTGCAGGAGGACAAGGATGGAGTCAAGGAACAAGTGATACGGTTAAAGAATTTTTATTCCCAATAAGACAATTTACAGTCACTTACATGAGAACATTATTAACGTTATGCAACTAAATACAAAAATATAGGTAGTACGTCGTTCGCGTGCGTGTACAAATATTAGGCAGGTAAATACTCACCTAGTGCAATCTTTCAATTACGAGTAGGTATGACTAAGTACTTTTCAAAATATGTTGTGCAAGTTTACTTTTGAATGCACTAAGTGAGCTCACATTTTTTATGTCCGAGGGTATTTTGTTATACAGCTGCGCTCCTTCAAAAGTTATCATCTTTTTTCCATAATTGGTTCTTATTTTGGGTAGTACGAGAAAACTAGGCGAGTGCTCCGTTTGGTGAAGTGTTTTACAACGTTAAAGGTTATATTAGTATGGAGAGAGCTTTTCAAAATCTTTTTTATTAGTATACAAATATTGTAAGTATATAATTGCTTAATATTCATTATTTTGGTTTCCTCATATACGTGGATGTTAAGTAATGATATTGAAAAAGAGTTTTTATTATTTTGTTTTGTGCAACTTGAAGATAAGCAATTTTTGTAAGTGTTTTTCATAAAAACCTATACAAATAAAGATTATTTTGACTTTTGACTTTTGTATTACAAGCATTTCCCCAAATCTCTATTAAGTATAATAGATGTGGTTTAACAAGAGAGTTATATATGGTGTGACGTAACCGACGTGGGATGCACCTAGCAATTTGCTTAAGGGAACCAATAAGAGATATTAGCTTGGGTCTGACGTGTTCAATCTGCAAGTTCCACGTCAATCCGTCATCAATCCTAAGACCAAGATATTTCTCGTTACTTTTCTGTTTTAATTCAATTTCGTTTATTTTCAGAGGTTGAAATGCTTTTATTATTTTATTTTTTGCTTTGAATATTACAAAACAAGTTTTTTGTGCATTAATTGTTAGGAGATTATAATTAAACCAGGAGACTAGTGTATTCAGATCATCTTGTGCCTTCAGAATAATGTCATTAATATCAGATCCAAAATAGAAAAGACAAGTATCATCAGCATATAACGTTATTTGCCCGTGCAAATTGAGTTCATTTATATTATTAATGTAAATTGTAAAGAGTAGGGGCCCCAATATTGTGTGTGATTGTGTGTGTGAGTGATTCGTTTAGTTACCTACTTGTTTGATGCCGTCTGTCTTTCTCTTACTATTATATGAAGGAAAGGTAAGGCTAGACACTACACATGGCTAGTTTTGATATTAAAAATAAAATGCCCCATTTTCACAATCATGTCGACCAAATCCTGTTTTCTTATAAGTTCATTTTCAAAAATTCTGAGATAGGTTATTATTTTATTAGAAGTGTGATACTAAAATATGAAAGCAGACTTCTATATGACCAGTAAAATTATGGAATGGAAAGTTATATACCTCAATAGGTACTATAAATCATAAAGATAGAAAAAGGAAACCATAACACAGCCTTTTTGATTAAATACTAAAAAGATAACATAATATAAATGGAAACAATTTCATAAAGGTGGCCAGTTTCATAAGTCACGTAGTGCAATGACGGGCCGTAATCTCGCAGAAGGGCAAAAACAGGGATATATTACAGGATCTGGCCGCATCAGATTCATGAGATAACAAAGGTGTTAGTATAATATATGTATGTTTATGTTAATATAATTATATGAAAGCGAAAGATGAGTCGCTCATTACGTGGTTGTTGTTTATAGTGCAGGTTGTGAATATCAAGATGGTGAGACCATTTCTTTGAAAGCACTTTATAGGATGCAGCGTTGATTTTATGTAAGAGAGAACAAAATGAGAACAAAAGATTGATGTAGTTAATATAATGTCATGTATAGTAGGTACTTTATCAGCAACGGGTGGTCTCGTCATGTTGAAATCAAATTGACGGGACCACAAATATTTTTTTTTATGCCACCCTCTAGTCTTCTACATAATTGACTCTATAGTTCATTCGCGTTAAGAAAATAGTGACTGACAGGTCACTGACAGGCCACTAGCCAATTAAAACGCTAGTCAGTCACTATTTTCTTAACGCGAATGAACTATAATGTAATTTCCATTGGTGCTGCCCTCTAAGAATCTGTTCAAAACTGTGTAGAAGTCCATCAAACTTGACCTTACATTTTCGAGGAGTTTCGCCGACAACTTCAACAGCTCAACAAGAAGGTAAAGTAGGTATGGTGAAAACTTTTATTGTGTCGTGCATTCCTTACATTTACTTTCCCAAATTAAAAAAAAAACCCTTCAATTAACTAAACTTTTGTTGCAAGATATAAATTTTCAAAGAAAAGGTCGGATGTCCAGAAATAAAAATGTTCAAAATTATATTAGATTACAAACAAACAGAACTTAATTTTTCCTCGGATCCATGTACGGATAAGATAAGGTTGTAATTAGTAAAGTTGCTGGATAATTTGACTCGATCTCTTTTTCACGTCGGGGACAAAGCGGTTCGTGACGAGATAAAAAAAACATTTTTTATAACTTTTTTTTTCGAATTACAAACTGTAACAGGGCAGGTGAGTCTGCAAACATTGGGTTTCATATACCTATATAAATGTTATTGTTGATACAATTAATGATATTTTGTTTTGTTTTGTAACCGATGACGACTTAAAACCTGCTGGATCTTCAAGAAATCGACGATAAGAATACAACTCCAAAGTTATTCATGTTCAATTCATGAGATAGCAAAGGTGTTATACTATCTCGCTTTTTATACAAAAGCGAAAGGTTAACTTTTTCTACAACTGATTGCTCACCAAACAATTGACTTAAAACTATGTATAGTAGACATTTTACTGTACAATATAGGCGGCTTTATCGCTATAAGCGATCTCTTCCAGACAACCTTAGGATAGAGGATAGTTACAAAAAAGAGGCTATCTACTGCAGGCTGAGATGCTGTAACCTTTAGTAGTTTCTTATAGGTTACTTGTAGGTTTTTACTTATTTGAATGTCTTACATACTTCGACTTAATGGATGGTGGAACGTCAGTATAATCCCCGAACATGCTTTCAGAAGAAGGATTGTACTGGTACATATTGCGTGGTGGAAATATTGTAAGGATTCAGATCTATATCTCGTGGATAAGGTAAACTGGAATGAAGTTGCAAATATTAATCACTGATTTCATTAACATCTCTTATATTTAACATCTCAGATCGTACGTAAAATAAAAATAAATGGATATGCTTTATATAATATATCTTACGTGGTGCATCCTAGCGTACCTATGTTGTCACTTTACATCAGGTAAGTTTACAGCCAAAGGATTTTATAGAATAGTAATTTAAAAAGAAAATTCTAAGTTCTGAGTTAAGCAATATTTTTTAAATATTGGCTACGTCCAATCGCCGTCGTTCCAAGACACATTTTTTGTTTCTGTTCCAAAGTCCTTATACTTTACTTATACTAATCTTACTAGCTTTTGCCCGCGACTTCGTCCGCGTGTTTAAATTTTTACATTCAAAAGTTTTTTCCCAATAACTCCCGGTCCCGTTGGAATTTTGCAATATCACGTTGCAAGTTATCTTTACGTTCATTAATACCTTGCATGCCAAATTTCAATCATCTATCTTAATGCTATTTAGATTTTTCATACAAAAGGTTTTCCCTATAACTCATGAGCCCGTGGGAAGTTTGCAATATCCTGTTGCAACTAAAAATTACTAAGGTACCTGCATGCCTAATTTCAAGATTTTCCCGCTAATAGGGAATATGGATGACTTTTTTTATGTATTTAAAAGATCAAAGATCTCATCTTCTATCTTTTCGTAGATCGTAGCATTTTTAAAATATCTTTTCTATTAAGCGTGTTATAAAGCGTAAAAATTATTGAAACTTTCAATCAATGAAACTATTTCTCATCATCATCATCATTATCATCAGCCCGTGTCAGTCCACTGCTGGCATTTCTCATGCATTTCCCTATTCTCGTTCCCGTGGGAACTCCGGGAATTCCTTTCTTAGTGCACCTCTACGGTACCTAAGCTACGTCCCTTCTAAATTTCAATTGCCTAAGTTTAGCCGTTTAGGCTGTGCGTTGATATGTCAGTCAGTGAGTTTCTTTTCTCCTTTTATATATTTAGATTTAATTTGACCGGTAACGCCATTTTTTGAGAGGAATTAGTAGTTTTGGGCTATTTTATTTCTCGGCCTTAATTTTCCTATTTTATCACATAAAGGGTTGATTTAAAATTTTGAAATTTTATCCTTTTCGGAGTGGAATTCATCAAAACCCTTTCTTGGCAATATCTACCACGTCATGGTATAGATTTGTGACATAAAGGGTTGATTTAAAATTTTGAAATTTTATCCCTTTCGGAGTGGAATTTACCAAAACCCTTTCTTGGCAATATCTACCACGTCATGGTATAGCTTTGTGAATGCAAAGTCTCAGCCCGAACGGTTTAAAATTGACAAAGTTTCATACAAAGTTTCATCCCCAATTTTATCCCCTTGGGGCTCGAAATGATCAAAATTCTTTTAAGCGGATGCTTAAACGTCATAGCACGTCGTAGCTTTATACATGCCAAGTCTTAGCCCAATCGGCTTAAAATTGACAAAGTTTTGTACAAACTTTCATCCCCTATTTTATCCCCTTGGGGGTAGAAATGATCTAACCCCTTTTTTAGCTGATACCTACGTCATAGTAGCTTTACACATGCATAGTCTTAGCCCAATCGGCTTAAAATTGACAAAGTTTTATACTAACTTTCATCCCCTATTTTATCCCCTTGGGGGTGGAATTGATCAAAATCCTTTCTTAGCGGACGCCTACGTCATTACATCTACCTGTATGCCAAATTTCAGCCCAATCGGCCCAGTAGTTTGGGCTGTGCGTTGATAGATCACTATGTCAGTCAGTCAGTCAGTCAGTCAGTCACCTTTGAGTTTTATATATTTAGATTAACCTACACATCTGATGAAAGGATCAATAAAAGTTGAGCAATCTCTTCATTACCATTGGTAACTTACTTTAACTTTCAATGTTGATTCATACATTTTTAATCAATAAACGTGAATAACCGTTTTGTTGTGATCTTCTTCTTTTTATTTAGTTTTGTTTTGTTTGTGTTTTTTTTTTAATTCTTGTCACTGTAATTTAATAATGTTGTGGCGTTACGCCCTTGATAATTTATGTATGTTTATTTTGTGTCTTTTAAATGTTCTTGTTTGTGTACGTCATTGTAATTTGTGTTTAGTTCTAAATGTAAAAATAAATAAATATGTCTTATTATATCATATACAATATTGATCACTACAATGTATTCGAAATTAATAATATATAAATAAAATAACATGTAAGAAAATATATTTATAAATGAGTCGTACAGGACAGCGCGATTACTATTTATTATTAGATAATGCGCCCGCGCCGCCGTGCTCAGTCATGCGGAACGGCCGGCGAACAATAGGCGCCGGCTCGGGACGACGCGGCCCGATCTATCCAGTCGCTCCACTGGTCGGCAACGAATGCGCACGTTCTCGCTTCGTACTCACTTACCTTTCGCGCCATTACGCTATCACCGCTTTATTTATTTCTGTTTGTTAGTTTTATCTCTCTTTCTCATCTCTTCCACTTCTCCTTCTGTTTTGTGTAAAACTAGTGTGTTGTGAATAAACTGTTATTTGTTTCGTAAGAGACTTGAGTGTTTTCATCGCTTCCCGCTTACGACACTACACTACACCAACACCAAACTGGTGACCCCGAGTTGGACCATATTGGTGACGGAAGAGGAAAAGAGCAGCGGCAGTCCATTTATGGACGCAATGGAGTCCAGCCACACCCAGGAGGTACATCGAATGGATGTGCGAGTACCCCCATTTTTCCCAGAAAAACCCGCATTGTGGTTTGCCCAGCTGGAAAGCCAATTTTTCCTGGCAGGCATAACGGAGGACACCACAAAATTCTATCACGCCATCACCCAACTGGATCCGGTATATGCATCAGAGGTTGAGGAAATTATTTGCGCACCCTCAACACCGGACAAGTACGAACAGTTAAAGGCAGAGCTGATCAAGCGGTTATCAGCTTCGAGAGAGAAGAAGGTGAAGCAGTTGCTCACACACGAGGAGCTTGGAGACAGGAAGCCATCCCAGTTCCTGCGGCACTTGCAGCACCTCGCAGGTCCTGATGTCCATGAGGAGTTCCTGAGAACTATCTGGACCAGCCGACTGCCGACCACCACGCAGACAATAATTGCGTCACGGTCAGAGTCGACCCTGGAGGAAGTAGCTGAACTAGCAGACCGGATACATGACGTCGTATCCCCCGGCCCACAAGTGGCAGCAACTACAGCAGCAGGAAGTTCCAGCGAGATGACGGGGCAAATAGAAGAACTCACTCGTCAGGTCAATTCGCTGACGACGAGGTTACAACGAATATCACAGTCCAGAGGAAGAAAGTCCCATAATCGGTCTCGTGAAAATTCGCATTCCCATTCCCGTTCACAATCCAGCTGTAAACAATCTACCGTGTGCTGGTATCATTCCAAATTCGGAAATAACGCTAGCAAGTGCGTCGAGCCGTGCGATTTTTCGAAACGGGTAGGACAAAATGTTATGGCGGCCGACGCCGGTTCAAATACCGGTCGCTTATTTGTAACGGACAAACGATCTAAAGTGCAATACCTAGTGGACACAGGTAGTGATGTATGTGTTTTCCCTAAATCGTACGCTAAAGAACATCGCCCTAAAACTGAATATCAACTAAGTGCAGCTAACGGTTCAATAATAAATACGTACGGATATGCTCACGTAGTGTTAAATATAGGCTTGCGCCGTGATTTCGCTTGGCGATTTATTATTGCTGATGTGTCTAAAGCAATAATAGGTGTAGATTTTTTATCATACTATAATTTGATTGTGGATGTACGGAATCAACGTTTAATAGATGCCAACACTACGCTTGTTACCCCGGCTTTACTTGCTAATAAAAATAGTGATTGCATTTCTTCCATTAAGGTAACATCCGGCGGCGATACGGTGTATCATGACATACTAGCACAATATCCAGACATCACTCGCCCTTCTGGCATGCATAATAAAATTTCACATAACACTGTACATCATATACGCACTACACCCGGACCACCAGTATCTTGCGCACCACGCAGGTTGGCACCGGATAGGCTTAAAATTGCTAAGGCCGAATTTGAGGCCATGTTACAGATTGGTACCTGTCGACCCTCGGAATCAGCCTGGTCGTCTCCTTTACACCTCGCACCGAAGAAGGACCAAGGTTGGCGACCCTGCGGAGACTATCGCATGCTGAACGCCAGGACAATCCCGGACAGGTACTCCATCAGACACATACAGGATTTCGGACATAATTTGTCTGGATCTACCGTCTTTTCTAAAATTGATTTAGTAAAGGCCTACCAACAAATTCCGGTAAATCCAGACGACATCGCGAAAACCGCGATCACGACACCGTTCGGTACATACGAATTTCCGTACATGACGTTCGGACTTCGTAACGCCGCACAGTCATTCCAACGGTTTGTCGACGAGGTCCTAAGAGGACTAGATTTCGTGTACTCGTACCTGGACGACATTTTAGTGCACTCGGCCTGTCATATTTCACACCAAAAGCACCTACACCAGGTGTTTGAAAGACTGAAAAAATATGGCATGGTCATCAACACAGGTAAATGTGTATTTGGAGCTCAAAAGGTGACTTTTCTAGGTTACGACGTGTCAGCTGATGGTGTAAAGCCACCTTTAGAAAGAGTCGAGGCCATACACAACTTCAAAGTGCCGAAAACAGTTCGGGAGCTGCGCAGATTCCTCGGCATGGTTAATTTTTACCGCAGGTTTATTCCGAACGCTGCTCAACACCAAGCGCCTTTGCACGCTCTTCTGGCAGGATCAGTGAAGGGTTCACACCCTGTCACATTAACGCCGGGAGAAATCCAGGCATTCGAGGCGTGCAAACAGGACCTGTGTAACGCAGCTATGTTGGCACATCCTGACAGCAAGGCAGATTTGGCCTTGGTCACCGATGCCTCCGACACCGCTATCGGCGCCGTTTTACAGCAACGGAAGGACGATGCTTGGCAGCCATTAGCATTCTTCTCGCGTAAGTTGTGTCCAGCCCAGACCAAATACTCTCCGTACGACCGAGAACTTTTGGCCATCTACGAGGCGATCAAACACTTTAGACATATGCTCGAAGCTCGCGACTTTGTGATTTACACCGATCACAAACCCCTTACATTCGCTTATCACTCTAGGAAAGAGAATTGCTCGCCCAGGCAGTTCCGTCATCTCGACCTCATCGCTCAATTTTCGACGGACATAAGGCACATCTCAGGCAAGAGCAACGTGGTGGCTGATACACTGTCGCGTGTAGAGGAGATCGTGCAACCTATCGACCTCCATACGCTTGCAGCCTCACAAACCTCGGACCAGGAACTACAGCAGGTCCTGAGCGGTGATACATCTCTGTGCCTGAGAAAAACTACACTGCCTGGTACGGACGTCGAGCTATACTGCGATGTAAGGGGTGACATACAGCGACCGTATGTCACAAAGGAGCTACGTCGACAGGTGTTTGAGAGCTTACACTCTCTGAGCCATCCAGGTACCAATGCCACGGTCAAATTGATCAGTGATCGGTACGTATGGCCAGGTGTTCGGCGGGACTGCAGGGACTGGGTTCGGACATGCCTAGCGTGTCAACGGTCCAAGGTCACTCGACATGTGTCTGCACCTATAGGCACGTACACACTTCCGCGAAGCAGATTCACGGAAATACATATTGACCTGGTAGGTCCATTACCACTATCAAATGGCTATAGGTATTGTCTCACAGCTATCGATAGATTCACACGATGGCCTGAGGCAATACCAATACAGGACATTACCGCCGAAACGGTAGCCAAGGCTTTGCTAAGCCAATGGATTTCCCGATTTGGGTGTCCAACCAAAATTGTTACCGACCGAGGGAGACAATTTGAGTGTGCACTTTTTAAGCACTTATCCCACATGGTCGGCTTTCAGCATAACCGGACTACAGCCTACCATCCAGCATGCAACGGCTTAGTGGAGAGATTCCACCGCCAACTCAAGGCTGCTATAGTTTGCCACTCTAGCAGTAGTTGGGTCGAATCTCTTCCTTTCGTATTGCTTGGCATCCGCAGCTCGTACAAGGAGGACTTAAAGTCATCGGCGGCTGAACTTGTTTACGGCCAGCCTCTACGCCTCCCAGGTGATTTTTTCCAACCTCAGGGCGAGGAAACCACCGATATGACGGACTACGTTGGAAGGATTCGCAGGTTTGTAAAAGATTTACAACCAACCCCAGCATCACGTCACGGAAAACGCACCACCTTTATCTTTAAGGACTTGGCGACGACTTCTCACGTCTTCCTTCGTGATGACACAGGAGTCGGTAGCCTAAAGCCTGCGTACACCGGTCCATATGAGGTCCTGGATCGAGGGGACAAAGTATTCAAATTGTGTGTCAAGGGTAAGCCAGTCACAGTGTCCATTGACAGGTTAAAACCTGCGTATATACTTGGTGATCCAAAGCCAAACACCACAGACACACACACTACATATCATACATCACCAACGCAGTCACACACACATAACACAAACACAAATACTAGAACAAACACACATACTACACATGATCATAATACACACACACCTAATTTGCCAGTATGCCATGATCCACCCGTCACGGATACTACTGACGGTACTGTCAAAGTTACGCGATATGGCCGTAGGGTAAGGTTCCCTGACTATTATCGCCCGTAGGGACGGTCTCTGGAGGGGGGTGTTGTGGCGTTACGCCCTTGATAATTTATGTATGTTTATTTTGTGTCTTTTAAATGTTCTTGTTTGTGTACGTCATTGTAATTTGTGTTTAGTTCTAAATGTAAAAATAAATAAATATGTCTTATTATATCATATACAATATTGATCACTACAATGTATTCGAAATTAATAATATATAAATAAAATAACATGTAAGAAAATATATTTATAAATGAGTCGTACAGGACAGCGCGATTACTATTTATTATTAGATAATGCGCCCGCGCCGCCGTGCTCAGTCATGCGGAACGGCCGGCGAACAATAGGCGCCGGCTCGGGACGACGCGGCCCGATCTATCCAGTCGCTCCACTGGTCGGCAACGAATGCGCACGTTCTCGCTTCGTACTCACTTACCTTTCGCGCCATTACGCTATCACCGCTTTATTTATTTCTGTTTGTTAGTTTTATCTCTCTTTCTCATCTCTTCCACTTCTCCTTCTGTTTTGTGTAAAACTAGTGTGTTGTGAATAAACTGTTATTTGTTTCGTAAGAGACTTGAGTGTTTTCATCGCTTCCCGCTTACGACACTACACTACACCAACACCAAAATATGTATGTTTCATAATCTGTGATGTGTGGCACCAAATAAACTGTTTTTCTTTCTTTCTTTCTAAATATTTTTAATAAATAAACTCCACTTACTTAGTTCACATTTAGTTTGCCTTGTCCATAATTTCTTAGTTGGGTTAGAGCTTAAAACCTTGCAACGGCGGCTTTGAGGCCAACGAGCGAATGGAATTGAGAGATCTGCCAAGCTAAGTACCAAAGTAGGTACACGTAAAGTTACGTCTGTCCCCGATTTGAGTCATTTTGCAAAATATGTGCATAAATTGGTGATCTTCTTGGTTTTGTTGTCGTGGAGAACGACAACAAAGCGAAGTAAACAGTAGCATATCACTTTCAAACATCTATTTATCATTCAAGTGTGCTATTTTAACTAAAACATATCCTAATTGCAAAAAAAAATATCAGGAGATCATGAATTTGTGTTCGTTCGACAATTTAGTTCATAAATATGATTATAAACATAATATATAAAAACGCGTCAAAAATACTGCCCGAATGCATCGTGGCATGATGTCTGATCGTATTCCCTCCCTGTATGGCAGATAGCATAGCCTTCAGGACGCTAAATTCTATTAAAAAAACAAACAATGTAATCAAGACAGCAAGCTTTAATAACAAAATGATGACTACCTTTGGTTATAATTTTATAGTTTTAATTGGATATAATTTTATAGTTCTTTGGCCTCAGTTAAGGCCAGCCTTAAGCTGGCTTAAAATTATGTATAATTTATATATAAAAAAAAAATGTCCACACAATGCATGCTGTGTTCACTGTTTTTTATAATGAACATGTTTCTTTTCTTTTTTAAATGTATGAAGATATGTCTAAATGTTACATTCCGTTTGTGAACCGTAAATAAAAAAAAAATAAAAAAAAATCTCCGCTATCCAACTAGTAATCTGTATTTCAGAAGTTTATCAAAAGGATTGTACGAGTAGCTAACTCCAAATGTATCAAGACGTGTTAAATCCGTACACAGATTTCTGTTCCCCGTTTTTTTTCACAGTCTACTTTGATCGCGAATAGTCTCAGAAGCAAGTAGGACAAGTAAAAAGATTAACAAAGGATCCTTACTCAAAGGCATTACTGGAAATTACATGGCTTACTTCTTTTTCTTTTGTCGGACGGATTTGAACAAGTTAAAAACTTGCACTGTTTTGTGTAAAAAGAATGTTTTGAACTACCCTTTTCTTTTTACTGGCAAGCGAGTTGATTTTATTTTGTTCATTCACTTACTGTAAGTATTTGATTAACAAAGTTACCAACCTATACCTATTAACAAAGGTTCAGATTTTAGCCCAACCGCAGGAACAAGTTTTCGAAACTTTGCAGTAATTTTGTGAAACTGTTTATTTCTTTTCTATGTAGTGTCTTATCATTTCATGCACCAAAAACTTTACTCTAAGTAGCTTTTAAACCAATCACCAGTGCCCGTACCACAAATCATTTGGGTTGTCTTAGTGCTTACGATTTAATTTCAATATTTCTGTCTCCATTTAGTTAAAACCACCTGTGAAACTCAAAGAAATGTAAGCTAGAAATAATGTCAATCTGAATACTAGAAACTACAACATAAAAGCAATCAATAAAACAAAATTACACGTCATTTTTACCAAAGAATTGGATTCCACGTCAAAGGAAAACCTATTTACTACAAGCCGTAATAAATGACTTGTCTATCACGCTTGTGAATATTGTAATTCGTGCCAACACCACCGAAGGAATTCTTTCTTTCCTTGCATTCTCTTTGTGACAGCTATTTTAGAATGCCAAAGATGCGATTAGCATATCTCTAGGATAAATCTTGTTTTGCATTGGTGACAGAAGGTTTATTCAACTCTTTGAATTATTTACCTGGTGTTTGTCCTTTAATAGTATTATTGTACACTGACTATGTTCAGTATTCTGGTCTTGTCGGTGCAAAATTATGGTTCGGCAATAACAATAATAATTGTTTCTAGTTTATTTGAATAAAATTAAAAATTATTAAGTCAAAAATCGCAAAGTGTGAATGTATGACGTCTAGTCAAACCATTGCCTGGTTTTAGAGGTCTTAACTATAAGCCTGTTGTATTTTTTTGTGTAATAAATAAATAAATAAAAATAACAACATAAAATATTACCACATTATGCTTATAATACCGAAATAAGTATAAAACATAGAAAAAATACGCTTAAAACCGGATACGGGTTTGTGATATTATCCAATAAAGAAGTACCTTACTCATTATTTAATCCGTGACGTACACGGCAAACTACGGGACTGGTTTTCGGTGATTCCTGCTTAGTGAGGCTCACGCACTAGTGTGTTGGACATAAAACCACTTCATCATGTTCCCTTAAATTAAAAAGTTACAAACACCTCATTATCATGAATTTATAATATCCCTTCAAAATCAGAAGGCATTGTTTATAACTGGATTAACATGTAAAAAACAAAAGAACTCGAAGTTTCCTCAAAAACTTTTACATTTCAGCACGATTTCATTTACTTACACGAAAATTTGTCAAAATCGAATACCTCTTTTGCAACAAACTACTTTCCTAAGTGGCCGGGATTACGAGTAAATACGGCGTAGGTCAGACACTAGCGAAGAAGCGGATGACCAAATGGATTTATATGTTCCCCCGCAGATTTATTGCGTCCTTGGCAGAGCAACCCCTTGTTATTCCCATAGCGGTGTCTTAGAGAACCGTCGGAATATTACGGACGCCTGCACTGATACGTGTATTCAAAAATGGACCTTATGTAAAATATACAAGAGCGTAAATTAATAGGATTTCTTGAGCTACGCTCAGCATAGTTGATGAGGCAAATATTGTTTCTTGTACAGTACTCTGTTTACGGTGTTTTTAACAGGAAAGTGATATGTAGGATCTAAATAGGCAACAGATGTTAGATCCTGCTCAGTTATATTTTCTAAGTGTGTCCATAGTAATTTATAAACTATAAAAATTTGTATTTATATTTCCCAGATTATTTTTTTGGAAAATATGCCTACTTATTAAACACTAGCTGTGCTCGCGACTTCGTCCGCGTGGAATAGTTATTTTTTCCCCGTTTTTTTTTTACATTTATCATTTTTTCTTCGCTCCTAATAGTTGCAGCGTGATGTTATATAGCCTAAAGCCTTCCTCGATAAATGGTCTATTCAACACAAAAAGAATTTTTCAATTCGGAGTAGAGTTCCTGAGATTAGCGCGTTCAAACAAACAAACAAACTCTTCAGCTTTATAATATTAGTTAAGATTATTTTATTAAGGGCGAAATTTAATGATTTTGTATTCAAAAACTAATAGCAGACTTTTGAATTTGTTGCTAGAAATATTCTCATTAAGCTACACATCGAAATGCTTATAGGACATGTTTTCGAAGTGGAAAATTGCAGTAATAAAAATGATAAACTGATTCATTGATATAGAGGACTACTACCTAAAATAGCTTTTAAGTTAGCTCCCCATTCAACAGAATCATCCCTTCACCCACTCACCTACTTAATCTCGCAAAGAGGTGAATTATAAAAATCGCAGACGCGTAATATTTGCGCTATTTGCGGAGAACATTTTCCGTAAAAAAATCTAAATTTGGCATTGGCAAAGGGTTTTAGGGTAACTTATAATAAAACGTGTCCATTTTCAGTGGGGACTTTGTACTCGTAATATCTTACCTACCTACCTATGCTCCTCACTACGGCACAATATACTTCAGTATGGACCTTTTGTCCAATCGCCGTAAACTCGGTCCGTGGTTGATAAAATATACTTATCGTTCAGAGCCAAAAACTTCAAAAAAAAAATTTTTTTTAGAAAGATAATTAAATATATTATTTTTCGTACAAAAATACATTTTCTTTAGACTTTAATTTTAAATCAACTTACTAATCAACCAATTATAAAAAGAAGTTTCGTTTCCAAACTTAACCCTTCCTACTCATCAACAAAAAAGGATGTTCAAAAGTGTCCCCAAACAGCTATTCGCTCTCAACGCTAACACAGTCAGAGGCGTTACCGGCAATCTCTGCAACACGAGTCATTTGCATACGACCGGTCGCCACACGAAGTTTCTGCTGCTATTTTCGGGTTAAATTCGCGTCGGTAAATTCGAACGCATCAAAATCGTGCGCCCGTATTGGAACAGAACAGTACAGTGTGTGTCAAAGTGCGAGCCATTTATGTCGCATTTATGTATGGCGTACAATAAGACTTGATTTCCTCCTGCGCAAACATCGGTCGAGTGTACCTTGCCACCCATCTTGGGGAAATTTTCACGTGGCCTGTCCAGCACTACGTTCACCACGAAGCGGTATCGACTCCAGAAATCGTTTATCCAACGATTGCCGGTTCTGCAGCTAATATGGTCATCCCACTGCCGATCCTATAAAAGTAAAAATGGTCTCTAGCCCTTGCACTATACAAAATATCATCATCATCATCATCAGCCTTTCGCAGTCCACTACTCTCCAATTATTCGCCACTTTGATCGACCTTGGGCTACTCACATCCAGCACTTACTTAAAAATAGCTTTAACTAGGTACTATTGCGCTAGACCCTCTCCGGACCTGGAGTTACCCCTTTCGGCTTCGGAGAGCAATAGAATGCTCCCCAAGCGAATCTTCACGTGGAAGTCTTAATTGAACTTGGTCAAAGTGGTCCAAGGTTGGTCAAATCTATCAAACCTGTTGGTTGTTCCCAGGGTGTTCCTGCCTGGGTGTTCCCAGACCTGAATTTCTTCCGAAAAGTATATTTCCTAATAGACCGACCGCGAGCAGAGCTCGGTACCCCGGCAAAGCTTTCGGACTTTGGGCTTTTTAAACATCTTATCCAATCCGCTTCCTGACCTCCGAAGCGACATTAAAATTCACAGCCCCGTTGCTTTGTCGTAAAGCTTTATTTTTATTTTTCTTATCTCTCTCAAAAACATCCGCATGACGGTGAAATGACGCCACCTAACGAGCGGGGATGGCCGCTATGGGGTCCGGGAAATAATTCGAGAATTTAATTGCGGTCAGTGTAAACCTGACTTAATAAGGTTCTCCTTACAATCGATATTTAAAAGGCACAGCTCGTGTTGCATCCTGGCGATTAACATACGAGGCGCTGGCAACCGACTCGTGGCGGTATAGCCATAACAAATGTAGGCGAAGCTAAATACCACAGACCGATGACGGGCAGCAGCGTCATCGGAGCGAGAAACCCAGGCCCTGCGATCAACGCGCCAGTTGGATGATCCACCTGGGGAGCATTCTATTTAGTTACTCTCCGAAGCCGGAGGGGGTAGGGGCCTTGCCTAAACCAGGAGCGCTTGTCATCTACCGTTGGCTAAGGTAGGCAGAGACGCGAGAGAGAGAGGGGGGCCAGTTGGGCCCGCGTAGGCGGGCAGTGCTGGTGGTGTCGCGGCAGTCCTAGTCTTTCCTGGTCCCGTGACACCATCCCCATAGGCGCTTGACAGGAGGGGCCGGGGTTTTTAGTGGGTATTCCCTGCCTCCTTTCCACCTTGAGGCAGAGTGAGTCCCACATACCCCGTCACTCCCCCCGGGTGACGGGGATGCCTAAAAGCATTTTCCTCGGCATAAAAAAAAGGTAGACAGAGACGCGGTTACATACTTTTGTGCTATCCAAATCCCTGCAAGTAGTTGCCCAATGGCGACACAAGGCGCTTACTAAAGCTAATCACCACTAGGTTATATCCTCCCATTTTCCCATTTTATATAACTAGCTGGAAATAAATTACCTTACCTACATACATAACTACACCTTACATACCCTACAAATCAATTATAACACGAATTAAGTTAAGTTAATTAGATATTAGGTATCTGTATTACACTTAAGAAAGAGCGGAACCCCCTGGCACAGGCAATCACAAGCTTAAAAGGGGGCTCCAACAACTATATGTATAAGTATGACCTTGATACCTAATAAATAATATTTGATTTTGATTTTGATTTTGATTTTTGATTTGGGAAGTGTGAGTCCCACACCTCGAAATATTGTCGAATATTTAATATCGAAATAACGGGTGGTTGAAATATTTTTACCTAAAAACGAAATTTTAGTCAAAAACTCAAATAACTGCAACAAATATAATAACTATAATATCACTATTAAACCACTGATGATACCTACAGATTAGCGACACCTAAAACATTAATCTACAAAGATTACAATTATTGTAGGGACACAAATCTTGGCGCAGCAGGCTTTGTTAAACCTCGTTGTTTACAAAGGCCGCGTTTAATTGGTGTAGAGAGCAGTAACTAATTTACAAGTATGAGTAAATGTTCTTTGCATATTAACCGTAGATATGATATTTCAGTAGCTTCGAAGATTCTAGTTTTGATTCCCAAACCAGTCGACTAAGGAAACAAACTTAGACCTATCGTTATAGACCGTCTTGTCATATCGTTAGAGCTTTTAAGTTGATTTTTGAAAGGTGGTAAATACATCTCTCCCACTCTCTCTACTCAATAAGATTTTATTTGTCAGTAGTGGGTTTTTCTTTGTTAGTTTTTTTAAAGATTCGCTTTCACTGATATAATAAACATAATAATGAGTGTGTGATACGGGCTTATTGTTATAGCCTAGTCTTTTCTAAGCTGTGATGAAACCAAACAAACGAAAAAGATATAGATACCTATGTAAGTGTTATCTCTACAAGATAATGTTTTTCTAACCTATAGATATCGAGAATCATTTTAATCAATGGACACGAAATGTGAAAAGAATAGTACCTCATGTTATCGTTAAAAAAGGAACAGGCAATCCTTTTATATCTTTCTCTACTTGAAGACGAAGACAAAAAATCAGATGAAGTATAACAGCAGCATTGACTGTTGTGATATTTTTGGATTCGAATAGAAAACATAGATAAACCGGATAAACAAAGGATGCCGCCTGTATGCAAAGGTAAATTTGGCAGTTTACAGCTCTCTGCTCTGCTTCACCCTGTTGTCCTCCGCTCCGCTCCAGTCCGCTCCGCCCTGCCCCGCTCCACTCCGCTCCGCACCCCAATGCTCGCCGTATTTGTATGAATATCCTTCAGCACCGCTTTACTCCGCTCGTGCTGATTCCATGGAAGCGGAGCGGATATTTCGAGCACTGTAATTGGTCGAATCATGCACCGTTAAGCTCCGCTCAGTCCGCTCCACCCAGCTTCGCGTCAATGGAAACCCAGCCTTAGTTTGGGGCTAGAAGACCCTATGTCTCCAAATAAAAAAAATCGTGTCCAATAGTTAAAACCTCTCTGGACCCACGTGATACATAAGCAAACATTACATGAAGTACCCACTTCACACAACTAAGTAAATACTTACATTGAAGCTTATACAGAAGGTCTGGAAAAATTGTAAGTGCTTATTCAATGAACCTGAATTCAGCGCGTGTTACTACTATTAATATCTAACTAACTGGATTGGCGTAGTATCCCAATTGCAGGTATACAGAATTAAATGGTAACTAAATCCAAAAAAATAGACGTACTGAGCTGATTGGGAAAGTCTATTTCAATATTCTATTCTTGTTCGTAAATCTTTCTCACACGATGCATAGGTACACGAGTGCAACCTTCTAGTCTAGTACCCATAGTGCAAGTTTCGGCTTAGTTTAGGGCTAGGATAGCGCTCTGTGACCCAATGCGGCATGTCTTGGGTTGTTTTGAGATTGGAATCTAGCACTGTGAAATAGTGTGCTAGTATACCTACCCTTATCCGTTGTTTATTTTTGCCTTGAATAGACCGAGAATTATTGAATAAGCTTAGATACATAATTATTATGCTTCCTCCCTCTTTGATATGGGATCCATTAAGCGACGCATGAAGAAGCATCATATGAGCTGTCATGGCGGTGGCAGCTGACAGGTGACTGACCGGTTGCTTGCCTGTTGTCACCGCGACTTGGACTTCTCTTTCGCTTTCCATCAGGCGTAGGGAAACCATTATGCCGAGCTACTAAGAAAAAAAATTTTTTTTAATCAATTCGCCTATTGGTGTAAAGTTTCTTTCACAACGCTTAAGCAGTGTTTATTTCTTCACTTGTTAATAGCGGCTATAAATAAGTTACGCCAGGCCGACCTTAAGAGCTTACGTACTCCGTCCGAGGAGGTCGCGTTTAATTGCTATTAGAGCACCTGAGTACTGCCGCAGGTTTGATGGGGACCGGCGGTAATTCACTAGGCATTAGTGCCTTTGTTCTATGGGAATATATGAACGAGAGTTTCAACGTATAATATTAAAAACTAGCTCTGCCGGTGGCGTCGCACGCGTGGATATCGGGTTTCAAAAATAACTGACTTCCATAAAATGGTACTTAAAGGTTTAGTTAGACCTCTAGCAATACATTGATGAAAACCGCATTTAATTCCATGCAGTAGTTTTGCGTGATATGCGATCAAACATACAGATAAAAATTTCTCCCGTTTTCCCAACACTTCCCGTCACTGCTCTGCTCCTATTCATTGTAGCGTGATCAAAAGTATACTATAATCTGCCCAGGAGTATGAAAAATAATCGTACCAATTTTCGTTAAAATCCGTCTAGTAGTTTTTTTTCTATAACGAACATACAGACAGACAGACCGACAGACAGATCCACAGACAGACAGACAAAAATTTTACTGATTGCATTTTTGGCTTCAGTATCGATCACTAATCACCCCCTGATAGTTATTTTGAAAAAATATTTAATGTACAGAATTGACCTCTCTACAGATTTATTATAAGTATAGATAGAAGAAGATAAAACGTTTGTTATGGCAAGGCCGATGTGTGGCGATGAGCACATGATTTATACTCGTATGTGTATAGACTGCTCTTAAAGTCTGATTGGTTTCAATGTTTGCTCTAGGGACAATTTGGCATTTTCATTATCATACAAATTACATTTTATAAATGTACACATATGAATACCTATACTAAGTTTCTAGGATTAACAATAGAACTTATTTCACGGCTTGAAAAAATTTTCACTCTCTGTAGTCACTTACGAAATTTAACTTTTTCTAATGGAAAAGTATGTGTACATATCTATGTGACGAGGTTTACCTTAATGGGTATTATAGCATACATCAATCAACAGGGACTGATAGCAGCCAGCAATTCGCTAGGCGTCACTCAGGGTAATAACATCGGACCTTTACTTTTATCGATTGCTTTAACTGACACTAATTACCACCTGATACTATTTGAGTGTGTGATTTATTTATCAAGATTTACCATGAGTTAGGTACCAACATATTTCTATAAAACTTAAGAATACAACGTTTTCATTAATTTCAATGTCTATACTATATCACTACTAATAAAGTTTGTATTTCTATTATAAGTATTTATTTGTGGTACCTTCATTGTTCTGATACACGTAACACAAGTGCTTAAACAAAACTAATTACTTTGGTACCTACAACCTCCTACTAAATTCAGCATATGTCTTTTACCTAAAGGTTGTCCAGAAGAGATACAACCGATCAGCGAAACAACCGCCTGTATCGTACCACAGTATACTGTAATACTTTTTTCCTGTAAATATTAAATTTTTTGGTGCAATAACGATTTATCTACCTACGTAAACGATTAAATATCAGTTGTATGACGTCACTAAGGTCAAAACACATCTACTTGCACGTCAGTTCTATGTTTAACAAACAAACAGTCGACATCTGGTTCGCTACAGGCGTTGTTTTCGTTCAGACGTGAACTAGATTTAGGAACTTGTCTTGAACTAGTTCCACTGTAACAGAGACATGTACCTAGTTGAATAAATACTAGTTGTGATATTAGTTTTGTGTCGTTGGTGACATTTATGCAAAGTAAGTTTACTTAACTTAATCACTTGTCTCAATTTTGAATAAGATAGTCGATATAATGTCAGTATTGTTTGCTTTTCATCCATTACTTTCCCACAACAAACAAAAAGCCCAAAATCCAAGACAAGTCACGCTTGGCCTCACAACGCCGAAAAAAACAGCGCCATCTAGTAGCAAACTATGGCCAAGCTTGTACTAAGGGTACTAAACTAATAATCCTATTCTCATAACTTTTATCTTCTCTTCTAGCTTTCTTTTTATGTAAATAAATACATACTGTACGGTGGTTACAGGACGAAATGGGGCAGTGATTTGGAGTCTTTTCCGGAACACATAGAAAAGAATAGATACAAGTAAGTGCTTGTACTCGTATATTGAAGTTATGCACTTTCGTTAACTTTTATGCCTTAATCATAATTGCAAAGGTAAATTTTATGTACTGCACAGCAATGGTGAATCAACTCAGAACCCTCCGAAAGAACGAGGTTCCTTATTGCATCACATTAAGGGTTATATTGCAATAAACATAAACGTCCGTAAGGTTAGTGTCTACATAAAAATTGGTCTGATCCGGAAGGTGTAAATTTCTTGCTTAGTACGTGCTTGGAAAGTGATCTTATTGGTTGGTCGTAAAGTTGTGTGTGAGATACGTGGAATCGATTTGGATCAGTCTTTAAGCTATATTTTGTCTTGAAATAACTTGACGAAAGTGAGACTCTATTTTTAGAGAAGAACACAATAAGCTCTTCATCCCGCCTCCGGGGGGAGTCAGGATGGTTTGTGGGACTCACACCTCCCAAAATGGGAGGCCACACCCACCAAACCCCCATGTGTCGCCAGTGGGCAGCAAGTTGCAGGGACACGGGTAGCGCCGAAGCATAAGGCCGCATCCCTGCCTGCCCTGTCCAGCCGCGAATTACTAGCAGCCGGCACTCCTGGTCTGGGGAGGGCAAATACTCCTACGAAAGGGCTTGATAGTTTTAACTAGGAGATGATTATACCGCCACCAGCCGGTTTGCCAGATATTCGTTTGTTGTTCGGCAGGAAGCACCGCGGGCAGGTGAGGATGGCTTGGAGCGAAAAGGCTCCCTTACATCCCGAAATTTCAACAACGTCCATTACCTTATTATTACTATCTAAAATGCAATCTTGTTCTTCTTCTTATCGTGTCGACGGCAATCTAAATAAGCTCCGCCCAAAACGCAATGAGATCCATATTTAACGATAAATTTTCTTGAAGTAAAAGTATTAGTTTTAGCGCGTGATGTTTTATCAGCTTAAAATAACAGACATTTGCCGATCTAGCGTCACTTTTTACCAATAAATGTAAAGGTACCAGCCGCGAAAGTCCAATTTTCATTTATATTTCCAACGGCACGAACGCTGAATGCTGTCCGCGATACGAACAATCTCAAATATTTGGGATTCGCGCTTTTTTAAAGAACGTTTCCATTTAGCGGAATGATTTTAAAATGGAATAAATATGGTTTTAATGTTTTGCGAGAAAGGTTTTAATGTAGCGGAACGGAATAAATAACAGATCGGTTTAATGTAGTAGTAGTAGATTTGACAGCATTTATTTATTATTATTGCTAAAAAGAAGTGTAGGTACTGAATAAAACTTAGCATCATTATATTGATGACATAATTATCTTGTCTATTGATTACCTACATCCTCTTATTTTGAAAAGTTTCAGTTAAAATTAGGCATCAGAAAGTACCTACAGAGCAAAAGACTATAAATGCAACATTTTTAGAAAAAAAAACATGAAAACATATTTTCTTTCAAAACCACACTAAGTATGTACCTACATAAAAATCACATAAACGTGCAAAAATAAATCAGAATCATGAAATTTTAAATAAGACGGAGTCGTAAAATGTGGCACCATTTCATTTTTATTCAACTCCTAACCATATTTTGTGAAAAACTATATGCGCAATACGACTCGCCTGGATTGGTTGTGGGTAATTTGAGAAGAAGGGATAGCATACCACTTTATCAGCTGTCCAGAAGATACATGATTGATAATGACGACGATTTGAGCTATAGAAGAACAAAAGATATTCGTGATTTGAAATCGATGAGAGATCGCAGATTTGAGGTAATACTAAACTACTTAATCTTAATTTTTGTTAAAAGGTAGACGCAAGCACACATTAAAGTTAGCCAAAAATTATTCAAATATTAATTCTTTCCTAGTTGATGTTGATAAATTTCAAGGCGATGATGTGAAAGTAGACCTTTTTGTAATATTTATGAAATCGCCCACAGAGCTCTCAAGAAAGCAATTTACCAATAAGAAGACAGATTAACTTAAAGGACTTAAACTCTTGGTGATCACAATCTTGTCATAAAATAACTATGAAAAATGGAGTGGAGCTGATATATCTTTTGTTTTAGATGACAGAAGCGTTATTAAGAGAAGCAAAAATAGCTGAGAACATGGAAGAATTGGAGAAATTAAACCGTGAAGCGAGGTGGCTGTCCATAGATAATGAAGATGGGATTAACATTGGGTGACATGTAAACACTAAAAATAACTGAAACTAAAATTTTAATAAATACTGCCACATGAGTGTCTTTTATATTCCACAATTTTGATTTAAATCAAATAAAAGTAATGGAGAATAACTTGAAAATATTTAATAAGGTATCTTTATAGATAATTATTGATTATTCAAAATAGGTATTCAGTTGAATAACACAGAGAGTTGAAATTACTTACCCACCATTGTAGTTTTAAAGTAATGACTCACAATAATTGTTATTCATGGATTCTGATTCAGGTCATTCATTGCTTCTTGTGATGTTTTACGCAACTTTCTTGCAGATGTTTTGTCCACACTACTTCATCAGAACAGAAAATGTCTAGCCAAGCAATCAATACATACGAAGTACCAACATTTTTTAAGCTCCTTGATCAACATTCAGTCCCACCAACTATGCCAAATCGTCAGGAAGGCCATTGGCTTCACAATTCAAATATGAACATTGCTTCTTCAAAATCAAAGTAGAATCTCACCTCAGTACTTATTACTTTGTATCCAAATGGGGAAGTTTTACTTGATTGTTTGATCTGTCATCTCATACGATAAGTGTCAAGAGCTCACTTAACTTTAATAAGTTGACCTCGTCCTTTGACCATTACGATACTTTGGGATGTAAGGGAGTGACCTATCAGGGATGTAAGGGAGTGACCTATCACCTTTTCACTCCAAGCCATCCTCACCTGCCCGTGGTGCATCCTGCCGAAAAACAAACGAGGCTCTGGCAACCGACTGGTGGCGGTAAAACCATCACGATAGTAAGCGTAGCTAGATATCACAGGCCGATGACGGGCAGCAGCGTCACCGGAGCAAGAAGCTACGCCCTGCGATCGCCAACCCGCCTGCCCAGCGTGGCGATTATGGGTATATCCTCCAGATGTTTGCCCTAAGTGGCGAACAACTGGAGAGGCCTATGTCCAGCAGTGGACTGTAATAGGCTGATGATGATGATGATGACAGCTCTATGTTTCTTACTATATCATTCAGTATTATTATGTTTCTCGTTGCACTAATTTCGGATCCCTGCGGTGTGGTAGTAGTAAAAATATAAATTTTGGTATATCCGCTAGCATTTTTATACTTATAGGAAAATCTAAATAATACCATCTTAATTCGGCGATTCATTTCCATCGATACCTACTCATATGTGCTATCACATAACGTCTCAATAAATCGCACATTTCTTCTAACTCCCCCTTCATCCAATTTAAATTTTCGAAGGTGTCTAATAAGGTATCTTTCGAAATTACCTTCGCTTCCACAAATACTCCAAAGGGCCCAATTTACTCAAGCCGAGTCCACAGAGAAGTAATTTATCTTCTAATTACTGTCAACCTTGGGCCTGGTGGCAAATATTTATTCAATACGGGAAGTTCAGCAATCTTGCCAATATCTCTGCATAAAGTTCAATACTTTAACGGTGCAAATTTAACTTGTAAGCATTATTTATTGGGTCAGGTGTTCACTGGTGAATAATTAACTGAAGAATTTTTCAATGTTCAGAATTTCGTAAAGAATATTTCGTGAAGTGATTGTAATTCTAGTTGAACGTCAGAGCTTCTAAAAACCTGAGCTCGGCTCTAGTACCCAAGTAACTCTCCCCAATAGAAAACTAAAAAAACAGCCCAAGTCGCTAAGACCGGCAGAAAACCGTCTTAGTTTTCAGTAAATATTAGTATTGTTTTTAGTATATATTGTTATAGCGGCAACAACTTGATTAAAATTTGTAAAAAATTCATTTGTCTAGCTATCAAGGTTCTTGAAATACAGCTTACTGACAAACAGGTGGACGGACGGAGGGGCGGAAAGCGAAGTCTTAGTAATAGGATTTCGTTTAAAGTGAGTACGGAACTCTAAAACTTTTTAGAACATTCTTCAGCAAATTAACCACGACAGTACAAAAAAATAGCTTATAAAGCCTCAAATCTACATGCCCCTTTAAAAGTTAACACCAGCCCTTAAACACACGACGTACCTACACAAACCTTTAAAATATATTACCCGTTGAAATAAGCCAAGTTTGTCCGCTTCGCGGAAACGAAGTACCTAAATAAGATTAGTAAGTTAGAGGGAAATGCACGAGTAAGTTCTTCTAGACTATTTCATCAAGGACCACAAAACAGAGAGAGCTAAGCGAAAGATCATAATGTGCCCCTACTTGTTTTAATTTTCGCTCAATTAGAAAAATCGGCAAGTGAGTTTTCGAAATGGATGCGGCTTGACCTTCAAAAAGCGAGCCTACAAACTCAAGGGCCGGCAACGCACTTGTGACTCTCCGGGGCTCCTACCACCAAAATCGAAAACGATCGTTCGTTGAACGGATAGCCTACTTTGGTACCATAAATCCCTCCCATTTTTCCCTCCCGTGTTCGAATAAGTATACGAACTAAAATTCGTCAAAGTCGATTTTCATTAATTTAATTCATATACCTAGTTGCGATGTCTATATGCTGAATATGATTACATGATCACATGTTCTGATGATCGTATGACATTCAGGCCCATTTGCCCCCTTTGTTTTATTTGTTTTTAAATAAGGCTATAATGGTAGCTGATCTTTCAACTCAGTGGATGATGTATGCGCAAATTACAGGACTAAAGGCACGCGCAGTTCAATTCATATTCACCAGGTACCCTGACGGGTGGGACCTTGCCTGCGAGTGTGGTGCCCCTCTCCAGAGTATGTGTCACCTGGTCTGCTGTCCCACGAGTGGAGAGATCTGCTCGCTCACCGAGCTGTCCGTGACTGGGGGTGCGGTCGGGGTGACGGAGCACTGGGCACAACGTGTTTGATTTCGATTTGCCATCTATACGCAAAGAAGAAGAACGTATTTATGTAAAAAAAAAGTATGAAAGTAAGTTTATCGGATGTCTGTACCCATAGTACAAGCTTCGGCTTAGTTTAAGACTAGGTGGCGTTATGCACTGAGAAAGTGTGGCATATCTATATTTCCGTCGTGTTCCGAATAGGAAAGTGAACTCGAATATTATGGAAATCTTATTAAATTTCCATGTCAGACGCTGGACCTATTAGCAGTAAGGCTGTCATTATTTTAGCTTTCACGTAGCCTATCTTCGTCTACACATCAGGTTTTATAAGCTCCACTCAAGTTTTACACTTATGACGATCTTCGTCTGGAGTCATTTAGCGAAATAGTCTACCTAAAGGGATTTTTTGTCTAGACTCTTGAATCCGATTAGAATTTACCGAAGATTCTCTTTTCGTTAGATCTTGATGGGGTTCATATGATCATTCAGATTCTAGATTTAAGGGACAATACTAAGTTTAGAATCCTTGTGTGTGGTTTGGGAACTTCAGTGGCTAATTTTTTAAGGCTCACTTTAGATAGATAGATAGATAGATATTCTTTATTGCACAAAATACACAATTAGTACAGAAAAGGTGATACAGACATCTTGTGGTACAATCTAGGCGGTCTTATCGCTACTAAGCGATCTCTTCCAGACAACCTTCAGGTAAAGGAAGTGTAGATTTCTGAAGAGACACTTTGTCATATTCCAAGCTCGGAAAATTCAGTTCAGTCACTTTAGGAAATCAACTTTGTTTAAGAAGAGAGGGATTTCGTAATTGCTGTGACTTGTCCTTCAAACGTGGCCAAAAAATAGTTGTTCCTCTCATTAGGCAGTGACTTAGCTGTGCCTGGCCTTGCAAAGATCGGCGGTACCGTTTAACATCAAATGGGTCGCTTGATCGTCTACCTCCCTTAGTAATAAAAAAAGACCCTTAGACTAACTTTCGCTGAATCTGAAGATGTCGGGTAGACCTTAGACTGATTGAAGATGTCGGGGAGACCTTAGACTGATTGAAGATGTCGGGTAGACCTTAGACGGTTCCACCTAAGACTGGTTTAGCTGAATCTGAAGATGTCGGGTAGAATTTTTAGGCACCGATGCAAAAATACGGGTGTTATAAAATTCAAATGTCTGTGGCGTCGTAACTCGTAACTCCAACGAGTGAAGCAATTTTCCTCTATTTTTTAAAAAAGTGATTAAAGTTGACGTATTCTGAGTTACATTTAATGGAAATGAATTCATTTATTGATAAATATAGACGGAATCGGAATCGGATTTTTTCAAGTTATCTTCAGCCAATTTAGAAAAATAACGTTCAGAATTCCTCAATCAAAGTCATAATATATCTCAAAGCATAGGCTATGAGGTTAAAGAAAAACTCTTTTTCAAATTTGCCTGACCGAAAATTCAATCTAAAACTTTCAACGACCCTAAACAATGCACCACCGTGGTCTTCTAACCATAAACAGATCTTAGTAGAAACAAAAACGCCATAATTTCTACAAATTAATTATCATAAAAA
The DNA here is from genome assembly GCA_031163375.1 of Conogethes punctiferalis. Taxonomy (NCBI): domain Eukaryota; kingdom Metazoa; phylum Arthropoda; class Insecta; order Lepidoptera; family Crambidae; genus Conogethes; species Conogethes punctiferalis. Next base: position 21,198,242 of record CM062078.1, read on the forward strand.
ATGTTAATCTGATCTAACCCCAAAATGCTGCCATACCGTGGTTTTAATTATTTCCCGTCATAATAATTTTGTGTCAACATAATTTTAACCTGTTTTCAGGAAGGGTTTCAACACTAGTATAATGGATAACAGTGAAGTGTTTACATTTTTAGTGTAAAAAACCGCTTTTGTATTATAATTTATGTAAAAATCATTGATTACAGTCAGTAGTTCTTAACTTTTTCTTAACTCATCAAATTCAAAATCCGGAAACTAAACATAAACTTGGTCAAAGTAATTATATTTTTACGTAGCGTCTTTTTTATTTAAGTGGAACGTTTCTAGATTTTAATAACTGTATAGAAACAACGGTTTTAATTTAAAAAAATCAACTCGTTACTCCCGAAGTTGTTACACTGAAACAATAGGTCCAAATTTGAATGTCTTCAATCAAAACCGGTTAGAAACTTTTTGATTTTAACTTAATAATTTTTTATTGTGACTCGTGTAACGTAAATTGGTTCTGTGATTAAACGACTTCGTTATAAGATTCCGTACATTTTACAAGTAGGTAATTAAACTATTCATGTGTACTTAGATTTTTTAACTGACTTATAAAAGAGGTTCTCAGTTCAACTGATTTTCTTTTTTAGGGTTCCGGAGCCAAATGGCAAAAACGGGACCCTTATAGATTCGTCATGTCTGTCTGTCCATCCGTTTGCCACATCCAGTTTATTCCGAAACTAGAAGACCTACATTATTGAAATTTGGTGCGTAGGTGTTGAGATTTCTAACATCATTTTTTTCTAAGCTGATAGTTTGCGCGAGAGACTCTTCCAAAGTGGTAAAATGTCCCCCCCAATTATTTTCTTGATCGAAAAAGTGTTTCCTAGTTGGTCCCATTGTCATATTGAATTCGGTTGTTTTTTCATAAAGAAGCTGTTATTAGCTTTAGAAATTCGGTAATGTATTGCGTAATCTCTGATGTATTGTGTGTGTATAATCAGGTGTTACACAACGTTTCTGTAGCTCATTAGCTAGATCATTATCGATACTAAGCCCTAAGCCTGATCTCTCTCCGCTCATGTCATCACGAACGATCGTCCCTTGTGGATTAATTATTGTTAACTCATGCATATACAAGCGATGTCCATTTGATTTTCATGGTGTTCCATTGTTTCGTGAAAAAAAAATTAATACTATCAGGTTTTCTAAAAACGTTAGTCTACTCTCTGTCCTGACTGAAATCAAAGAGGGTTTTCTGGAAAAAGAAATCCACCAAATGGCACCACATAAATGGCAGGTCAGCTATCATGTGATTGGTCAGTTTCTATGTAAATGTCAGTTCTATGTCAAAATGAGCCAATCACGTAATAGTTGGACTTGATTTTTATGTGGTGCCATCTGGTGGATTTTTGTTTTCAGAAGACCCTGAAATAAAAGTAGGTCTAAGCAATTCCTATTTTTTCTTTTGTTTATTAAAAATAGTTTTATGCTTGTCTGCAATACACGTGATGGTAAGCGATATCACAGTTTCCACCACACATATCGTAGAGGAATGTCCCATCCGGCGTTTTTCTGGCGGAATGTGTAAGCTCCATGAACTCACTCCGGCTGCGATAGATTGGCTTTGCCAATTGGATATTGATGTTAGGACTTGAACATAGAAAAGCCATACGACATGATGATCACAGTCTACGATATAGCGCGCTCACTCAACAAAGGGAGGTAGGGCATAGCGAAAAGAGAGGTAGGGCATAGCGAAAAGAGAGGAAGGGCATTGCGAATCTTTGCTCGAATTGAGCTGCCCGTCCTGGGAAGGACCTCCACCCTATAGAATACCGCAGTCAAATGACCTCCGGGTCGTGTTTCAGCCAGTGAGTAGGGTTTCCGAAGCTCGTGGGGGTTAGGGTTGGGCCGGCATCGCGGTCACAACTGACAGGTAACTGACCAGTTAATTGCCCGTTGTCACAGCGACTTGGGCTTCTCTTTCGCTTTCCATCAGGCATAGGGAAGCCATTATGTCGAGTAACTATAAAAAAAGAGAAAAAAAAACAAAACAGGTTTATTCTCGGTTGAACAACGCCTATACTGCAAGCATTCATTTCATTTTCTGCATGTTGTACCAAAGCGCCTTCATTAAGTCGTAAGCTCACTTCTGTACGACGAAGCACGGAAACTATTCCACTGAGATTCCGTTTGAAGTAAACATTCTTTTTTAAACTCACAAAGAAAATGCGAATGCAGTCTTAGAGGTTTTTTTTTCTTGTGTTATTGGTTCGAAAAGATAAGTTATTCTTGTTGAAACGTAAAATTGGTCTATATTCTTTAGTTTATATTATGTAAGTATAGAATAGAATAGAAAAACGTTTATTTGGACATTTGACATGACATGACAAACGTATGACATTTGTATGGATGTAAGGGAGCGACCTATCACCTTTTCACTCCAAGCCATCCACACCTGCAAGCGGTGCATTCTACCGAACAACAAACGAGGCTCTGGCAAACCGACTGGTGGCGTTATAACCGTTACAATATAAGACGTAGCTAAATATCACAGGTTGATAACGGGCAGCAGCGTCACCGGAGCAAGAAGCTACGCCGTGCGATCGCCAACCCGTCTTCCCAGCGTGGCTATTATGGTATATCCTCCAGATGTTTGCCCTAAGTGGCGAACAACTAAAGAGGCCTATGTCCAGCAGTGGACTGCAATAGGCTAATGATGATGATGAAGGTATGATATTTTAACTATGTTTACTTAATTTTAATAACGGTAAGTAAGAGGTTCCTAATACTCTTCTGATCAAAGTAAGGTCACACGGGACCATAACTGTAAAATATCTTTTAGCCAATAATAATTTCAGATTCTTTAAAATGAGAGAAAAGTATTATTTACAATCCGACTAGTGGTGGTATAACTATTACGATTGAAGGCGTAGCTAAATATCTCACGCCGATGAGAGGAGCGAGGAGCTACGAGCCCTGCGATCGCCAACCGGCCTACCCAACTTGACGATAATGGGTAAAGCCGAATGTTTGCCCAAAGTAGCGAATAACTGGAGAGACCTATGGCCAGCAATTGACTGCGGTAGGCTGATGATGATGAGTAGTTACGCTTTTAGCCGGCAGATGGACTTAGAGGAGAGAGTGTCAATATAATACCCCACACCCCCATTTAAAATTTTGTAAATGACATTGTTTCATCGAAAATATCGGTCACAACAACACCTAGTTCTGCCTCCATATTCCCAGTACATTGTGGTCACATTACATTATTGTTCAGTCCATGCATTATAAATGTTAAGTAAACAAATTTTCACTCAAATCAACCTTAAACAGTCCAATACAAATGAATAAATAAGGGAATTAGTGCTGTTTTTTGCTGTAACCCCATTATTAGTCAGTTTGATATTGGCTCTTGTTCATGGAATCTAACTTGGTACATTGTAGTAATTGAAGGTTCCGTGAACTAAATTGGTTTACTTTTTAGTTATCTCTGCATGTCATGCCTCTTGAAATATTTCGGTGGTTCCACCCCTAACTTAAATAGAACACCATGGTACTAATAATATGTTTTGCTTTTTGTATGGAATAAAATGAGCTTTTATGCCGTTAAAAACGTCTAAGTTAAAGCACCATTTTAGTATTTTACTCCGGAGATCGTAATAGAAATAAAATAGATAATATACGATAATACAGTTAATAAATTGACAGAATAGATCGAATACTGTAGCTGAACGACCTCCGGGTCGTGTTTCTGCCGGTGAGTAGGGTTTCCGGAGCTCGTGGGGTGCTGCATTGACAGCCGGAGGGAAGGTAGGGTGGGTGATTTGGTAACTTATCCGTTTCTGCTGTGATTTTTCTTTTGCTTTCGTACAGGCAAAAGGAAGCTCTTAGGCTATATTATTAACAAAAATTGCAAAGTTAAGAAATTAATTTGAACTCTCCTCATTTAGATGACTTTCAAGATTCAAGTCATAGTTTAACCAGGCACTTAGATAGTTTTTTATTTATTTTTAATCAAAGTACATAAATCTCTATAGACCGTTTACCTCCCTTTCAGAGGGAACCCTAAACGGTAACACGTAAACAAGTAATCGACCGGTATCCATTAACGACAAACAACAGTCCAGGTAAAACAACAACAGATTCAGTGAACAAGTCCACGATTCTTGGATTTAACGAGGAAAATGGGTCAGAAACATTTCAAGAAGAATCTGAGTCTTTGGATTCCAGCTAAAAGTAAGTTTTCTTTATACTTATATTCCTTTCTGAGTATTGCAATAAATAGGTCCAGCCATTTATTTACCTACAATTTGAAATGGCAAAAGTGTCCATTATTCTTATCTAGTTATTATCATCATCACCAGCCTATTGCAGTCCACTGCTGGACATAGGCCTCTCCAGTTGTTCGCCACCTAGGGCAAACTTCTGGAGGATATACCCATAATCGCCACGCTGGGCAGGCGGGTTGGCGATCGCAGGGCGTAGCTTCTTGCTCCAGTGACGCTGCTGGCCGTCATCGGCCTATGGTATTTAGCTACGCCTTGAATGGTGATGGTTATACCGTCACCTGTCGGTGGCCAGCGCCTCGTTTGTTATCCGGCAACATGCACCACGGGCAGGTGAGGTTGGCTTGGAGCGAAACGATGATAGGTCGCACCCTTACATCCCTGATAATCACTTCATAGTACAAGACAAAGTCGCTTTTGTTTTTTATCCCTATGTAGGTATAGGTACTCATATCTTGAAAACTACGCAACGGATTTTGATTCGGTTTTATTTAGTAGATAGAGGGATTCATTAGGAAGGTTTACGTTTACAATATTGCATCCGTGCGAAGCCGGGGCGGGTCGCTAGTTCACTAATAACTAAATTCAGGAACTCAGTCGTCAGTGCCAATCTTTCAAACTTTACTTATGTCAAACTTTCACCATAAACATTTTAATGGCCGCCAAAAGTTTGTTTTATTGCTCTAATTTCATTGAAACTGACTTTGAAATGCGTTTCCAGATAATAAAGTGCACGCGGCTAAGCTGAAGCCCGTTCGGAAACAGGCTACGTTCCAGAAATCTCTGCGGATGACGCTGATAATCGGACAGTTGTTCTCATTGATACCGGTAAATGGTGTGTGCAGTAATAGCGCTGCAAATGTAAGGTAAAATGTTTATACAGAACTTTGAACAGAGAAACCCAAGATTGAACAAAGTGACAAACAATTGGAGAGACCTATGTCCAGCAGTGGACTGCAAAAGAATGATAATAGTGACGGTGGCAACTGATAAGATTTGTCTGGTTAAAAAAATTACCCGTTTCATTTTTAATAATACTTATTTCAGATTTATTTTATTATCATGGAAAAGTCTGTACTCATTCTTATCACTGTTCGGGCAAGGTTTTATGACAGTGATGTGCATTCACAAGGTCGTCCATTCTACCACGTCTTTGAGTAATAATGGTAAGTTTACTGAGTACTAACAGCTTAATTAAAAATAAAAAATATTATTCTGGACATAAATCTATTTCCCCTATTTCCAAATAATTAATTCACACTTAGAGAAATGTTTTGTCAGAAATTAGGTACATATTTTGGAATTTAATAAAACGTTTTGTTGCCAATATTCGAGATGTTTCTAAGCAATTACTTTTCTCCTGCTATAATCGAATCTGTCGGCGACAATTTTACAATGAATTCCAAAAATATAAGATTATGGAAGCAATTATTACAACAATAGAAACGAAATTGCTTCAGTTAAAATATATTATTGTTGTAATTTCGGTTCAGTTTAATTTTGTCGAGACACAACCTGCTTTCTGTTTAATTTATTAGATTTTCTACAGGTACGTAGGTAAGTATATCTATTTATTTGATGGTACGTACCTTCAAGAAGGACGCGTTAAAATTTCTTGAACGTCAGCAATGCACCTGTAACTCCTTGGTGTCGAGGAGTCTATGAGCTGCAGTGATGGCTTACCTACCATACTATGAGTACTACGGACTGAGGATCCCAGTACACCCAGACCTACCGGAAAACCGACTTGAAGCTTGATGCTTCAAGTATCTGCCACCCACTGCGTAAAATTATATCTAAGGACACGAAAGTGCTTCCGCCGAATCGAGCAAAAAAGGTGTGGATTTTTCGGTTGGAGATAATGGTGATTTTTTTTCCTCAGCACTAGTAGTATTCTACGGCACTACTTGCATCACCATGACAATGTTCCTAATCGTGGCCAGGGCGTGGCCGACCCTCGTGCAACATATAGCTCGGACTGAGGAGTTGGATCCAAACTTTGACAGCGCCTTGTCATACAAATGCAATCTGACATGTGCTATCGTGCTGATGCTGGCATTGTGTAAGTATAACTTTTTCGGTAACGAGTTGCAATGACAAATTTTACTGTAGCAGATATCTTAAATTCAGCTGCTGTCTATGTTAATTGATGGCTGCCAAAAAAGACCATAAAAATTGGAACTTTTTTATGATAGAGGGGCAAATGGGCCTGAAAGTCACCTGATGGAAAGTGATCACTTCAGCCCATAGACACCGCATAGATTTACAGTACGACATTATGCCGCTGCTCTTTTTTTTTATAGTGGGTCGACATAATGGCTTCTCTACGCCTGATGGAAAGCGAAAGAGAGGCCCAAGTCGCTGTGACAACTGGCAAGTAACTGGTCAGTTACCTGTCAGCTGCCACTGCCATGCCGGCCCAACCCTAACTCCCCACGAGCTCCGCACACCCTACTCACCAGCAGAAACACGACCCGAAGGTCATTTGGCTGCGGTATTTTATAGGGTGGAGGTCCTTCCCTGGACGGGCAGCTCAATTCGAGCGAAGATTCGCTATGCCCTACCTCTCTTCTTTTCTGCCGCACGGCGAAAAACTCATAGTGCGCGCCTGGTCTTACTTTAGTATAATTTTGTTTTCAGTGGAGCACATCCTATCTTTGCTGTCAGCATTTGCTGGGGCAATGGTATGCCAAGCTGACAAAGACTTTTACGAAGGTTTTGTCACACACTTTTATCCCTGGGTTTTTAACGTCATTCCTTACTCTGTAGCCTTGGGGGCTTTGACACAGGTAAATAACGTTTCTGGTCTATTTAAGGGCACGAAATTGTGCCACGAATTTGCTATAAACTTAATGATAGTGGACGAATTGTATTTAGCCTTAGTAGGGACCTATGTGTTCGCGTAAAAATTGGCGGCGAATCCGATCTTCTGCACTTAGCCTAAATCAAAAACAAACATAGAGAATTAATGAAATTTAAGGAAATGAATGATTTTGAGCTTTCGCGTTCAATTAAAATTAAAGTATTTAATAACGAGATACAAGCGTGATATTTGTTATGTAGTTACATTAAGCCCTGATGATGATGATGATGAAAATCTGTCAAGATGATACAAAATATCTGTTATAACAGAAATTAAATATTCGAAAAATTTTTAGAACTGGAATGTATATGAAAAAAAACAGCAAAATAAGCTCAGGAAAAATAAAAACATACATAATAATAATACAATAAATTATAGCACAGATAGATCACACGAGAAAAGTTAAGAAATAAACAAAAAAGAAGTAAAAATACCTATATTATAGTTGGATAACTTTATACAATATCAATTCGAAAATTAAGTTATTTGAAAGTTTTAAAGCTCTTCTAAAAATTTAACAAAGGTCGAACTTAAACAGTTTGTTTTGACATGCCTAAATCAAAAGCAATAAAAAATCTATTTTAAATATATTTTCACCGAACCGAAGCTCCTCTTTTCTTCACTTGCAACAAAATCGTAAAAGCTACTCATCGCTTCGTCTTAATAAAAACCTAATTGAATATATTTACAGTTCCTACATTTCCAGTCCACATTCATATGGAACTTCTCGGATTTATTCGTGATATGCATGAGTTACTACCTCACGTCTCGCCTTGAGCATATCAATGAGAAGCTACTGGCAGCTCAGGGGAAGGTATGCCTTGAGTTAGTTTGCGCGCCTTATTTTAAGATTCTAAACAGAAATCGTAAAATGAAAACAGTAAGGTAACATTAAGTAACTAAGGGATGTAAACGAGCGATCTATTTACTATATTTTTGCTCAAAGCCATCCTCACCTGCCCGTGATGCATCCTGCCGAATAACAAACGAGGCTCTGGCAACCGACTGGTGGCGGTATAAGTATCACGTTTAAAGACGTATCTAAATACCTCAGGCCAATGACGACCAGCAGCGTCATCGGAACGAGGAGCTACACGCTGCGATCGCCAACCCGACTACCGAGCGTGGTGATTATGGGTTTTTTTTTTTTTTTTTTTTTTTTTTTTTATACCACTGGGTAAAGCCTCTGGAGGGTAAACACCTGGGTGTTTACTCAAAGTTGGGAGCAACTGGAGAGGCCTATTTCCAGCAGGGGACCGCGAAAGGTTCATGATGAAAATAATAATAATAAATAAATATCCCAGTACATGCCACGCTGGGCCACACAGCGCCACCTAGCCCCAAACTAAGCCGAAGCTTGTACTATGGGTACTAGACAACTGATAAACTTACTTAGATACATTTTTTTTGTTAATAAATACATATTATACATAGAAAACACCCAGACCAATACAAACAGTTATGTTTATGAATACAAATGTTTGTACTGTACGGGAATCGAACCCACGACCCTTGGCTCAGAGGGCAGAGGTCACTACCAAATGAGCCATCGAGCCAGTAATGTACCTACACCTTTTACTGTGCTAGCAACTTAATGCTTAAGACCTTATCAGACCCATTAGGCACCTATCCAGTACCTCCTCGTCACTTCGAAAACTTTTGTACAAGATAGATTTCTAGTACTTTGCTATTATTCTACACTAGCTGTGCCGTCGGCGTCGCACGCGTGGATATCGGATTTCTAAAATAACGGACTTCCATAAAATGGTGCCTAAATCTTAAGTTAGACCTCTAGCAATACATTAATGAAATTCGCATTCAATTCCATGCTGTACTTTTTGCGTAATGTTCAATCAAACATACAGATAAAAAATTCTAACGTTTTCCCAACACTTTCCTTCACTGCTCTGCTCCTATTGATTGTAGCGTAATGAAAAGTATATATACTAAAACCTGCTCAGGAGTATAAAGAATAATTGTACCAAGTTTCGTTAAAATCCGTTCAGTAGTTTTGGTTTCTATAACGAACATACAGACAGACAGACAGACAACAATTTTACTGATTGCATTTTTGGCATCAGTATCGATCACTAATTACCCCCTGGTAGTTATTTTGAAAAATATTTCATGTACAGAATTGACCTTTCTACAGATTTATTATAGGTATAGATTACTGCGACATTGAGTATACTGTGCTCTAAATCTGACGAACTCGTGTGGAAATGAAGCATTCACGAATAACGTGATCGCAATAGATTGCAGATTTTTAGAAACCCGCAGCAGGATTGCATGGCCATGCCTAAAATGTTAAATTGTATGTAGATATGAGTTAAGTGTGGATGTAAAAAACGTTAAATAAAATTGTTAAAAATGTGATCATTTTGTATAAATAAATAATTTTGTCCGAATACTGTAATTTTTACGAGTATAATGAACTTACCACGATGACACTTTTGCTTGCTACCTATTACTTGTAATGTGTGTCCTCTAATGTACAGACTCATGTTTAATATCCTTTAATGTGTTCAATAAAGAGTTTATCTATCTACAGTACTTACCCGAAATATTCTGGAAGAATACCCGCGAAGACTACAGCCGAGCTACGCAACTCGTGCGCAGGGTCGACGAGGTCATCAGCGGCGTTGTCTTCATATCCTTCGCAAATAACCTCTTCTTCATCTGCCTTCAACTCTATAATACTTTGGAGTAAGTGTCCAGTGTCTAGAAAATGTACCAGGGAATAAAAAACACCTAGTTCCTGCTATTTAGAGTGCGTGTATTGAAAACATACTATGCACAGCGACATCTATTGATGTTAATTGGGACCAAAGTTACATAATTGGAACAAAATATGTGTAAACGACACATATGAATAACGTTTTATAAATAGTATAAAATATATCCTTCAAGGCTGAGGCGAGAGTAAACCGATTTTTGCTAAGTGTGCGCGCTCTATCCAAACTCACTTTGAATTTAAAAAAAAAAACAATATTAAATATGGGAAGATTATAAGTCTAACTGGACAGAATCCATATGAATTTACTTGCTTCCAGAGATGGAATCAGGGGGACGGAGCAATGCAGCAGTCGAACAAAAACGTGAGTAACCACCGTTTTAGACGATATTATTACATCAAAACATACATTGAGGGAGCTAAAATATTATTGACATCTCAGAAATTCGAAAATTTCTTATTATGATATAAGGAGTGTGCTATTGAAAATTTAACTCAACTCAACTGTAACGGATTTAGAATAGGCCCACCAGCAGCTGGTGATTAAATCATCCCGTCGGTGTCGCAGAAGACGACTAAGGGAATATCAAGAAACGGGCAGCAGTGTTTACCTGCGTACAAATAAAACCAACTGCGGTCACCAATCCGCCTGCCTAGCGACATGCTTATGACAAATCCTGTACCTAACAGTGGACATTTGCAGGCTGGACAACTTCAAATCAAAGCATTGAAAACCGTATTATCATAATTTTATTTTCAGGGCCGCACATCTTCTCGGAGGCTATGAAGCGGCAACCTACTTCCTATTCTCACTCATATACCTGATGTCCCGGTCTATTGCCGTATCGCTCATCGCCTCGCAAGTCAACGGGGCGTCTACGGTGCCAGCCACGGTTCTGTACGATGTGCCTTCACCTGTCTATTGTATTGAGGTAGGTTCAACTCTTATTCGTCACTTACCCACAACCGGCCCCGTCATCGCAGGAGGGCACACAACGCATCGTATGCCCTCTGAGCCTCTTCTTCCTGCCCCGAGTGGTAAGCCCGAGGGCGCAAACCACTCAATGGGGCGTGATGGTGTGGGGGAGTACCGTTCAACGAAATCCACCCGGAGAGCATTCCATCGCTCTCTGAAAATTTGAATGAAGTAAGTATATTTGCCCTTCCCAGGCCAGAAATGCCGGCCGGTTGTCATCTGCGGCTGCCCAGGGCAGGCAGTGACGTAGCCGCATACTTCTCATACTTCTACCTATACCCTGAAGTTGCTGCCATTGGTGAAATTTCTACATTGCAGCATAGGTTACCTGATGTTTAATGTTTTACGAATTCTACTCAACTCTGCGCTGCGCTCTGCTATGCTGCCTACATCTTCTTAGCATACATTTAGCCTAACTCTTTAATGTAAGCTAAGTAGTTTAATCCATCCATCATTTTCCTCAAAAAATAAAATTTTCCCCTCAAAACCAAAGGGCGAACATTTTCATTTGTCATCAAATATTAATTATCGTTTTATTGTTATCCCTCGTTACTCGACTTATTTCATTTCGACCGAAACCCTGATACACACATCAGTTTTTACGCGGCTATAAAAAGGTTTTAAAAGCAGAATCCACTCCGAGATAAATAAACCCGACTAATGGCTAACACTTTGTGTAAAACAGGTGCAAAGGGTCGGTACAGGTAAATGTGGAAACTAAGGAACAATCCTTTATAGAGGCTTGTGTTTGAATGTCCCTTGATTCGGTAAGTAAAATTATCAGATAGTTACTTAGATAGTACTATATCTAACAAATTATTAAATAAAAAAATAACCTAAGACATGTCGCAATGGGCCACAAATCGCCATCTAGTCCCAAACTAAGCCGAAGCTTATACTATGGGTACTAGACAACTGATAAACTTACTTAGATACATTTTTTTTGTAAATAAAGTCATATACATAGAAAACACCCAGACCAATACAAACAGACATGTTCATGAACACAAATATTTGTACTGTGCGGGAATCGAACCCACGACCCTTAGCTCAGAGGGCAGAGGTCACTACCAAATGAGACATCGAGTCAGTCATATTATATTATTACACCTATTGAAATCCTTACTGTCTACGTTATCTATAATTCCGTGAGGAATATAAACCTGCATAGAGCATCCTGTCCAATAACAAACAAGGCGCTGGCAACCGATCACAATTGTAGCCGTAGCTAAATAGCACAGACCGATGACGGGTAGCAGTGTTACCGAAGCGAGAAGCTACACCCTGCGATCACCAAACCCAGCGTGGCTATTATGAATACATATAGCCTCCAGATGTTTGCTTCAAGTAGTGAACAACTGGAGAGGCCTATGTCCAGCAGTGGACTGCAATAGGCTGATGATGAATCTAATACGAGGGCACATTCCATCGTATGTTTCATTCTAACCTTCGCTTCTTAGCTTCGCTAAACATCAGGTGAATTTAGGATCTACCCTTAGTCCAAAATACTGATGATGAGTATAAACACAGCGTAAACAATCCATTTAAAGCCGACCAATTTTTGAGGTAAAAGTTTTTTTACTCTTCACGTTTAGGTACCCATTACACAAAAACATTCCCGGAATGGACATAAAGGGTACCAACATTTACACGCACTTCTCATTACGAATTTAGGTAGGTATATATTTTATGACTAATTTCGTGGCGCAATGTGTGAAGCATTCCTTAAAACGTAGAAATTCCTGGATTAAGTAAGGTAAAGTTCTTTTCAAAATTAGTGTAGGTTTTGTAGGTACTCATAGTTCATTGGAAACCCCTTTTTTAGATCAGCCGCATGCAAATAATAAAGGTATGTAAGCCCTATCATCTTCTCGCTCCAAGTTAGGGGCAGCACAGACGACAGACTATCCGTGACGCACTTTTTTGCAATTATTTTATGCAGTAACGCACACGACGCGCAAAAATCTGTAGCGGATATTTCACAGACTTAACTCACACGACGCACACAAAAAGTCAGTCGTCTGCGCAGCCCCTTATGCTCACCTGCCCATGGTGCATCCTGCTGAATAACAAACGAGGCTCTGGTATCCGAATGGTGGCGGTATGACATCACGATTGAAGGCGTAGCTAAATACCACGGGCGGGCAGCAGCGTCACCAGAGCTAAGAGCTACGCCCTGCGATAGCCAACCCGCCTGCCCAACAAGGCGATTATGGGTAAAGTTGGAGTTTTTCCAAAGTGGCAAGAGAAGCCTATGTCTAGCAGTGGACTGCAATAGGCTGATGATGATGCAAATTTATAATTAAAGTAATTAAAAAAAATATGAAAAGTATTTACTGTAACAGGTGCAAAGATTTCTGGACCAAGTAAATGGGGATCATGTTGCCCTGAGTGGCCTACAGTTCTTCAGCGTCACGAGAGGTTTGCTGTTAACGGTAAGTATTTAGAGTAAAGACCCAGTTAAGAAGCTCTATTAAGTCACCGAGAACAGTGTTCGATTAGATATATATCCTCTCAGAAATGAGTTCTAATAACCTAATAGCGTTGCGAATCACGCGCCCGTAGGGTATAACTCACCCATTCCATCACTCGTAGTAGGCAGAAGTTGCTCGTAGCATGCAATACGCCCGATACCTGACTCGTAGTGCTACCAGCCAGGTGCTCGTAGTGTCACACCCGCTCGTAGCGTCACACCTGCACGTAGCGTCACACCCGCACGTAGCGTCACACCCGCTCGTAGCGTGACACCCGCTCGTAGCGTCACACGCGCTCGTAGCGTCACACCCGCACGTAGCGTCACACCCGCTCGTAACGTCACACCTGCACGAAGCGTCACACCCGCACGTAGCGTTACACCCGTTCCTTACGTCATACGTCACACCCCTGTTATCTCATTCTTAGTGGGGACAGAAGGCGCTTGTAGCATGTCAATCGCCCTATACCACGTCCATTGTGACAGCAGAAGGCGCTCATAGCGTGCGTGACCCGCTGGTTATCTATATCTATCTATCTATACATATAATAAAAATGTAACGAATCGCTGTCTGTACATGGAAGATATTTGTGAAAAAATACATATAATAAAAATGTAACGAATCACTGTCTGTACGTGGAAGATATTTGTGAAAAAATATTATGGGAGGCCTTTATTAATGCAATAGTACCCAAAACAATGAATTTTGGAATTTTTGTCTGTTTGTCGGTTTGTCTGTTTGTCTGTATGTTTGTGCATGCTAATCTCAGAAACCGCGTATCCGATTAAGATGCGGTTTTCACTAATATATTGCTGGAAGCTTCCCTTAACATTTAGTGTTTGTTTCATGTTAATCGGTCCATAAATAAAAAAGTTACGCCCATTTAACTAATCATGTCGAGTCTGCTGTACGTTTGCGCGGGTATATAAAGCGCGCCGAGATCTGCGCCGCGCCGCTGCCAGCTGCCAGGCACTGGGGGTCATTAAAATCACTACCCAAGAAACTATTCCACGCGGACGAAGTCGCTGGCACAGCTAGCGTACAACTAAACCGTTGTGTGAGCTGTAGGCACTCGTAGTCTGACAATCGCCCGCGTCTCATTCCTTGTGCGGGATCATGTTACTATGAAAATTTAACATTTTGCAATTCGGACATACTACGACTATCGTAACAACAAATGATCCAGGCGTGAAACCCGCTCGCTACCATCTATTCAGAACACTATAAAACAGTGGTATTCAATATCAATGCTCTGTTTTTTTTAACCTATAAAAATTACGTAGTTACAACGTTAGAGCGGGCGCCGGTAGAGTGCCACAAACTCTATGTCTCCCCATAGTACAGGCGGCAGGCGCTCTCGGATAAAGAGTCATCTCGATTGTGTATACCTAATGAACACTCAGTGATTGCATTTCTGTTTTTTTTTTTAGGTAGCCGGAACAATAGTGACATATGAGTTGGTGATGGTTCAATTTACATCATCTTCACCATCATCTACGAACTCTTCGGTGAACACGTTACCCAACATTACCACTACAATGATCTCTAGTACTGCGATGACTTAGATAAGATAGATAGAGAGAAAAGAAGATAGATGACGTATATTTTACGCAAAAACCCACTTTGTCTTTTTACGTAAAATGAGCGTTCAGGAAGACCACACTCCACCTGATGGTAAGCGGTCGTGAGGTCCAAATGATAAGTCGACAAGCATAAGAGTACAAACGCAACGCGCCTGTCGCCCTCACCCTGTAGGCCAAGTTTGACATAATGTTAATCACATTTCGATACATATCAAATTATCAAATACATATACTCGTATAAGTTTTAGAGACTTTCGATAATTAAATGATATTAAAATCTATATTATTCACTTTTATTTGACAGTGTCTATCTTTTTAAGTCTAGCATCTTACTTCTACCTATATTATAAATGCAAATGTTTATTTAGATGGTTGGATGGGTGGTAAGATGTTTCTTACTCTTTCACGCAAAAAGTTTTTGCCAAAAACTACTGAACGGATAAAACCTCATGGTCTAAGATTCTGTTATACAACAATCTTCACTGAGATAGTAATTTGATAAAACTTATTTTACATATGTCAAGAAATATTATGCATATGGCTTGTCGATATAATTTTGGTCCAGGGTATGATTGATTAAATAAAATTAAATAAGTTTACTCAAATAAACAGCTCGGTGAAGGTCGCTGTATAGCGATATCCTATATTACCAGAGTAACATAGATTGACAATAAAATCATGAGGAGGATATTTTATGCAATTCTATTGGTTGATTTTACCTTGAAAACCGCTCTACAACCTCGTTTCGCTTCTTTGGACAAGCAGCCTAAACCCTAACCCAGCCTTTTGTTATAAAACAGAATAACATCAAACTGTACGTTGTTGCGTAATACATCCCATTCATCTTTGATTTCAAGTGCGTACAATGAATGTTAGATACAAACTTCAATAGTAAACCAAAACTTGAGTCGTACAATAAACTTGACCCGTAACCCGTAAACCCTTCCTGATAAATTAGAAACGAAGAGATCTCTTTGAGCGAGTCGTGAGAGGGATGAAGATAAACGCACAAGCCGTAATGCCTAATGCACAGTGGGGGCGAAACGTTACAAAGACATTATTTTACACACTTTTGAACGGAAAGAACACTTTCGAAGACAGGTAGGGCATAGCGAATCTTCGCTCGTATTGAGCTGCCCGTCCGGGGAAGGACCTCCACCTTATAGAATACCGCAGCCAAATGACCTCCGAGTCGTGAGTAGGGTCTCCGGAGCTCGTGGGGGGTTAGGGTTGGGCCAGCATGGCAGTGGCAACAGACAGGTAACTAACCAGCTACTTGCCAGTTGTCACAGCGTCTTGGGCTTCTCATTGGCTTTCCATTAGGCGTAGGGAAGCCATTATGTCGAGCTACTATAAAAAAAAAGAGTTTTCACTTCAGACTTCTTTTTTTGTTAATGGAAACCAGGCTCCAAGCTAGGCTCCAAACAAATTTTTGACTCTAACATTCAGCGCAATAGTTTTTTCATATCTGTCGTGATCCGGATTTAAAATAAGACCACCCCATCTCATTCCGTGGGTGCAGTAGAAAACGTTAGTCGTTAGGAATATCAGAAAATGGACGGCAGTGTTTACCTGGGTACTGGGTACAAATGAAACCCATTCGCCCTTTGACAACTGTCATTGGGGGAAAAGGTTTTATTTATCAGCCTTATAACGTCCACTTAGACGTTACAGGCAAGATGGTGACAGTAGTAGGTTTTATTTGAACCCAGGGAACCGCTGCTGCTCGTTTCTTGATATTCGTCTGTTATAATACCCATTGGATGAGATGGGTCCTACTCTAATTATAAAAAACTACGCAAGCAACTTGTTAGGTTACTGCATATGAAGACGCATCTTTTCGTTTCGCACCGCATTCAGTGTAACCAATAGCCGTCAAAAAGTGAATGGAAGACAATTTGGCGTTGAATGTGTCTGCTCAGATTCGCCTCGCTTTTTGCTGTTTGCTTCATTATTATAGACAAGCAGAACGCGGCTTTGTTCCTGTATTGATGATATAAGAAATGTTAACGTAGCATCATCATCATCATCAGCCTATCGCAGTCCACTGCTGGACATTAGCCTCTCCAGGTGTTTGCCACTTTGGGCAAACACTTGGATGTTATACCCATAATTCCCACGCTGGGCCGACGGGTCGGCGATCGCAGGGCGTAGCTTCTCGCTCCGGTGACGCTGCTGCTCGTCATTGACCTGTGGTATTTAGCCACGCCTTCAACTGTGATGGTTAAACCGCCACCAGTCGGCTGCCAGCACCTCGTTTGTTACTCGGCAGGATGCACCACGGGCAGGTGAGGTTGCATTGGAGCGAAAAGATGATAGGCCATTCCCTTACTTAACATTACATCATCTTTAAACATTAGAAAATTGAAATTATTCTGAATTCATAATATACCTACTTGATACAGGCTATTTACATAAATACGATACGATATTAGCTCAACCAAATTATGTTTCAAATGCTTACATTAGTCTTGATATTTGAGACAGAATTCAGTATTTATTCAATTTGTAATAACGCATAGATATTACAATTTGAATAAACACCAAATGATGGGACACTTGACATAATTAGACTGAGATTGAATGGTTGAGAAAATACACTGATGTTAAAAGTCGTAAGAGTAAATTTTATGACTGAATAGATAGAGATGTGGCCGCTAAACGTAATAAATTCTTAGATGTCGTTCTAGTAAATGTGGGTATCACATAATATCGGAACAGCTTAGTTGTTTAGTGATCATCATCAGCCTATTGCAGTCCACTGTTGGACATAGGCCTCTCCAGTTGTTCGCCATGGGGCAAACATCTGGAGGATATACCCATAATCGCCACGCTGGGCAGGCGGGTTGGCGATCGCAGGGCGTAGCTTCTCGCTCCGGTGACGCTGCTGCCTGTCATGTGGTATTTAGCTAACCTAGTTTAGCGATTAGTGAGTGATATACCTACCTATATTTTCAGTGTTTCTGCGTGGGTAGGGTTTCCGGAGCTCGTGGGGTGTTAGGATTGGGCAGGCATGGCTGTGGCAACTGACAGGTAACTGACTAGTTACTTGCCCGTTGTCACAGCGACTTGGGCTTCTCTTTCGCTTTCCATCAGGCGTAGGGAGACGATTATGTCGAGCTACTATTGAAAAAAATTGACAATTGTCATTGGATATTTGCAGGCTGATGATGATGATGATGAAAATTAAGAAGTGCACCTGAGTTTGTGGACACACTTATGTACTTTAAAACATCCTGCGAAAGTACTTGGCTAGTTTCTTTGGAGATTGCCAAGGCGAATATTATAATCTGAGTGACACATTTTGTAAATGGTTCTGCAGAAAAAAAAGGCTGGCGGGTTCTATTCATTTTCCTTATTCTTTAACCGATTCTTAATGATTCCGTAAAATTTGTTTTCCTTACTTGTTTTACTTCCTGTCTAATTCTTTGATCCTAAGTGCTTAAAGAAGATGGATGTAACCAAGAATACCAAAAGTATCAAGAAATTAAAATGAATAAATAGAAACAGAGTCCAACTTAATTAGGAGATGCGGTAACATCAAAAACATAAGCAAAAGATCAACATTCAATGTAGAATGTGCTTCTACTAACTACCTGTAACGTATTAGAAGCGCAGCGAAGCTCAAGCCAGTTGGAAGTTGGCGAAACATGGATGCGAGAAGACAAGGATCGATCAAACTAATATTATAAAGCTGAAGAGTTTGTTTGTTTATTTGAACGCGCTAATCTCAAGAACTACTGGTCCGAATTGAATTTTTTTTTTTGTGTTGAATAGACCATTTATCGAGGAAGGCTTTAGGCTATATAACATCACGCTGCAACTATAAGGAGCGAAGAAATAATGGAAAATGTAAAAAAAAAACGAGGAAAAAGTAACTATTCCACGCGGACGAAGTCGCGAGCACAGCTAGTGGAGAATGATAGGAGAGACCTATGTGCAACACTGGACTACGATAGTTCCTGGACCGAAAATCTATCAATATTTTTTGCTTAGATCCAGATTTTACTCTTATCTACACTAATTTCACTAATTAGAGAATAGATTTGTAGTTCTGTGGGTGTGAATGTTTGTAATTAATGAACTCAAAAGCTACATTCACCTTGAGTCATCATCATACATAGGCCACTCAAAATGCTCGCCACTTCGATCGGTCCCGGGCCTCTCACATCCAGCACTTGCCAGCCGTCCTGCGCAAATCATCACTCCACCTGGCCTGAGGGCGTCCTACACTACGTTTGCCGAGACGCGGTCACCACTCCAGAACTCGTTTACCCTAACGAGTACCGGTTCTGCGGCTGATTAGGCCAGCCCACTGCCACTTCAGCTTACTGACTCGGTGAGCTATGTCGGTACCCTGAGTAACATAAGCTATATTTATTGCTAGAAAAGCTTAGGGGTCTTTACTGAAACGCCAATAATGTAATCCAATGAAATATAACATAATTTTGTCTACCGCCAAATTCGCAATACAAGTGATACATGTTATTATTAAGTTGTGCATTATATAGTTACTTTAGCATAATTAGACACGTAAGAGCTTTGAATTATTTTTACTACCTATATTGTGGAAATTGTGTGGTTACTCTTATGAACTAAATAAATGGTTTAAATGGTTAAAAAATGGTTAAAAAAAATGTTTTTCTAAAATACCCGAACCGAGGCGAGGGCGGGTCGCTGATTAAATATATAGTTCGACGTCCAAAATTGGTGTATCAAATAATTTTATTCACCATTAAGAATAAAAAACTACGGCCTCAAAGGCCCTGTTTATTTAATGCGTCACTTGATAGGCGGTTATACGCGTAGTTATCGTTTGCAAGATAATATATGTCCACGGCTCTTTACGATACCATCGTAACTTCTAACACACACGGACCTTCTGGCCAGAAAACAAATTTGTTTCGCTGGAACCAACTTCCTGCGACAGTCTTTCCGAACAGCTACGACTTGGGAACCTTCAAGAAACGAGCGTATTCCTATTTAAAAGGCCGGCAGTGACCCCAAAACTCGACTTGAGTTGTCTATCCGCGGTGTTGACTGCTTACCATCAGGCTTCACATTTGATCGTCTGCCGGCCCTTGCATATCTAAAAACTAATTGACAAAGAAGATGAAGATACAGAAAAGAAAGAAACAATAAACCACCGTAGCAGTTATTAAACAATGTTTGTTTTATAACCATTACAGCCGTATTCGCCTGTCCATAAACGGATACAGCTTTATGCGTCTCCTAACTGATACGAGAATTCTTCTCGAGTAGGCATAAATGCCGCGAATATTGGCCCCAAAGTTATACTAAAATGATGTAATAAGTATACTTTTTCAACCATTTCGTTATTATGAGGAATACTTTTAATAAAACAATGTCAGGTCAGTGAGATGTTGTATTTAGCATAGTGCACATGAATGCATACTGTGGCTACTTATTATGGTAACTTTAGGATGACTGATCATTGCCCCGAGTGGTGAGTGCGGGGGCGCGATCCACTCATAGGGGCGTAACGGTGTGGTGGGTGCAGCCACACCGTTGCACGAGGTCCGCCCGGGGAGCACTCTTTTGTTCCCCGGATCCGGGGGCAGGGGTATTTGCCCTCCCCGGACCAGGAGTGCCGGCCGCTTATCATCTGCGGCTGGCCAGGGCAGGCAGGGATATGGCCGTATGCTTCGGCGCTACCCGTGTCCCTGCAACTTGCTGCCCACTGGCGACACAGGGGGGTTTAGTGGGTATGCCCTCCCTTTTGGGAGGTGTGAGTCCCACACACCATGCCGCCTCCCCCCGGAGACGGCATGAAGGGCCTAATGCATTCCCCTCTTAAAAAAAAAAGGATGACTGATCATCAAACCAAACCAAAGTGATCGACATAGCTCATCGCATTAGGACGCTGAAGTGGCAATGGGTGGAGGTCCTTCCCCGGACAGGCGGCTTAATTCAAGCCAAGATTCGCTATGCCAGCCCTACGTCTCTTGGACTACCTCTCTTTCTACGGGGGCCTGAAATTCTTGCGTGCCCAAAGACCCCGAATTCTTTTTTTTAATACAGTCTAACAGATGGAAGAGCCTTCAAATCGTAGATAGATAGATATTCTTTATTGCGCACCATACAATTGACTTAAATCTAGGTATAATAGACACTCGTAGCACAATTTAGGCGGCCTTATCGCTATAAGCGATCTCTTCCAGACAACCTTAGACAACCGTAGTTCTTTTTAAATTAGATAGGTAGATTAATTATTCTTTATTGCACAACAAACAGTTCACTCAAACTAGACAAAGTTGCAAGATGTAACTTACTACTCGTATTACTAGAAATTCCATACATCTCAATCATTTATCACCTTCAAACAGGTTGTACCCGGTAAATCCAATTCCCTTCTTTATAGAATCAATAAAAACCTTTCAGGATAAGTTAAGGAATCTCCAGGAATCCAACAAATCTGTTTGTGAGGCAGCTCGTTTGAATGTTACCGGTAACTGAACTGAACAACTTCCTTTGGTCATGCGGTGATTGCTTTATTGGTAAAGTTGAACAGGCTTTCAAAATGTGGTAAATTCCGTGCTTTTATTTCGTTTTACGTTTTATTATCTTTACTAGCTGTGCCAGGGGCGTCGCACGCATGGATATCGGTTTTCAAAAATAACGGTTTTCCATGAAAAATGGTGTCTTAGTTTTAAGTTAGACCTCTAGCAATACATTGGTGAAAACCGCATTCAATTCCATGTAGTAGTTTTCGCGTGATGCGCGATCAAACAAACAGAGAAAAATTTCTCCCGTTTTTCCAACACTTCCCTTCACTGCTCAGCTCCTATTAGATTATAGCGTGATGAAAGTATACTTTAACCTATGAAGAATAATTGTAGAGTAGTTTTTGTTTCTATAACTAACATACAGACAGACAAAAATTTTACTTCCTTTGGCCTTTGGTTAATGTGTAACTTTGAATTTTTTGTGTTTCATTGTTGGACACTTCACCCTACTCATAGTACAAAGAAAAACTTACTTTAGACCAGTACCAGACCAGTACTTTAGATCGATGATACCGGCTGAAAAGCTGAAATTTCTAGAATTCCCGTGGTCTCTTTCGATACCCACAAGCAGAAATAGAGCAATACACTTGTGATTTTTTTTCATCACAGCGTGGAAAAGTCCCGATTTATTAACTAAACGATATCTTAATATGTAAACAATCACCATTTTAATGCTTCAAGCTAACTTCTTCAAAACAATACCTTCCTAAGCATTTTACTGATCGACAATAACATTGTTATCACAGCAAATTTTAAGGGAAGGTGAATGTCAAGACAACTCTAGATAAATCTCAAGTCCCCAGGCGGCGACGGAACGAAATCTGTCATTTCATTAATCAAAAGCAACTAGCAGGAATTCTCGAAGCATTTTGTAACATTGAAACTGAGATTGGGATAATATATTCCAATAGCTCTTTCATAAAATATTGAAATTTGCTTTCTTAACATTATGCAAATGTTTAACTTTAGGGGACGAATGTACGGGAGTGAAGTTTACCTTGAAACGACGCGTTATTTAAATAAATATAAATAAATAAATAACCCAAGACATGCCACGCTGGGCCACACAGCGCCACCTAGCCCCAAACTAAGCCGAAGCTTGTACTATGGGTACTAGACAACTGATAAACTTACTTACATACATTTTTTTTTGTGAATAAATACATATTATACATAAAAAAACACCCAGACCAATACAAACAGACATGTTTATGAACACAAATGTTTGGACTGTGCGAGAATCGAACCCACGACCCTTGGCTCAGAGGGCAGAGGTCACTACCAAATGAGCCACCGAGCCTGTCAATTTATTTTACGACGATAGACGCTCGTTTCGCGATCATTTGTAATTGACGATAAGCAAGCACTAGGCAAGCATGGTCAACTAAATGACCTTATAAACCTTTAGGGTAGGCTCGATGAGGTCCTCGACTGGTGGTGCTTAGTATTATGGGTAGAACGACAACGGGGTATAGACGGACCCCAGTGGGACGCAGGTGTGACGGCGCCGGCAATGGGCAGAACCTTGCTCATCCTCCTCTCGCATGGTTACAGACTAGAGAAAGAGGAGTGCCCTGCGTGGGATCTCGCTGTATTCCGTTGCCACATATGACTAAACAGGAATAGAATCTTCATCTGCGACAGGAATTGTATACGATTTCTTGACGCAGAGAGCAGATTCTGTAATACTCGTAATTGGATCGAAGAAAAAAACACAATTGAAATCCATAGAAAACAGCTATAACTGAAATCTTATGTTACATTTCCATGTAACATAACAGCTATAACTGAAATCTTATGTTACATTTTCATGTTCATGTTATGTTACATTTTCATGTAACATAACAGCTATAACTGAAATCTTATGTTACATTTCCATGTAACATAACAGCTATAACTGAAATCTTATGTTACATGTCCATGTAGATTTCAGTTATAGCTGTTTTCTATGGATTCTATGGATTTGTTTCCACAAACGACATGGATTGGACTATTGGAAAGTTTTACAAAAGCAAAATATCCCCGTGTGTATACATTTTGTAAGAAATTTTAAACCAAAGAAAGGAACAGTATCTCTGGAACTGTATCAGGACATTTAAATGTTAATTGAATAAAATAAGATGGAAATAATGAAATTATACGCTCCCCGAATCGTAAAGCCAGCGAAAGTTTTTATTTCCTTTGTGATCTTGAGTAGTGTTGCTCCTTGAATATCGACTGGTAAATAAGTACCTATTTATTATTATCCGATTTTAGAAGTTTTTAAATAATTTTGCTTGCAAATCTGTCAGATTCAAAATACTTTGTAAAACAATAGGGCAGTAGTTTTTGTAGAAACGTTAAGCCACATATTTTGAATCATCATCATCATCATGAGCCTATTGCAGTCCATTGCTGGACATAGGCCTTCGATTGTGGCGGCGAATGTGGGTAGGTAATGCTTCCAGGTGTTTGCCCAAAGTGGCGAACAATTACTGGAGGGGCCTATTTTAATCATCATTTAACACTAGGCACAGTGCTCGTAGTTTAAATATTACTAACCTTTTTACTTTGCAGACTTAGAATACATCGTTTTACAGTCCCCTAGTTAGAATGGCTCGTGAATATAATGAAATGGCAATTAAGAATCCTACGCTTGATATTTTTATCCCCAAACTATCTCAATATGTGAAAGTATTGAAGGATATCCTCTATCCCACACCCACCGGCCGGAGTGTTGAGTCAGATCAGCATACCGGCTGAATCTGATTGCTTATCCCAATTGTTGGTCTCGTTGATTTTATTATGTTTTCTTTTTATATCTACTGTTTTGAGAGTAACTTCGACACATATTTTTTAGTTACACATATTATTGGATTGGAATCCATATTATAATTGTATATTTTATATGTCATTCTACTTTGATTGTAATCTGTCATGTGTATAAATAAATAAAATAAAAATAATCATAAAACCTTACCTTACATTATTTAATATACTTAGTGATAAAGTTCAAGAATTAATGAAATAATGAATTGTCTTCGAGCGTGCATCGAAAATCGATCTGTTTGTCGCAAGGACAACTTGCTTTGTATCCAATGACGACTTGAAACCAGCTTACGGAAAGTAGTCTCGAAGTATCCACGTACACGACGTAATTCTAAATGTAACGAAACCAGTATTGAGTATGAATGTGGAATGATATAGAGGAAGAGGAAGACCGAGAAAGGAATAGATGGACTGTGTGAGAAATGATATGCGTGTCAAAGGTGTGAGTGTGGAGATGACGGCTGATAGAGAAGAGTGGAAGGAGAAAACATGCTGTCCCGACCCCACTTAGAGCGGGATAAAGGGAATAGAATGATGATGATCGACGTAATTTTGAACACTCGAGTTAAAAGTGACACTGGCTCGGTGGCTCAATTGGTAGTGACACCTGCCTTCTGAACCAAGGGGTTCGATTCGAGTCGTGGGTTCGATTCCCAACCGGGACAAACATTCGTGTGATGAACGTTACGAATACGAACGAATGTTTGTTCCGTGTCTGGGTGTTTATATTTGTATTTAAGTATTTATTTGTGGTACCTTCGTTGTTCTGATACCCAAAACACAAGTGCTTAAGCTACTTACTTTGGGATCAGAGCAATGTCTATGATGTTGTCTGACATTTATTTGTTTGTTTATACGTAACCTTAACAAAGTAGTGAAAAAAGAAAAAAAAAATGATTTTTTTTCATAGTAGCTCGACATAATGGCTTCCCTACGCCTGATGGAAAGCGAAAGAGAAGCCCAAGTCGCTGTGACAACTGGCAAGTAACTCGTTAGTTGCCTGTCAGTTGCCACTGCCTTGCCGGCCCAACCCTAAACCGGCCTAAACCCCCCACGAGCTCCGGAGACCTTACTCACCAGCAGAAACACGACCCGGAGGTCATTTGGCTGCGGTATTCTATAGGGTGGAGGTCTTTCTCCGGACGGGCAGCTCAATTCGAGCGAAGATTCGCTATACCCTACCTCTCTTAAATTAGAATAAAGTCTTCTATCGGTATTTTCCGGTATTTTTTGAAGATATTGATCGACCTACAACACTAATCCTCAAGTCAACGGGGTCTCTTCGTGATTTTGTTTGCAATTCGCCTATAAATCGACGTTAAGAAGTGAAATTAAATCTTGAATAATATAACAAGTTTGTAACGAGTTGGTGGCCATCGGATCGTTGGAACATTCGGAATGGAACCGGTAACTTTGTTGTTAATGTGTGCTGGAACAAACGAGAAAAATTTTGGTAGTAGGTATTTTGTCTGGCTTCGGAAATGAGCTGAAAACAAGCAATTGTTTCTTTACCCGCGTCATCATCATCATGCAGGATGCACCACGGGCAGGTGAGCGTGGATTGGAGCAAAAAGATAATAGGATGCTCCCTTACATAAAACATGCGAAAATTAGCATTCCCGACGAAAATAGACAAAAATAAGGTATTTAGCAACCTAGATCATCATAATCCTATCGCAGTCAACTGCTGGACATACTCCTCTCCAATTTGCCACTTTGGGCGAATACCTGGAGGATTTATTTTTCCATCATCGCCACGTTGGGCAGGCGGGTTGGCGATCGCAGGGCATAGCTTCTCGCTCCTGTGACGCTGCTCCCCGTCATCGGCCTGTGGTATTTAGCTACGCCTTCAATGATGATGGTTATGCAGCCATCAGTCGGTTGCCAGAGCCTCGTTTTTTATTTTTTTATGCCCCACGGGCCGGTAAGGATGGCTTGGAGCGAAAGGATGATAGCTCCCTTAAATACCTACATAGATAGGGTCCCGGAGCATGCGTAAAAGTATTGCAAACGAAAAACAAAACAAAAAAGGTGTTTATTTAGGTACTTAGAGCATTGTGTCTTATGCTAAAGTTAAACCCTGCGCGATTCAGTTTCGGCAGTGGCGTTTCATTAGAATATTTCCTCAGTTCAAGCTCATTAAGAATGCATCGGTGGCCGCAGTAATGGGTACCTCAACGATTCCGTTAAGCACTCCCTCAAAAACCTCCGGAGGCGAGAATTTGTAATGTGTTTATTCACCCAGTCTAGCAATTATCAAACTTGTGTACTTAGATTTTAGTACCGAATTGTGTGGAGGAGGCGTTAAATGTCATAAATATTATACGTTTTATCTTAGTTTAGAGATTATAAGCAATTCACCTGATGGTAAGCGATATCATAGTCTACGATGGAGCGCGCTCACCTATCAAAAACCGGTTCACTCTCGCCTTGAACATCGGAAGATTGTACGTCTCGGGGAACAAGGAGCCTGGCAAAGAGTTTCATAGTTTGGCTGTTCGTACTATGAAAGTAGAGGCGAAACATGCTGTGCGAGTCCTTGGAACTTATTTTATGTTTATGTACTCCTATTTTATGTCATAATGCACCATGTGCATCCTACTAATATTATAAACGCGAAAGTTTGTTTGGATAGATAGATGGATGGATAGATAGATGGATGTTTGTTCCACTTTCACACAAAAACTACTGAACGGATTTGATTGAAACTTTACAGGAATATAGTTTATGCATCAGATTAACACATAGGCTATGTTTTATACGAATATTCACGCGGGCAGAGCCGCGAGCAGCAGCTAGTTATGACATAAAATAGGAGGCAAATGCGCCTAGAAGTCACCACGTAAATGATCACTTTAGCTCATAGACATAGGAGTCACAGGTGCGTTGCCGGCCCTTGAGATATCTGTCGGCTTGCTTCTTTAAGGTTCCTAAGTCGATTTCGGAAAAGTCGAACCATAGGATATCCAGCAGTGAACTGCGAAAGGCTCTTGATGATGATGATGATATATATTTCACATCTGTGTTAATTGAAAAATTCGAGGGGCTCGGTGGCGCCGCGGTCTTGTTCGCTTAACAATGATCGCAACGTTGTGCAACCATTGGCGCGGTCAATATGATGATGGGTGACCAAAATTTGACACCGATTTCCTCCGTGCTTCGGAAGGCACGTTAAGCTGTTGGTCCCGGGTGCTATCTTTACCAACTCAGATAGCAGTCGTTACATCATATCAGAGATGATGATAACTCTGACGCCTAACTGGGAATGGGTATAGCTTACCCTAAGTGTTGCGGAGGTCTGATGGCAGTCGCTCTGTGTAAAAGCTTAGCCCTCGCCAAATCTCTCAGTTTAGGAAGCCGACCCTGAGACAATCGGGAAAAAGGCTTGGATGATGATGATGATGTTAATTGAAAAATTCCTTGCAAGAAATTTATTTTTTACAAAATAAGAGAGCAGAAGAATCTCCGTAATCTGATAACTTAAACTATCAAGATGTTTTCTCGGTAATACTCACCTAAGCGTTAATCTGGAAAGCGGGGCGAGTAATATAAACCGTTTTTAATTTAGCTGAACTGGCAAAGGTAAGGGATCACTGCTAGCGGATTGTTAAAGATAAAAAATTATATATACCTACTAATTTTGTCTGTCTGTTACGCTTTCCCGCTTAAACCTCTCAATTGATTTTGATGAAATTTGGCACAGACAATCTTTAGACCCTGAGAAAGGAGGCTACCTTTTATTGCGAAAAAAGGGATAAAGAAACACTTCTGTGACACATCTACATGAAGGCAGGCGAAGTCGCGGGCACAGCTAGTAATTAATATAAACAGGACGAGCAAAACCAATTAAAGATAGAGATAAAGATCTGTAATGTAGGTAGATAACTACCTATCACTTAATATTAGCAGAAGTTGAGGTAGATCAACATTGTAATTTGACTTAGTCCGGAATAAACCGCTATTAAGTACGTACACGTTTCTTTCACTTATCTCCAGGACACAACCCATTTTACCTCAAGGATCATACACTACAAGATCCTTACCATCATGATAGTTAGAAAGTCTTCGACTTCTGTGACTCCAGATGCCGCAACATCGTAAGTGATACGTAAAAGACAAGACATACGTAAAAGCCAAAAGGGGAGGATCCAGTTACCCAAAACAATTTACGCTAAACAATAATGTATACTCTGAGGGCCTAGATATCTGTAACGCTTTTAATTCATTCTTTGAGAGTGTCTTTATTAATAACTCGTCACAACCTAGTTCTCCTGCCTCTTCTGATCCGCCACCCAACAACCAGATTGTATCCAGTATAGATGTGTCTCCAACTTTGATAAAGCAATACCTGAGACAACTAGATCGGACCAAGGGTGCTGGCTGCGATGGAATACCCCCTATATTCTTGTCTAAGTGCGCTGAAAGCCTGGCTCATCCTATTGCAATCCTATTCTCTTTTTCTCTAAAGACATGTAACTTTCCTACGATCTGGAAAAAAGCTCACATTATTCCAGTCTATAAAAAAGGCTCTAAATCTGTTATTTCTAATTATCGACCTATATCGATTCTTAATACCATTGCTAAAGTTTTCGAAAAAATTATATACAGAAATATCTACGATATCATAGCTCGAGGGGTACCGTCATCGCAGCATGGATTCTTGAGAGGTCGGTCAACAGTATCCAATTTATCTGTATTCACCAACTATGTTCTTGAACATATGGAAGGTGGAGGGCAGGTTGACGTGATCTATACTGATTTCGAAAAGGCCTTTGATCGTGTCGATCACGTCATCCTGCTACAAAAATTAGAATCACTGGGTATACACGGGGACTTATTACGATGGATTGCGTCATATTTGACTAATCGTTCCCAGGCAGTGGTGGTTGGTGGATACAGGTCAGACTATGTATCGGTGCCCTCCGGTGTTCCGCAGGGCTCACATTTGGGCCCTCTATTTTATAATGCATATCTTTTTGATATAAATTCATGTTTCAATAGTGCTAAACACCTTTTATATGCAGACGATAAAAAGATTTTTATGAATATTAACTCGATAACAGATTGTGTTTTGATCCAGCAGGATCTTAACAATCTCGTATCTTTTTACTCCAAAAATAATATAACAGTCAGTATTCCCAAGTGTCAATGTACCAGCTTTACTCGTAAAAAGACACCGATACTATTCGATTACAGTTTTAACAACATTTCCATACAAAGGGTCGAGCTGGTTAGAGACTTGGGAGTCTGGCTGGATTCTAAGATGTCATATTCGAACCACATTGATAATATAGTCGGTCGATCGTATCGCGGTCTGGGCTTCGTAATGCGCACATGTAAACCTTTCACCAATTTAATTAGCATTAAAATTGTTTACTACGCGTATGTGCGGAGTATTCTGGAATACGCTTGTCCCATATGGTTCCCATTTTACGCTATACATAAGAATCGGATTGAGAGTATACAGAAAAAAATTATTCGCCATCTTAATTATAAATTTAAGGAAAAAGACACTGCATCCTACACTGACAATTGTCGCAAGTACCGTATGCTAACGCTAGAGCAACGGCGCGCAGTGATGGATATGGGGCTCCTCCACGACGTGGTGTGCGGGCGCTTGGACTGCCCCGAGCTGGTGGCGCAGCTCGCGCTGCGGGCGCCCGCGCGCCGCACGCGCCACACCGCCCTGTTCGCTGTCCCGGCACACCAAACTAATTATGGTTGCAATGCAGTGTTAACTAGAATAGCTCGTAGTTATAACAATGAGTTTGGCTTTATAGATCCATTCATCGGTAGCAGAAACACATTTCTAAATAAGATCAGAGACTCATATAATATATTGTGATGAAAGTAGATTTTGAGTCGCCAACAGTTTAGTACTTAGTACTACATGTTGGTGGTTCTAAGAAAAAAATTGTAATTAGTTTTAATCAATTAGTTAAGCATAGTAATGTTAACAAGTTGTGAATAACGTTTTTGGCCTAAGTAATTTAATGTAAACAAATTGGTTTAAGTCTCAATTGTGTGGCTGTTGTTATTCCTATAATAAATAAATAAGTGATCACTTTACCCCATTGACATCTGTCAATGGTAACCGCAATACCTAATGAGCTGACCTTCAGCTGGGTTTGCCCCATTCATCGTCATCTATATCTATACTTATAATAAATCTGTAGAGAGGTCAATTCTGTACATGAAATATATTTTCAAAATAATTATCAGGGGGTGATTAGTGATCGATACTGAAGCTAAAAATGCAATCAGTAAAATTTTTGACTGTCTGTCGGTCTGTCTGCATATTCGTTATAGAAACGAAAGCTACTGGACGGTTTTTACGAAACTTGGCACATTTATTTTTCATACTCCTGAGCAGGTTATAGTATACTTTTCATCACGCTATAATCGCCACGCCATAGGTAGGCGGGTTGGCGATCGCAGGGCGAACTTTCTCGCTGTTCGGCGACACTGTTGCCGGTTGTCAGGCTGTGGTACTTAGCTACGTCTTCAATCGTGGTGTTGTACCGCCACCAGTCGCTTGCCAGGGCCTCGTTAGTTATTCGGCAGGATGCACAACGGCCAGGTGCTTGGAGCGAATAGATGATGGGTGGCTCCCTAAATAAACAGTATTTTATAACCCAAGACATGCCACGCATGGCCACACAGCGCCACCTAGCCCCAAACTAAGCCGAAGCTTGTACTATGGGTACTAGACAACTGATAAACTTACTTAGATACATTTTTTTTTGTAAATAAATACATATTATACATAGAAAACACCCAGACCAATACAAACAGACATGTTCATGAACACAAATGTTTGTACTGTGCGGGAATCGAACCCACGACCCTTGGCTCAGAGGGCAGAGGTCACTACCAAATGAGCCACCGAGCCTGTCAATTTTATGTATTACTTACCGCGACTTATGGGGACCCACTACTAAAAAAGAAACTCAAACTGTAAGAATACTTTTTTTACCTCCTCCAAGTAATAAAATATAATCACTTTCACCGAAGCGATTTCAGGTGGTTCGCAAATTCAAACTTTTATTAAATTAGATAGTTACGCAATTAAGGCCTTACGATTAAAGTATCGCTTAATTAGATTAAGTCTTATTAGTAGGTATAGCCAATAAAGGGATAACAGTGTTTATAGGCTGATGTTGATGCACATGAACCTTAAATTAATATCTGTCTACGCTGACATAATGGGACCTAATCAGAGAAACTCCGAGAGAATGTTAACAAAAGGCTTTAATGCTGTTTATTACATTTGTTGAGAAATTAAAAGATTGCCGTGCTAGGCGTAGCGCGTCAGTATTAGAAGTGAAGTACAAATAATTATGGCGGTGGCGAGTCGACAACGACATACACTGCTACCCGCATTATAACAATAAAAGTTGTACGAACCGCAAGCGAATCCCGAGCCCCGGCGGAGTTGCCAGAGCGCCCGAACAATATCTATTTCATACCACAAAATAGTTTAAGTAAGAATAACATAATTTTTTAACAAAGAGTCGAGTACAAACTAAATCAAGTATACTAATATTAAATAACATAATTAAAAAACAAATGCGTGAAACAAATAAATTTACAGACATAATAAAAAGCTTTTGTTTAAACGTCAAAAGTAATTCGCCATATTTCACCACCCATTAAAATCAATTTATAAATCATTTCGAGTTTTCCACCATCACTCCTACACGTTCTCTCCAAGAATTTACACCCCACATCACGATGAATTACGGGGTCAGACCAAAAAAGCGTGTAACCAACAAATTCTGCCGTTTCCCCAGAATCTACGGGGATGAATAATGGACTTACGCGGGCTTACCTCATTTTGGGAAGAACGCTTACCAGGGTTGTCACAAAAGGGCACTTTTCTGGCATGTCATTCTATACCTCTTTATTTAGAAACAAAAGAACAAGACTTGGGCTTTTTTATCATTGCACGTTAAATTAATCCAAATAAACTGGTCATTGTAAAAGTTTGCATTACTTATATATGACCTAAAAAAGAAGAGGTTCTGTTGAAAATTTGTGATGCCAATATTATCTAATTTTTATATAACAAATCGACGACGAGTTTAAGACACAACAGTGTGCCAAGCACGAACACTTTCGAAAAAGTATGCGTAACGTAACCGTAAACAGGGCGATAATTTTCACTACGTTAACGTACGTAAACGTAGTACCTCTTACGCACGATAGGGACGCTGTACCAAGTTTCATACAAATGTTTACGGAAACGGTACGCATACTTTTTCGAAAATGTTCGTGCTAGGCACACTGGTTGCAAACACGAAACGGAACGTTAGAATAGTTTGACATGTTAGAACAATAAATAATTACAACATGTCAGTGTTCAAATATTTACTAAGGATTTTTTTAGAGAAAGAATATTATGGGTTCAAATTATCATTTGCAAATATTTACAGCTCAATACAAAAATGATCTACTGATAATAAATATTTTTGTCTAAAATATAGATAAATGTATGTATATTAGTATAAATTGAAGCAGCTGTTAATCGCTATTACCGCACCTTTTTATAGTTTTCTGGCTCGTCCTATGTTTGACTGGTAGGGAATGCCACATAGCACGAAGTCTGCCATTTTTACTCTCTTGTGCAAATTAAAAAAAAATTAAGTAAATAAATAATAAACTAATTCATTCTACTGGTAGCCCTACCGCATACGTTTAGGGAAAATAAAGAGGAAATATAGGTACCTCCACAGATTTATCGACAAAAAGTGATGGGGTTTTACATGTCCCAGTCAAAATAATGAGAGCCTCTTCAATGTTTCACGTAAAGGTGGATGCTATATTTCTTCAAAGTCAAAAGGTTGATTAAGTTGATATACCTAGAGGTAAAGCTGACTCATGTTTTCCCTTTGAATATTATATAATATTTACCATAACCTTTGCTTGGATGCTTTTGCAAATAAATTGTATGTACCTATCTACGTAGTCATTTCAAGTTCATCCTACTAATAATAATATAACTAGGTATATGCGAAAATTTGTTTGGATGGCCATCCATCCATATTGATTTAAATAAAACTTTACAGTAATATAGTTCATACATCAGATCAATTTATTAATTTACTATCTGCCGGCTTATGTAACCTAATTAGCCAGAGAATCAATCCCTTGTGAAACTGGCTTCCTCTACCTGAAGGTTGTCTGGTAGAGATCGCTACAAGCTACAAGACCGCCTAAGTGGTACTATGTTTTGTTTGTGATATGTTTTCCTGTAATGTTTGTGTTTGTGCAATAAAGAGTATCTATCTATTTATTAATGTTTGTAGATTTTTAAATGTTAATTTTATTGCAAAATAAGCTATATTAGGGGCCCAAAAAAAAAAGATGGTGTGACGATCTAGTCCATCAATCAAAGGATAGACAGGCTCTGGTTTTGGACAGAGATCTGTGGAAATTTCAGAGGAGACCTTTGCCCAGCAGTGGTACAGTATAGGTTGATATAAGAAAGATGTTAACTTAACTTTAACAAAAAATAATTACATAGGTACGAGATAAAAAAAAATTGTAATTCCAGACAACAAATTGAACACTAATGGCTACTAGGCCCGAATACATTCGTAAGCCCACTTACTGAGCTAACATCAGATTTGCGTTTATTTATTGAATTGAAGCAGAACTAACTCGTAGGTCACCATTGTCCCCAGCAACTGAAAGCGAAGAATTCCTTGATTAATATAATAATATCAGGCAACATCACATACCTACTCGTACATTGCTCTAATCCCAAAGTAAGTTTGTTTGCCTTTGTGCCCTTTGGGTACAGAGCTTTAAAAAAAGTACTATAGTTCATTCGCGTTAAGAAAATAGTGACTCATCACCGACTGCCGGCCGCCTAGCCAATTAAAACACTAGAAATTATAATATCTAGCGTTTTAATTGGCTAGGCGGCCGGCAGTCGGTGATGAGTCACTATTTTCTTAACGCGAATGAACTATAAAACTAAAAGGATTTTCATTTGGCAATGGACTCAAAAAATATAATACAAAATTTCTAAAAGATATCTCAACGCGTTCATCAACATAATATGATATAGTAATCATGGCTATTTATCTTAACAGATCCTTCTGGCGTTTTCCTTCATCCCAGTACTTTAATACTTACGGTTAATATCATCGTCTTGGTCACGTAGAAAAAATCCAGACCGCTAAGTGCCACTTTTATGTTGTTAATTTGAGCTATAAACCTTTCAACCTGCAAATAAAGAGGATCTGTTAGAAAATTAAGCAGGTATACAAAGGTATAATAATATTCAGTATGTTAGACATAAAAATCATCATCACTATTATCAGCTTTTCACAGTCCACTGCTGGATATAGGCATCTCCAAACACAAATAAAAACCTGTCAAAATAAATTAGATAAAACATTTTTTAAAAACATAAAATAAAATGATAAATAAAACAAACACAAATCCGAAAATAAAGTGAAAGAATATTATTTTGAATACTCCTTCAGTTTTCCATTTATATCAAAAACACTCAACCGTTTTATTAAAGACATTACTATGTAGCTATTGTTTCGAAATAACAACTTTCGTTAATACCTATTTACATTTAA
Source organism: Conogethes punctiferalis (assembly GCA_031163375.1). Lineage (NCBI taxonomy): Eukaryota > Metazoa > Arthropoda > Insecta > Lepidoptera > Crambidae > Conogethes > Conogethes punctiferalis. The sequence goes on from CM062078.1 coordinate 21,233,079, forward strand.
ACACCGGCTTAGTAGGATATAATAAGTTTATTAGATTTAAGTAAGATTGTTCTCTACGTAGGTAATATTGAAGTAGATGAATACAAAATATTATGTATTCAGGTTCGTCTGCATTTATTAAGGAGCGCAGGTACTTTAATTAATACTGGAGCGAAACGAATGGAATATAATAGTTATTTGTGTTTAATTAAAAGATTATTAATCTTTTTAATTAAATTTACTTTTGATTGTTGTGAATAGTTATAAACTCGCAGTAGAACGTATAAATATAATTTTTAACTGGATTTAATGGATCATCGTCAGCCTATTGGAGTACACTGCTAGACATAGGCCTCTCCAGTTGTTCGCCACTCAGGGCAAACATCTGAACCATATACCCATAATCGCCACTCTGGGCAGGCGGAGTAGACGGGTTGGCGATCACAGGGCGTAGCTTTTTGCTCCGGTGACGCTGGTGCCCGTCACCGGTCTTTAGTATTTAGCTACGCTTTCAACTGTGATGGTTATACCGCCACCAGTCGGATGCCAGCGCCTCGTTTCTTATTCGGCAGGATGCACCACGGGCAGGTGAAGTTGGCTTGGTCGCTTCCTTACATCCTCCTTTCCAGCCCAATATTCCCATAATTCTTAAAATAAATACTATCAGAACTTTAATGTGAGTACGTCATTGTACCTTAAAGTGAAAAAAACACTAGAAATAGCATATCGTGCTTGTAAGGACAAGTTCCTTGTTACAATTTATAGCATCGTTTGCTATTCTCAACCAGCTGGGGATGTGGGAAAATTGCAGATGCACAAGAACTTTCAGAGTGTAATCTTTCATTGTCCTCTTTAGTCGGGGGCTTAAATGGCGGAGTCCTCGTGTGCCACAGTTGTGTGTGAAGGTTTTGTGTAGTTTAGTATTACAAATTATGAGTAGTAGTAAGGTAATGCAATAGGGATGTTTCCAGGGTCAAAATAATTACATTATATCTAGTCCGTATTTTAGATTATATAAACCGACTTCAAAAAAAACACAACCGACCAAAACTAAAAAGCGATAAATAACGTAAGTATGTAATTCTATCCTCAATACATAATTATTTAAATATTACAATTATCACTTATTTTTGAAGTCGGTGCCAGCCTCTCGGTACCTAACGTATACCTATAGACTTGTTGTATGACGCGCGCGGCCGGCAAATCCACACGATAATATACATTTAATTGTTTGGCTGGCACCGACTTCAAAAATAAGTGATAATTGTAATATTTAAATAATTATGTATTGAGGATAGAATTACATACTTACGTTATTTATCGCTTTTTAGTTTTGGTCGTTTGTGTTTTTTTTGAAGTCGGTTTAATTTTTTTTTTTAAATAATTTTATTTCTCTATTTTTAGTTGCGTTAATGTGCTGTGACCTTGAATAAAGGCTAATTAATGTCCTTAAGAGTTATACTATGGAATAAAAAATTTTGCTTTAAGTCAAGTGAAGACTTTGCGATCTAGAATCAAGCATATCACTTACCAAATCACCTGCCCTATTAGCCCTGCATAAGTACATACTACTACGTAGTTTAATATCGACCAATGTCAGTACTGTCCCCTAACTCCTAACCGTTAAGGAGTTCTGTGGCTTCATCATCAGCACCAGATGTTGACGCCCGGAAGCATATACCTGAGTAAAATATGATTACGTAACAAAAACACCATATGGGCATACAATTTTCGGTTGTTGCCCTCAATTTCTCCAGGATCCCATCATCAGATCCTGGCTTGGTGATAATGGGACCACCTCGGAAGTGTCCTCTGTCGAACTGTCGAAAAATTTTTGAAATCCATCCATAATTGACGGAAATATCGGTGAACATACATAAAAAAAAAAAATATTATACATACAGACGAATTGAGAACCTCCTCCTTTTTTCGAAGTCGGTTAAAAAATATATTGGACACGTATGTAAAATAAAAAATAACAAAGATACAAAGCATTAAAATGTAGGAGTGAGGGTGTTTGACATCACTCAGTGGCGAAAAAACTCCCACTCTCTGACGTCATGCGTAATTTTAACGGGCTATATCTTTGTCATTTTTGGTCTAATTTACAAATGAAAATTGCTAATGATGATTTTTATTTTAAGGGATGTAGGGTTTAGGATTTAGGATTAGGTAGCGAATCTTCCCTAAAAAGAAGGAGAAAAGAAGTATCCATAGATACATATTATACATAGAAAACACCCAGATCAATACAAACAGACATGTTCACACACAAATGTTTGTAATGTGTGGGGATCGAACCCACGACCCTTGGCTCAGAAGGCAGAGGTCAGTATCAGTTGAGCCACCGAGCCAGTCAAATTATTTATGACTCATTTATGATATATGAAATTATGACTCTGAGCCTTACCTCTTTTAAACGTGGTGTGAAGAAGCGGACTAACGGACTGCCATGGCGATGGCAACTGACAGGAGAGTGCCCAGTTAATATTACTTTTGATATCAAAGTACAACACATACCTCGATATTGAACCTGCTACTGGGTATCTCGTAGAGAAGTACCAGAGGCTTCGTAGACGCAGAGTTGACTCTTGCAGCCAACAACAGTACCAGTAAAGTGCGAGTCACCAGGAACGAGAATGAATACGTGAAATAGACCGTATGTTCTATACCGTGGATCGCTCTGAAACAATTTCCAAAACAATTTAAATATGAACACGTCAAAATGTTTGACCACTCCATTTCATCCCGCTAGTGCTGTAAGAAACGACTGAGAGAATATATGGAATCGGATGGCTTTTACCTGAGTACAGAAAAACCTACTTCGGTAGCCAACCCGCCTGCCAAGCGTCATGGCTAAGACAAATCCCCTGAAATGATAATAATAACCCAAGACATGCCACGCTGGGCCACACAGCGCCGTCTAGCCCCAAACTAAGCCGAAGCTTGTACTATGGGTACCAGACAACTGATAAACTTACTTAAATACTTTTTTTTGTAAATAAATACATATTATATGTGCACAGAAACACCCAGACCAATACAAACAGACATGTACTTGAACACAAATGTTTGTACTGTGTGGGGATCGAACCCACGACCCCTGGCTCGGAAGGTCAAGAGGTCACTACCTACCAAATGAGCCATCGAGCCAGTCAAATTGTCATTAAAGGAGGCCTATGTCCAGCGATGGACATTTGAAACTGGCTGCTGTTATGAGAATTTGGTCAGGAGAGTTATTAGATGAGAGATTAAAAGATGTTTACCACTTAGAACTATGAATGAACTTACTTGAATGCATCCAGACCCTTAGACGAGCATGACACGAAATGTCCTGTTTGACTTTTACTGAAACATAAACAAGTAAAAATAATGTCAGAAAGTTTTTTGGTAATTTTTGCCAAAACAAACACCTTGGGTTACATTATTGGAAACTTAGATAATGTAGTTTTCTAACAGTAAAAGAATTTTTCAATCGTGCACCATTCATCGGTGCAGTAATCTCGGATCATATTCAATGCAAACAAACAAACAATCAAATCTTTTCTGTTTATAATATTAGTGTAGATTGTATACTCGTAATATTGTTCGTATGTGTTCATTATGTATGTTCTGACGTCCAAGAAAATCAAACATTTCTAATTTCTATGTGTACTTAATAATTTTACAGAAAATGAGCAACCATCATCTAATTAAAACAATATTCGTAGCGTTTAAAATTAGTTAACCATGTTATTACTCACTTCAAACTATAAAACAACTGCGTGCATATCCAATACAAATTACTGCCGAAACAAATTAATATGTAGATACCTATTTGTTCATTAATCAATTTCACCAGACGTATTATTTTTAAATGTTGCGTGCGAAACTCGTCGCATGAATAATGTTCCTGGAACAAAGTTATTTGCAAAATTAACTGGCGTTGTGGAAAATAATATGATTAGTTTATATTCAGATTTTATCTTAATTAATCTCTCTCAGCGAGATCGGATCCGAAATAAGGTGATCCGGCAGAGAACCAAAGTTACCGACATAGCTTACGGGATCAGTAAGCTGAAGTGGCAGTGGGCTGGCCACATCAGCCGCAGAACCGATAACCGTTGGGGTAAACGAGTTCTGGAGTGGAGACCGCGTCTAGGCAAACGTAGTGTAGGACGCCCTTAGGCCAGGTGGAGTGACGATGCTCTGCCGTATCCTCCGAGCCACTGTCACAGTGACGGCATAGAGGATCAGGCTCTCGCCTAATCCTCCATAAGAAAACAAAAAGGTGGAGTGACGATTTGCACAGAACGGCTGGCAAGTGCTGGATGCGAGAAGCCCAAAATCGATTACAGTGGCGAACCTTGGGCGAAGCTATGTCCAGCAGTGGACTGATGTGGGCTGATAATGATGATGATCTTAATAAATAATTATGATTTATTATATTTATTACACCTAAACAGGTATTGAACCCAAGACCAGTTTCAGAGGCGGTGTTCGCTACTACTGAACGAAACTGTGTGCCTAGCACGAACACTTTCGAAAAAGTATGCGTAACGTAACCGTAAACAGGCGATAATTTTCACTACGTTAACGTACGTAAACGTAGTACCTCTTACGCACGATAGGGGCGCTGTACCAAGTTTCATACAAATGTTTACAGTAACGTTACGCATACTTTTTCGAAAATGTTCGTGCTAGGCACACTGGTCGTCATATAAACTAGTTTAAGAGATGTTAGTGTGTAGATGTTCACGATTACCTGTTTTAAAGACTCCTTGAACAGAAAGTTGAAAATTTTGAAATGTTCTGTCACGTAAATGCTGATCACCATAATTAGTAAATCATTGTAAGTCCAAATGAATGTTGATTGAATGTTGAATAACTGCAAAATAATTGAGTATTTCGTATATTATATCATCTAGGTATGTAAGGGAGCGGCCTTTCATAATTTCCCTCCAAGCCAACCTCTCCTGCCCGTGGTGCACCCTGCCGAATAACAAACAAGGCGCTGGCAACCGACTGGTGGCGGTATAACCATCACAATTGAAGGTGTAGCTGAATATCACAGGCCGATGCCGGGCAGCAGCGTCACCGTAGAATGGAGCTACCCTGCAATTGCCAACCCGCCTGGCCAGCGTAGTGATTATGGGTAAAGTGTTTGCCCAATGATGATGACGATGATGATTATCTTTAAATTGAAAGATCATCATCATCCTAGCCTTTTTTTTCCCGATTGTCTCAGGGTCGGCTTCCCAAACTGAGAGATTTGGAGAGGGCTAAGCTTTTACACAGAGCGACTGCCATCAGACCTCCGCAACACTTAGGGTAAGCTATACCCATTCCCAGTTGGGCGTCAGAGTTATCATCATATCTGATATGATGTGACGACTGCTATCTGAGTTGGTAAAGATAGCACCCGGGACCAACAGCTTAACGTGCCTTCCGAAGCACGGAGGAAATCGGTGTCAAATTTTGGTTACCCATCATCGAATTGACCGCGCCAATGGTTGCACAACGTTGCGATCATTGTTAAGCGTACAAGACCGCGGCGCCACCGAGCTCCTAGATTAAAAGATATAAAGTAAGGTTTAGGTACTCGTAGACAATGGAATAACGAACCTAAGGGTACCTATATATAGATGCATGACAATTACCAGAAACTTACCTCAATCAAAATTCCCTTCCATAGAGTATAAGAGGTGTACGTAAAAATCCAAGGCCATCCATAATTAAAGAAGGTTTCCGCTGTGTTGTTCGGGTCACACGCTTTTGCCACAGTCAACCCGTAGAAGATGGAGAACAGATGTTCAACTGGAAGATAAAAACTTACTTATTTTATTTTATACTAGCTCTGCCAGCGGCATCGCACGCGTGGGTTTGAAAAATAACGGACTTCTATAAAATGGTGCCTAAATTTTGAGTTAGACCTTTAGCAATACATACGTGAAAACAGCATTTAATTCCATGCAGTGGATTTCGCGTGATGCGCGTTCACACATACAGGTAGAAATTACTGCCGTTTTCCCAATACTTCCCTTCACTGCTCTGCCCTATAGATTGTAGCGTGGTGAAAAGTATGAAGAATAGGTGTACCAAGTTTCGTTGAAATCCGTCCAGTAGTTTTTGTTTCTACAACGAACATACAGACAAATAGACAGACAAAAATTTTACTGACTACATTTTTGGCATCAGTATCGATCACTAATCACCCCCTGATAGTTAGTAGTCAATTCTGTACATATTTAATGTACAGAATTGACCTCTCTACAGATTTATTATAAGTAGGTATAGAATAGAAGATTACTACTCCAGATGTTTGCTCAAAGTGGTGAACAGCTAGAGAGGCCTATGTCCAGCAGTAGACAGCTTTCCATCATGCGAATGACAGCCAATGCCACTACAATGAAACATTCTTAACCCGTCAATAATTTTCGAACTCCTGGGTGTGCATGCATAAGATTTTGTGGCCGTACATTGTCCCGGATATTCGAGAATCATTCAACGGGTTAAGTAGAATATTCAACGGGAACAATCTTACGATACATAGGTAAGTCGCAAAGGAATATAACATAAAACAGAAAGGGCTGACAGGATCAGAGATAGTGTCGTGTCGGCAATTTCCTAACAATATTGATGAAACCTTTTTGGATAAGGTGACTTGTTTTATGAGCAACAAGAGCCACTCGACAGACTCGATGATAAGTATAGAGAGAACGTGAAGATTGGCATTCTAATGAAATCAGCGACTTGGAAATACACAAACGAATGTTTGAAAAGTGATCAGGTGAGTATGTAATATAAATATTTCGGTGATGCCCACTATGAAGTAATTAATTACCAGTAATCTTAAATATATATAACTCAAAGGTGACTGACTGACTGACTGACTGACATAGTGATCTATCAACGCACAGCCCGAACCACTAGACGGATCGGGCTGAAATTTGTCATACAGGGAGATGTTATGACGTAGGCATCCGCTAAGAAATGATTTTGATCAATTCTACCCCCAAGGGGATTAAATAGGGGATGAAACTCTATTCCACGCGGACGAAGTCGCGGGCACAGCTAGTTTAAGATATATTCTATTGGCACCGGGCTTGGATTGATTGTCCATACTAAGTGTCCTTTCTTCAGATAATTACACTTCGTAAACATTAAGGTTGTCTGGAAAATATCGCTTACTAGAGATAAAACCGCCTAAATTGCAACACTAGATGGCTGAAACACCTTTTTCTGATTTTTTTTTTGTATTTCATGTCAATAATAATATCTAATCTAATATAATTGAAATAATAAAAACAAAAAGTTTTTATTTAATTATACTGAAAGCTTGAATATAGCTGAAACTTTGAAGTCAAATCTGCCAGACTCCGTTGGTTTGGACATGTGGAGAGGATGGAGGCGGATCGGGCAGTCAAGCGAGCTTACATGGGACGGCCAAGCGGACGTCGCCCGGTTGGGCGTCCCAGGTACCGCTGGAAGGAAGAGGTGGAGAAGGACGACCTGCCTGACAGATCGGCAACTGGTCTGAGCTGGCTCAAGATAGGGAAGAATGGCGTCTTGTTGTGTCGGATGCCAAGATCCACTACGGGTCGCTGAGCCAGCGGAGTAAGTAAGTAAGTAGTAAGTATACTGAAAGCATTTCCTTAAATTGATTTTGATTGAAGGTTCTTCTGAAAATATGTATGGAGTATTGTTTAAAATCGAAACGTTAAATTGTTATAACGTCACTATCGAACTTACATTAAGTATCAGAAAGAAAGTAGATGCATGGACAAACATCATTCTTGTCGTTTTGCTATCTTGTACTCAAGACCGGCTCAAAAACACGGTCTCAATGCAAGGCCATTATGGAAGGACGATAGAAGTAGCAAATACCTCCCTAGTTAACTTATCGTATCGTACAAAAAGGTTCTCTTGAAGTTGTTTGTGTTACCAGCAAGCCGGAAGATTTGGGGATTCGGGATTATAACGGTATTCGCTTTCATCTTACCCGTAAGGCATATTATCGAGCCTCCCTTAATTGCGGGCAGCGAAAGTCTTGTACGTAGCTAGTCATAATATCCTAGCCGAATTTCGCCAGCGTTTATCTTCAAGGGTATTGTCTTAGTGGTCTAATGTTTCATAAGCCACCTAACGAGTACCTAAAGACCTAAGTTTGAATAAAGACTAAGAAAATGACGCGGTTTTTCTATAGCGTAGTCGTTTGGCAGTCTAACTAGTCAGAAAGCTAAAAAACACGCATGTTGAACCGTCATTCCATTCCTGAGCAGGGGCCGTACCACCAAAATCGAAAACGATCGTTCGTTGAACGGATCGCGTACTTTTGCACCATAAATTCCTCACATTTGTCCCTCCCGTGTTCGAATACAAGAACTATAATCCGTCAAAGTAGATTTTCATTTCATTAAGACGAAGCAAGATTTTTCCGAGTTTGGTCAGAAGAGCATTACTTATTATAATTTAATCCGCTAATTTTTATTAGCACCTAATGAAAAAATTTTTATTAACCCTTAATTTGATTTTGTCCGGTGGGGCGGACAAACTTTTTAAAAAAATCTGGTGTACACTGTAAACATTATTTTGTTACATTTTGCATATTATTTTCTTGGAAAATCTATAAAAAAGGTGATAGAAAATAAAAATGCACGTTGGCGACACTATTATATGTCAATCAAGAACAAAATGTCAGCGAAGAGGCGGTCATCAGATTTTGACAAGGTAAAATTATTATTTTTTCAATGTTTTTGCAAATAAAAGTTCATTGTCTTTTCTGATTTCATTAGAATATACTTGTGTGATAATGTTTAGTTGAAATGCCTAAAATTTTGAACGTGTTTTAGTGATTTTTTATTCGCTTACTCTCTTTGTCCGGCACAGCGGACATTGCCAAATACATAGAAATATAACTTTGTCCGCTGTGGCGAACATCGTCAAATACGGCTTATTTTGTGGTTATTAGTTGTTCGTTACTAATTTTTATTTTTCGCTTGTCAACAGCATGCGTGTATATCATGAATATTGGCTTTGGTCCCTAAGGAATAAGCTGCCTCAGGCGCAAGTGATAAATCGGATTTGCAGTATAAAAAGCTTGATGAATTTGCTTCTACTATTTTGTTTGACAACTCGTGGATATTTACATAAATAATGCGTGCCTTGTCCATCGAAAGCAGTACGAAGTCGATAGAAAGAAGAGGATGGCACTCCAAGCCTTCAGATAAGCTGTTTATAAGATTATATTGGTGAAAAACTGCAGTTCTAATCGGACGAAAAATACAGTTCCAAAAGTAGAACAATTTCAAGCAAAACTTTTTTCCAGCCCTGTAAAATGTGATAATTAGGACCATTTCTTGTTTTTTAGTGGCAAAAATATTTTTAAGCCTTTTTTATGAGTTTTTATAATAAAATGATATGAAAACTAAGGATTTTTTATTACACCCAACATTTGGCAATGTCCGGTACAGCGGACAAACATAGCAGCCAGTCAATTGTGATATCTTTGGCAATGTCCGGTGTGGCGGACATGAATTTTCCCAGCTGTGGGAAATGTAGGATTTTTTTTTATACATTTTTTGGAGTTCTTAGGTTACCCTTGAAGCCTAACATTCATAAAATTTATACATTTACATATTTTATTTCTTTGCCAAATTAAGGGTTAACACGAAGCTAACCATAGCAGGTTATTGCTGAAAGCAAGCTTCCTCCAAAAGTTACGTTATGGTCAGTTATAAACAATATCTCTACCAGGGTTGCCAGATAGGCTGCCGATTTGGGTCAATATCTCCCGATGTCCCGGATTCCGTCCAAAACTCCCGATTATTGTTTACCTCCCGTATTGTATAAATATGACCAAACGGAGCAAAACCTCAACGATTTTCTTAGAAGGACGACTTTTTTTGCTCTCCAAGCACTCAATGGGAAAAAATTTAGTTAGTAATACCTAAACAACAAGAACATCCCCCGATCTTTCCACAAGTATTGTCATACATATGGATTTTTGAATATACACCGAAAGTCAAAATTTTGACCTGGCAACCCTGCCCACTACCTTTAACAGTCACTTCTCACTTTAGCAGGTGAACGCCCTTATATGGATACATTATTAGGAAACTCCATTTCTCCGGATCCAAGTTCCCAACTTACATATTTTCTGAATAAAAAATAAGGCAGACAACGTTCTACCAGAAACTTGAGCGTTACGTTTCAGACCCCTTTTCGTTTGCTACAAGCGAAATACGACGGATTGCGAACACCGACGGTATTTAAATTTGTTGCCCCTATAAACGAATTCATTGCGTTCCTAGTAACAAGGGAGGAAGGAAAAGGGACGTAATGGAAATGATTTGGCAGTTGTATTGTGAGAAAAGTTGCGGCGTTTGGCGATATGAGTTGTTACCAACAAATTGAGTTGGTTTAGGAACTTACTCATAGGAAAAATTAATAAAAGATCATGTATTTTTATGATTCCGTATCTCAGACGAAGAAACAAAACTCCCATGGAATCCCTTTGTTTGTTGATCATTCATTACCATTATGGGATAGGGACCATTTTACTCAGCAAAATGTAGAGATACTTATATGTTGCTATTAACATCAAATACTTGTTTTAAGTCAGATGATTTTAAAAGAATTTTATCTTTCTTAATAATAATAATAATAATAAATAAATAAATCATTTATTCAGTAAACAGGTATTTTTACATAATAATAGTGGCTGGTGCCCCCTTTTAAGCTTATAAAAGCCTGTGGCAGGGCGCACCGCTCCTCAGTAACACTTACATACACTATGCTGACTTATTATAATAGATAAAAACAGACAGATTCCAATATGACTACTCATATATCTACATATAAATACTAATTTAATTTTTATGTTTTTATTTTTACATTTGTTTTTATATTTTATTTAACTGTTATTAGAAGTTCTTCAATCTCATTGTAGTTTTTTGTTTCTAGCCATACATATATATTTTTCTTACATTCAAAAAAGTGCCTTTTATATATATCTAATTCTTTATTTATGTGATTGTATAAGTGTGCTGATTGTTTATTGTACTGTCGACTAGCAAATACAGTTTTTGTTTTAGGTACCTGTATTACAATATCCCTCCTTCTTCTATTGTTAACACCAGTGTCATAATGCAAGCCTTTATGTCGCTTTAGTATTGCATGAAGTATGTATAGCTTCCTAATTGTGAGTAGTTTTGATACACGATAGAGATTATCAGTAGAATATCTATTTCCTTTAAAATATATTAATTGCACAGCTTAGTTGTTTCCCCTCGCCTGATGGAAAGGGAAGGAGAAGCCCTAGAAGTAGATTAGCCGCCGCTATCACGGCTTACGGATGTTGCGCCAAGTGACGCCGAGTCTACGATTGTTGCTAGCCTGGCAGGTATGCCTTACCTAGTTAGTTACCACTAAGAGATTTCGCGTTACCGGAACGAAAAGTTACGCCCTGCGATCGCCAACCCGCCTGCCCAGCGTGGCGATTATGGGTATATCCTTCAGATGTTTGCCCTAAGTGGCGAACAACTGAAGAGGCCTATGTCCAGCAGTGGACTGCAGTAGGCTGATGATGAAGAGATTTCAGCTTATAAGCACTAGTTATTTCAAAAAGTCTACAATTATGTCTTTTAAGAAGAAATATTTATAATTACCTAACGCAGCAAGTAGTATGAAGACCATAGTCAGGTTGCAGTACAACGGTACATTCGCAGTGAGTGGCGGCAGCTTATGTTCGAGAGCCTCCACTTTCATCACCAACGTCGGCCAATATCTGCCAATGTTGGCCAGAATCACCAACGATATTGCACTTGAAGAGTAGAAGAGGAAGTTTGCTGAAAAAAAAGTATAAATCTGTTCAATCTTTGTTTTTACTACACACTAAAGCTTGACTTGACAATTAGCAATTCATTGCTAAGCTCCTTTGTCTAGTGGAGAGTTGCTAAAGATCAAGAGATCAACCCCAAGATTTAGAAACCAGAGGCAGTCCATAAATTATTGTTACTCAAGAAATTTCTCAATTGTAGGCCCAGAGTCGGGTAGTTGACAGTAATATACCCCATGGTTATTTTTTATAAACACGCGCGTCAGACTTTTATAGAGCGTATTATAGAGGCTTTACTTACTCATATTAGACAATGACATTTTATTATGCAGAAGCCAGTAGAAGCTCATAACGAACATGAGAACTTGACCAAACAATCCGATGAGATATAACAAAGCATACGGTGTTCGCAATGTGAATCTGGAAAAAGGTAAGCAAGAACTTCTGTTAACATGACTAAATGCCGAATTAGACTTAGAATTTCGCCATTTAATCCTACCTAACTCTCGCCAACCCCCCTGCCCAGCGTGGCGATTATCGGTAACGCCTCCAAATGTTTGACCAAAGTGGCGAACAACTTTAGAGGCCTATGATGGTAACTATCCTCAAGAGGCGAAAGTCTCTGCCACCAAGGAGAACACATGTTCTCCTTGCAGCTGTGGTAACTACCACCATCACGACCAATTTGGTACCTACAACGCTGCCGAACGCTTCTTCTGACATAGAGGACACATTGTGTGTGCGCGACTAAGTCTGTTTGTACTGGTCTGTATGTTTGCTATTCTATTTATTTACATAAATGTTGTCTAGTAGCCATAGTACAAGTTTCGGCTTAGTTGAGCACTAGATGGTGCTATGTTGCCAAACGTGGCATTTCTTGAGTTATTCCTTTATTTACTTAGATTTTCTGTTCACTGTCATATCTTTTTAGGTATCTTTTTATCTTTACATCTGGCAAAAGTAAGATATTATGCCGAGTCATTAAAATGGGTAAGAGACAAAGTGACTTACCTAAGCCCATAGCTGCGGAGGTTCATCAGCCCTTCCAAAGGAAGTAGACCCATCAGTCGTGCTGAGAATAGAGTCAGTCTGATAGCTGCATGTAGACCGCTTGACTCCTGCTTCGTGAGCTGAAGTTTCCTTTCAAGATCTTGAGATTTTAGTTGCAGTATTGGTCTGAACATGCTGAAATTGTTATCTGTGGATATTTGTGAATGGGAATTGTAAAAGTTTTATCATGGAGGTTTACCAATCTCCAGATCAGAATTTTTATGTGAACTCGGGGTCCCTTTTGTTCATCTTCATTTTATTCTAAGTTTATGAGTTGTCTCGTAGGTACCCATACTACTTAGTTTGGGATTAGATGAAGCTAAGTTGCCCAGTGTGGCATGTTTTGGATTATTTATTAATTCTATAATTTTAGCACTTTACAAAGCTTTAGAGTAGGTACAAACACCTCCAACTGTACCTAGTACACTGAAACACGTAATTGAGATAAATAATGAAAACTGAACCTAAACCAAAAGTACATCCTCTCAAACAAAGAAAAAATAATTCAAATCGGTTCAAAATTCTCGGAGATATCGAGTAATACACATACCTTCTTTTAAAGTCGGTTAAAAAGCACTAAAATAGATCAAATATGCCTAGAATTCAAATACCCCAAAGAATCCTACTTGCAAACTTCACTGTTTACTAATTTCTAACCATAATTTGTCGCCAGCCACATCAACTCCGATGTTATTTCAGATTAAACGTCGTCGTGTCCACGTTTGGACAGCACAAACAGACCTCCTATCATCTAAGTACAATTGTAGCAATTTTACAACGCAAAATCAACCTTAAGTCTTAAGATATAAGTATCACAAGGTTGTCTTATTGTATCGATATGTTTATTTAGGTAAGACCAGCATCAATAAACAAGACCCGAGCTTGTCGCTTCTTTGATACCCTGTAAACCCATAATCCTTTCTATGGCGTTTTAGTGAAAATATTAGTCCGAACTTGAAATATATTGAGGTTATGAAGTTTATGGTATAAAATGGTGTCCTTAGTTATTTATACATTGCTGATATCCACGCTTAACTCGAGTGTATCTTGTGTACTTACATGCGCTTTGGGTTCTTTGAAAAAGAAAATATGCTAAAAAGACGCAAATAGTTGAAATCACCCCATACAATGTTTTTTTTTATTTTATTTTTTATAGTGGCGCGACGTATTGGCTTCTCCGCGCCTGGTGGAAAGCGAAAGAGAAGCCCAAGTCGCTGTGACAACGGGCAAGTAACTGGTCAGTTGCCACCGCCATGCCGGCCCAACCCCAATCCCCCACGAGCTCCGGAAACCCTACTCACCGGCAGGAACACGACCCGGAGGTCATTTGGCTGCGGTATTCTATAGGGTGGAGGTCCCTCCCCGGACGGGCAGCTCAATGTACAAAAAAAACATAAAAAATAAAGATCGTTCAGCTTTTGCCATGATACGTTGTATCTCAAAGTACCTAAGTAAACGATGTTCAACTAAAAACGGTACTCATATCAGCCCAGGTACGTAACATCGAGGCATAAAATCCTCCGGAGCGAGCGTTCGTCGCGCCGTCATTTAGCAAATTGCTCTGTTGTGCCTTGCGCCTCTGTTTCACAATTCTCAGATGCATCTGTAGTATCTACTCTTTAAAGTGTCTCTTCTATTTTTAGGGTCCCTTCCGCAAATTATCGCAGTGAAACGCTTTTGAACCGAGATTTGAATCTGACCTTGGACAGATAATAAATGATGGATAAATCTCAATACGAAATTATGAAGTTTTTTTTTATAGTAGCTCGACATAATGGCTTCCCTACGCCTGATGGAAAGTGAAAGAGAAGCCTAAGTCACTGTGACAACGGGCTAGCTAGGCTAGTTGCCACTGCCATGCCGGCCCAACCCTAACCCGCCACGAGCTCCGGGCACCCTACTCACCGGCAGGAACACGACCCGGAGGTCATTTGGCTGGGGTATTATTCTATAGGGTGGAGGTCCTTCCCCGGACGGGCAGCTCAATTCGAGCAAAGATTCGCTATCGCTATATAATATTTGTCAATCAATCAACCAACTGCCCTTCGCAGTCCACTGCTGGACATAGGCCTCTCCAATTGTTTGCCACCTCTCTCGATCTAGGGTTTCTCGCGTCACACTTACTTATTACTCGTACTTTATTTATAATCAGATCCCGACTAAGTGTTTTTGACTACTTTTTGGGAAGCCCAAAAGATTTACCTGAAATATATATTTTTATGGATGTTTGTGGTTGGATATAAATTGTGTTTTGAATTAGTTTACCACGACAGGACACATTTCAACAGGATGCATTGCCGAGATGGTAATCGTCGGCAGTCGGACTAAAAGCTTATTTAAATTTCATACCCATATACATATAAACTAGATTTGCCTTTATCAGGTATTTTATAGACCCAGGATCGGTATCACAAACGTGATAGGTACCTACATTATAATTCGAATAAAGCACTTGATAATTTGCAAGATGGATTGTCGATAATACAGTTAGGTAAATTGCTTCGTGGTCGTTAAGGCAAAATATTATGTTGTCACCATGGAAGTATAAAGTACTACGTACTTCCATGGTTGTAACACAATAAGATACCGACATAAATATTACCGATTAGGTGAGTATAATTTTTGACACGCAACCCTACCATTTTATAGCATTGTGCATTGTAGTAAACGTAGTTGTTTGTTTATAGATCCTAATCAGACTATTCGATTTAAAGGTGTAAATGTAGGTGCTCTCTGATATTCAATTTTTTATTTAACTTGATTCCTCCGGCCCCCCTCTATCATCGGACGAGCAGGGATACGGCCAATAGGCACCGTTAATATGATGCTAAGGGTGTAAATATGGTGCTATAGACATTTTCTCGTGTTCTCTGAGTGAATTCATAAGGGTAACATTGTACATAATTAGCTATAAGTAGATAAGATTAGGTATACTACCGCATGAGATTAGTCTGTAAGGGTAGTGTATTTTAAGTTTAATAAATAAATAAATAAAAGTTCCTAGGACTCGCACAGCACGTTTCGCCTCTACTTTCTTAGTACAAACGGCCAAACTATGGAACTCTTTGCCAGGCTCCTTGTTCCCCGAGACGTATAATCTTCCGATGTTCAAGGCGAGAGTGAACCGGTTTTTAATGGGTGAGCGCGCTCCATTGTAGACTGTGATATCGCTTACCATCAGGTGAATTGCAGTCAAGCGCAAACCCATATTGTATAAAAAGAATTCTATTCTTCAAAAACAATGGCAGAATTTTTAATTCCGGATCGAATACTTGCATGGTCAAAACATAAAATGTCTCGATTTCTAGATATATCTTTCCAAAGGCATTAGCAAACAAAAGAAAAGGGCTTCAAAGTGAACTTTAAAGCGACATTTAAAGGGTAAGATGGACGAAGGTCAAGGTAGAACAGTTTCAAAGAAAAAAACGGATGCAAATCTCGACCGCTTCTCTGATAGAATTCCCTTTGTGTAAAAGGGAAAAATGGTTGTACTTATGCACTTAATACTAACCTTCAACTACGTCATGATAAAAAGAAATAAATTAGACACAAAATGGAGAAAAGAATGCATCTGAGATCGCACACAGAGCCACACTTCAATTGAAACGTTAGATCTATTAAAATAGTACGTTGAATAATGGACTCTTGCTGTTCTTATACGTTAATTTAAATGAAAATTTATTTGAGCAAGCACAGAAAGGGTTAGTTTGATAAGTGGTCGTCTGTACACAAACCGTCTTACATGAGGGTTCCCTTGTAAGTTCTATGATGACAAGACAGGGCTTTTTGACGTGTCTTGGGAAAGACTTAGGTACGTCCAACGGTGGATTACGATAAACTGATGATCAATTGTTTGAAATAATCATTAGGTATCTATTACAATATGATGATTTTTACTGTCTATTATACTCACATATTTATGACTGAAATAATGGAATAGGTACCTACATTTGTCATTTTATGACTAAAATAATGGGACTTTGTCATTTATGACTAAAATAATGGAACACATTTGGGATTGCGTTAAGTGATAGTGTATCTTCTAAATCAATGCTATTTGGTACATAATTTTCTAAATTGTATTGCGACTTACCCTACAATTACTTACTATACTCGCTGTGATAACAATCACTGTAATTTAACACTTTCACTCGCGTGATGTCACTTGCACAGTCGATAGATTACTAAACCACAAAATCAATTGGCAACGACATGAAGGATTTGACTTTGAATGTCCATATTAATATTAATTAAAAACTAAACGTTATTATTTACGTATTATGTTTTTTTTTAATGACTACGATGATGGCCAGGGCGGCCTTGTGATCATCACCGGACTGTTGGGGGAGCGAGAGGCTCTCACTCCTAGGATTTACGTATAATGATGTGTAGAATGCCCTCTGGCCAGGTAAAGGGAAGGTTTGTGCAAGATGGCAAGAGTTGTGTAACACATAACACAAGTGTTGTGTTATGTGAAGTTGACTAACCAGCATACTTTTACTTAACTGAAAAAGTAGATATTGTTAAATATGACCAGTTTAAGCGATGTTAACTAGAGTTTCCAAAATGTTTTCAGCGCCCTACACGTCCATACTGACACAAGATTGATAATTTTGCAGACCCTAGCCATAGTAAATATAACGTAAAGCAATAAGGCAACTTTGACATACCTACTTAGCATATCATTCTAAAATAGCATTATCTCAGCAATCAAAATAACATCAATGGTGCTCGGTGACACCATTGTCAGAGCGATCCGACGATTCCGGGTTTGATTCCTGGTCAAGACAATTTAGGAATTTTATTTTTCTTAAAACAGTTTCAGACCTTAGTTCCGTACGCACTATTTTACATACCTACTTCATATTTTAGAATACATACGTTGACACACTATTCATTTCTTTGTAATCGAATTTCAGCACCGTATGAAATGAAATAATTTTTTCTGCAATAAACATAGCAATATATATGTCGCAGTCATCTGGTTGAATCTCCTATTCAATTGAATCGCTAGCGCGTTCATTGAATGACGACATTCAATTGAATGACTAGACCGAACGTTGACTAAACACGCGTCACTTAACGTCCAACTAGGTAGCGGATTGAAACATAGCCCTTTGAAAAGAGCGGACGTAAAAGCAGTCAAGTGATTGTAATTTAGTTCATTTTTTTCCCGCGCGGCGTTAGTAGTCACTAAAACAAATATGGCGTCGAACATGATCACCTGAGTGTTGATATTTTTTTGATTAGATTTACTTTAAACTGACTTATCTATACTTATAATAAATCTGTAGAGAGGTCAATTCTGTACATAAAATATTTTTTCAAAATAACTATCAGGGGGTGATAAGTGATCGATACTGATACCAAAAATGCAATCAGTAAAATTTTTGTCTGTCTGTCTGTCTGTCTGTCTGTCTGTCTGTATGTTCGTTATAGAAAAAAAAAACTACTGAACAGATTTTGACGAAACTTGGTACAATTATTCTTCATACTCCTGGGCAGGTTATAGGATACTTTTCATCACGCTACAATCAATAGGAGCGGAGCAGTGACGGGAAGTGTTGGGAAAACGCGAGAAATTTAAACCTGTATGTTTGAACGCGCATTACGCGAAAATTACTGCATAGAATTGAATGCGGTTTTCACCAATGTATTGCTAGAGGTCTAACTTAAAACTTAGGCACAAGGTATAGATGGGTATTATATGGAAGTCCGTTATTTTTGAAACCCGATATCCACGCGAGCGACGCCGCTGGCACAGCTAGTACGTAATAAAATAGTGTGACAGCATGGATTTACCTATTAATACGCCGCCTCCGGATACTTTTAAAGAAAAATTAAAAACTAAACATTAAACAGTCGGCTTTTACCCATTCAACGACTTTGCTAAAATGACGTTCAGTCAAGACGTTGAACGTTTCATTCAATAACTTGACGAGTTGTCCTTTAGGCATTCAATTAAATGTCGTCATTCAATGAACGCGCTAGTCATTCAATTGAATAGCAGATTCAACCAGATGACTGCGACATATATATTTGTGTAATACTTACCACGAAAATTAGCTATTACCTACGAAAAGAAGAAGAGCGCCTTTCTGCGCAAACATTACTATTAAGTATGTTATTAGAGGCTGCAGAAAATTAGCGTGTCTTATACTTACTTGTGATAACGACGCTTCGTGCAAATAAGGGAAATGAAATACTTACGGGTTGCTCCTCTGCTGCTATTAGTAACAATAAAAGTTCCAGCTTATTGAAATGACCACTGGTGGTCAAAATTCAATAGTCAAATGAGCCAAAGATCGACTAAACAATGGCCCAAAGAAATATTGGTGGTAGGTATTCAATTTAACCAGTACTGCTCTCATCTCTGCTAAGTACCTGTTGAAGGCTCTCGATAGGTTGCAACGACGTGCTATCCGTATTGTCGGGGATCATGAGGTGACCAAGAACCTAGAACCTCTTCAGCTACGTAGAGACATTGCTAGTCTTAGTGTTCTCTATCGTCTTTACAATGGGGAATGCTCCGAAGAGTTATTCCAACTCGTTCCATCCTCTCATTTCCACTCCCGAACAACATGTGTTGGACAGCGTTGTTATCCGCATACCATCCAGACGATGGTGGCGCGCACCAAGAGGTTTAATTCCTCGTTCTTGCCCCGTGCCATTAAGTCATGGAATGCCCTTCCAGCTCATGTGTTTCCTTCCTCTTACAATCCTGGGCTCTTAAGGCGGGGCGTAAAACGGCATCTCAGTGGGCCTTCGGGATGAGGGCGGCTGGCGCAATGGGATTGTTCTATTGTACCTGTCGACCTAATTTTTGGACCTCACGACCGCTTACCATCAGGTGGAGAGGAGGTCATCCTGAAAGCTTGTTGTCACAACAAGGCTTGCTATGTTTTTCTACCAAACGTTCATCGCTGAAATGTAAACAGTCATCATTACAAAATCAAACTTACCTACTGTTCATATTTGCACTATGCTTGAGACCCGAAAGAACATTATTAAGTACCTACCGAGCAACTGTATCCGAAAGATAAGTCGCATGCAATTTAAAATTCCTACCTCGAACGAAATAAATTACTCGAAGCTTGGGTAATCTAAGAAAGAATTTTCGTTTAAGAGGCTCACACGACGAGACATAAATTGTTAGATGAGAACATTTTGTGTAATACTTAAATATTTTAAACGGAACGATAGTCATCATGTCGGATGAAATGAAAATAATAACTAGGTATATCTACACGTAGGAGTGGGATAGAATATCAAGTTCCTTAGGGACAGCGCAGACGACAGACTATCCGTGACGCACTTTTTTGCAATTAATTATGTGCAGTAACGCACACGACGCGCAAAAATCTGTCGCGAATATTTCACAGACTCAACGCACACGACGCACATCTTCGAATATTCTGTCGGCAGACCTAGATGCTCTTTTTAAATGTCTCAGACGCAGACTCAATCGCACTAAAAGTGTGCCGTCTGCGCTGCACCTTATTGAGATAGAACATTATATTTTTTTATTCCTGTAGAGGGCAGACGAGCAAGTTACAATTACAATACTTATATAAACAGTTACCGCCGCTCATAGACTCTGCAATGCCGATGCCTACCAAGAAGAAAGAAATCTCTTTTGCACGTTTGAAGAAAGGAAAAACCGTATTTGGCGCTTTTAGTCAAAGCCTCCTCATACACACTTGTGAATAAGGATTTTTTGGGGATCAAAATAAATTTCATTACTTACCTATATTTAGATCATAAAAATGTATTGTACACGTAATTTTCCTTTTTTCATTCAAATAAAAAATAGCAAAGATACAAGGCATCAAAAGTTAGGAGTGGGAGTCTTTGACGTCACTCCGTCCCGTAAAAATGCCACTCCGCGTGACGTCACGCGTAATTTCAACGGGCTATAAATTTGTAATTTTTAGTTTTATTTACAAGTAAAAAAATGCGTGTCTTTTATTTTAGAATAAGCTAGAACGGACTTATTACATTTTTCAACCAAATAAGCCTATTGCGCTGTGCCATTCCGGCCCGTGGTGCATCCTGCCGAACAACAAACGAAACTCTGGCAACCGACTGGTGGTGGTAACCACGTTTGAAGGCGTAAATACCACAGGCCGATGATGAGCAGCAGCGTCACCGGAGCGAGGAGTTACGTCCGCCGACGGTATCGCCAACCCTCCAGGTGTTTGCTCAAAGTGGCGAACAAGTGGAGAGGCCTATGTCCAGCAGTGGACTGCGAATACTGCGATAGTCTGATGATGATGATGATGATTCTAACTATCATTTGAGACCTACCATACCAATATAATTATATCTACGAGTATACTGTGACAGTATCGACATCGACACTCATCTCATCAGTTCCCAAAGAAGTTTCAACTGCAAAAAGTTCCAAGTTGAGCTAAGCAGATTCCGAAGTTTGTGTTTTGAAGTCTTTGAACGAGTCTTCGGGATTCTTAGCGGAGCATTCGAAAGTTCAAGTGAAAATTGACGACGAACTGTATGTGGTTATCTATTCAACAGAAGTCCTTTATGGAACTTTGCGACTTTTGAATATTTAAAACTTTTGTTCACAGGTAGGAAAAGTTGGTCCAAAACACCCTTTTTACTTTGGTAGGCAAAATCTTTTGTTTCTCTACTGATTTACATAAATAAGTGAAATTGGTCCAGCCGTTCACGCGTGCTGGCGCGGCGTGACCAAGGGAAATAGTGATTTATTTTTATATAGGTAGGTATATAGATTATGTATAACTTTAAGAATTTTGTATGTAATATTATTGAATAAAATATATATTTAATTATGTACCTATACCTATGTGCATTACCTGTATATTAGTAGAAATAATTATAGCAGTTGTCAAAATTCCTATTACCGCTCCACATCAGTTTTCTGCCACGCCTAATGGTTGACTGGTAGATAATGCCACCCGGCATTAAGTCCACCATTTGTACCTTCTTTGTGCAATAAAGATTAAATAAATTATAGGTACCAGTACCTACTTGGTTGATCGTTGTACCTGAGATGACGGATTTTCTGGGAGACATTCCAAACTCTATTTGTTTGTCACCTTCGCACTACTCCGTTCACCGAACAAGAAAACCGTATGTCAATCTATCTAACTCGGTAATGTATTATGTATACGTAGTCGTGAAGTTTCAAACTCGCATATTAATGTCCCCGAGATCTGGTTTCATTCTGACAGATTGATCGATAGTCCACAACTCCGCTAAATGATAATGCGAAAGATGACACCCACTGTAGTGGAATTAGGTTTGCTTATGGGAATCAGATCAAATGTGATTTTTCTGCTTCTCGAGACAGTAACAAAAACCCTTATAAAATTAAACCAAACATATCTCAGCAAAACTGAGAGATTGACCGATGTCAGCCGCTCTCTTTCGCCATAGGAAAGGTACATTCACCATGAGTAGGGGAGACCGGGTACAAAAGTAACGGCGGGGCGAAAGTAACAAATGCTCTCTAAATTTTTCCATTGGGCGAAAGGTCGCTTTGCCGCCTTCAGGTGATAGTCAGGACACAGGACTCCATTTGCATTCATGAGCATTTGTTAATTTCGCCCCGCCGCGCCGTTACTTTTGTACCCGGTCTCCCTTATTATATGTACATATATATTAATTGGTAGAAAATATGAGAGATCCTTCCTGAAACCCCAATAATGTATGAAATGTTTAGCTGAAATAATTAATTTATCCAAAGCGAAGCTAGAAGCAGGCTGCTAGAAAAGAATAAAGAAAAAAACATTTATTTAGCTGCATAGTGGTACGGAACCCTACGTGCGAGAGTCCGACTCGCACTTGGCCGGTTTTTTCTTAATGACTACGATGATAGCCAAGGCAGTGTTGTCCTTATTACCGGACTGTTGGGGGAGCTTAAGGCTCTCAGGCCTATCCGTACTATAAAAAATATTTTCAATCCAAAAATACCATAAAATAAAAGCATCTTCCCACAACAATGACCTTTCATCTTGGCGTAGCTAATAAAAAAATATTTTTATGACGTCATAAAGTACAGTTCGATCTCATTTATTGCGGATCCCCTTTTATAGCTTAATTTTTATAGACAAAAAATACCAAGGCAATGTGTGGAATTTTTTCACAGTAAGTGATAATTTTTTTTGGTAATGAGTAGCCTAAATATAAAGGTTTTATTGTAATGTTAAGCGATATTGTCCCGGTGGATTTTTGGTAATGCTTATGTCTTCTGAACCAAGGGTCGTGGGTTCGAACACAACAGAAGAATTCGTGTGTCGAGCAGTTGTGTTTGATCCGTGTTTAGGAGCTTGTATTTGTATTTTAAGTATAATATTCATATTATAATAGATTTTTTTAAAATAATGGTTTTATTTATGCGTCCGAACGAAACGAACCGTTTTGTAATTACTTCTTAATCAATAATTATTGTCAAATTAATCTAGCAGAAATACCTAATTTATTTCTCTTTTCAGTTACATCTACATTTTACTATTGGAATCACAATATCCCACAGTAGCCGTCCGTCAAACAAAAAGTAGCCCTGCAAATCCGTAGCAACAGTTCCTACGATATTCAACAGATGTCGCTGTTTCGTGTTTCTTAAAAATAACAAAAGAAAATCAAAATGTGTTTTTTTTTACAACAAAATATTGTATTTTATATTTATTATACATGTCACGATTTCGTGAATACATCCATAAGAAATTGTTGGTACTCTTCTTTATTTGCAGAATAGATTATTCTTGCATTGGCTTCTGATTTATCCACAAAGGTGTATTTAGTAATACCTCTTTGGTCACCTGAAAATAAACAGTCATTTTTTTTAAATTGACACAACATACTGGTTTCCGTTCGCCCGATCGAAAGAGACAAGCCCAAGGCGCTGCGTCAACTCGTAACTAACTAAATCAATGACTTGTTACCATCCCGGCCTATACAGGCTATAGATATACTTACATCTACCTATGGTTCTATCCTGTCTAATACCGAAACACCATCTTTCGCCATCCTACGTCACATTACTGGGGCCCTACTACAGAAACGAAAACGATCGTTCGTTGAACGGATCGCGTATTTTTGTCCCATAAATACCTCTCATTTGTCCCTCTCGTGTTATAATATATCAATGAAATTGTTGAAAATCGACGTTGACGAATTTAGTTCGAATATTCGAACACGGGAGGGACAAATGAGAGGGATTTATGGGGCAAAAATACGCGATCCGTTCAACGAACGATCGTTTTCGTTTTCTGTAGTAGGACCCCTGTTGTTTCGCCGAGTGTTCGTCGCTAGCCAGGCGGATAAACACTACCAATACATTTGGGTAGAGGATTATGAAAAAACATTTTAATACCCCGCAAGCGATTATGGGTAAATCCTCCAGGTGTTTGCCCAAAGTGGCGCACAACTGGAGAAGCCTATGTCCAGCAGTGGACTGGATAGGCTGATGATGATGATGATGAAGTACCCATAGTACAAGTCTCGGCTTAGTTCGGGACGGGTCTTGGGTTATTTATTTAATTAATACTAGCTGTGCCGGCGGCGTCGCACGCGTGGATATCGGGTTTAAAAAATAACGGACTTCCATGAAATGGTACCTAAATTTTAAATTAGACCTCTAGCAAAGCATTGGTGAAAACCGCATTTAATTTCATACAGTAGTTTACGCGTGATGCGCGATCAATCATACAGATAAAAATTTCTCCCGTTTTCCAAAAACACTTCCCGTCACTGCTCTGCTCCTAATGATTGTAGCGTAATGAAAAGTATACTATGACCCGCCCAGGAGTATGAAGAATAATCGTAACAAATTTCGTTAAAATCTGTCCAGTAGTTTTTTTTCTATAACGAACATACAGACAGACAGACAGACAAAACTTTTACTGATTGCATTTTTGGCATCAGTATCGATCACTAATCACCCCCTGATAGTCATTTTCAAAATATATTTCATGTACAGAATTGACTTCTCTACAGATTTATTATACCTAAGTATAGAAGAAGATAGATGTAGTACAAATTCTTGCTATAAAACTTTCACAATGCTATAAGGCTACCAAGTTCTTACAAACTACAATTACTTGTTAAAACTACTACGAGTTTATCAATATTATAAATTTACGGTCCAAACAGATTTGTACCGAAACTTCTGAACTAAACAATCGATTGATTGGAAACTTAATAGGTCTGACTTCTGTGACTTTCAAGACTTGCCTTTGTACGTAACAAGTTATAGGATATTAATTAATATCTTCATCTTAATAGGGGTAGAATGTAATCTCATAACATTTAATGGCCTAGAGAAGAATATTTTGTGAAAACTACATGGATTAATGGACATCCTGGCCGGTTTTTTATTTATATATGTTTTTGTAAAAGTGTTCTATGTCACTACTGTGTCAACACAAATTATTATAGACATCTCACGGAAGCTTGCTTAGTTTTAAATATAGGAGCATACATAGGGACATACAGAAACAAAAGCGACTTAGTTTTATACTATGAAGTGATGCCTATATATTTATTGCAGCTAAATACCACAGGCCGATGACGGGCAACGGCGTCTTCGGAGCGAGGAGGCACGCCCTGCGATTGCCAACCCGCCTGCCCAGGGTGGCGATTATGGGTAAAGCCTTCAGATGTTTTCCCATAGAGACGAACACCTGGACAGGCCTATGTCCAGCAGTGGACTACGTTAGATTAAGAAGTTAACTCTTACCACACAATCCAATGCTGTGTTTCGCAAACTTGTATTCGCTGACCAAGTCTGGTTTGATGACCGCCGCTATTGCCGCTGGGTCCAAGGCCAGCCATTTGTCGCTCAGCGGCAAAGTGACCTGTTCAAACTTGTTCTGAGCTCTTATGACGTCACTGTCGATAGCTCCTAGCACGTCCTCTCTCCATACCTGAAGAAGATAGAAATTAAGTTAAATAAATAATAAATAAAATAAATAACCCAAGACGTGCCACGCTGGGTCACACAGCGCCACCTAGCCCCAAACTAAGCCGAAGCTTGTACTATGGGTACTAGACAACTGATAAACTTACTTAGATACATTTTCTTTATAAATAAATGCTTAAAAAGACTGCCGAGAAACTAGACACAATAGAAAAACTATTGTTTGCCGGTCACCGGTGACCTGCATGGCGGTCAACGTGTTAATATACATAGAAAACACCCAGACCAATACAAACAGACATGTACATGAACACAAATGTTTGTACTGTGCGGGAATCGAACCCACGACCCTTGGCTCAGAGGGCAGAGGTCACTACCAAATGATCCTTCGAGCCAGTCAAAAGTAGCTAGCTATTATTCAAGCTCAGTCTAGTTTTCTCAGTCTAGTCTTAGTCTCATCTAAATATACTACATTTTTTTTTATATCGGCTTCCCTACGCCTGATGGCAAGCGAAAGAGAAGCCTACGTCACTGTCACAACTGGCAAGTAACTGGTCAGTTACCTGTCAATTGCCACTGCCATGCCGGCCCAGCCCTAACCCCCCCACGAGCTCCGGAAACCCTACTCACCGGCAGAAACACGACCCGGAGGTCATTTGCCTGCGGTATTCTATAGGGTGGAGGTCCTTCCCCGGACGGGCAGCTCAATTCGAGCGAAGATTCGCTATGCCCTACCTCTCTTAAATTTACTTATACGGCAGGGCAAAAGTATACCTGCTTCTATTAGGATAAATGTGTAGTGTATGTCTGTGTGGCTGAGTTTGTGGCGAGTTGAGTATAGATTTGTAGTAATTTCTGGATTATCCTGGGTGTCCCCTGCCTAAGCCTAAATGTATGCATACCGTAAATGCAATCTCATCATCATCAGCCTATTGCAATCCACTGCTGGACATAGGCCTCTCCAGTTGTTCGCTACTTAGGGCAAACGTCTGAAGGATATACCCATAATCGCCACGCTGGGCAGGCGGGTAGGCGATCGCAGGCCGTAGCTTCTTGCTCCGGTGACGCTGCTGCCCGTCACCGGTCTTTGGTATTTAGCTACGCCTTCAATTGTGATGGTTATACCGCCACCAGTCGGTTGCCAGCGCGTCGTTTGTTATTCGGCAGGATGCACCACGGGCAGGTGAGGTTGGCTTGAAGCGAAAAGATAATGGGTCGCTCCCTTGCGTACCTGCAATGCAATCTTAACCTGTCACGTGTTATAGGTATAATTATAGGCCCTAGTCTTAGTACTTACTCTGGTAACATCCAAATATTTCAGCACTTGCGAAAATGGGAAGAAGGTGACCTTATCTGGAGTAGACACATTTGCAATAATATGGTATGCCTCTACGTCCATTTGTGCATTGAATTCCGGCTCAGAGTTGTCTTTATCTGTTGAGGAAAAAGACAAGTAAATTTTTTATCTATTAATTAATTCCTGTGTCGATTGAACTGGCCGCTCAGTACAGCCAATAAGGGTATTCTGAAAAAAGAAATCCACCAGATGGCACCACATAAAAGGAGATCCAACTGTTACGTGATTGGTTCATTTTGACACGGGCACTGACGTTTACATAGCAACTTACCAATCACTTAACTTTTATCTGGTTAACAGAAAACCCTCATTGGAGCAAATACAAAGAGGAGACGGCTTAAGCAGCTGTGCACTGTGATTCCCAACAAGGTCGTGACGTCATAAATTCAACACAAGTGGGCGTGGCCTATTAGTCTGCTTTTGTAGCCGACTGTGTTCGGACGTGCACATAGCTACGATTTTAATAATTTTATGCAATAGACATCTGCATCTGTCTTGACACCTGTTTTGTCACCTTGGTGAAGAACTGTGAAAGTCTCAAAAAAGGTCGGATCGTCCTCGTTTAAGACTTAACGCTTTAACCAATGTACCACCTAGGCTGTGGAATTATTAGATGCTTAAAATTATATTTTTATGTTCGTAAAAAAGCATTTTGCAGAATGCAGTCATAAAATAATGATTTTTGTAAAGACATAACTTACAATTGTAAACATCATACCATGAATATGTCCAGCTGCTACATATAAATGTGACAATCTATTTAAAAATCCTGGATCTAATTTTATTGCCAAAGCTATATTCGTTACTGCGCCAATTCCGATTACTGTGAGATCTCCTGAAAATTACAAAAAAAAGTTATAGTGTATTTTGTATTTATGAGAATACTATTGATTGAAATAGACTTGTTGCTGGGAATAGTGGAAATACTTCCTCCGAGCTAGGTGATTGCGCTCGAGAACCGCGATCCGATGTAGCATTGTGGTTTGTCGTATACCTATAAGCTAAGAAGTGATTAGAACTTCGTATGTGTGTTGTAGGTCTTCCATAGAACTTGTATGGAAGAAAATTCTAATGTATGGAGATTGCTTTTGCGAAAGGTACATCGCCTTCTATTGTTAATAAGCGGAATTAGTACTTTTTTTTGCCAAGCCATGTGAGGATAGAAGTCGCTTCAACTCTACATTGAATAGGCATTAGGTACGACAAAATATTTTTTGGATTTATAGGGACATTGGCGAAAAATTGGTATTAGCATAAAAAGTCGCCGAGGTACCACAATTTTAAATTTAAATAATTATTATCAAACTGCCCCCTCATATTGGCCATCATAATTCCTGGGCATTATGTACCTACTACTCCATTTATTACTTGGTCCATAACATATACCTACACCTTGTGTAAGATGTTTGTTCTATGGCTTTACTAAATATTGCATTTAACGGCATTAGTTTCATATCAAAATACGTATTTGTATCGATAGGTCTAATTAAAATTTTGCTACAAAATTGTCCTGTTTTGCTGAATCTGATAAGATTTGATTGCCGAGTGATAATGCCAGATTTCACTCAATTACTTCTTTATCTAGATTATTGTCACATGCAGATACCTAGATAATATTACTTACGTTTATCACCAATTAGGGATTCGCTTTTTGTTACAAGAGACTTTCGCTATATTTTTATCCGTGCGCCATATATTATGTTCTTTGTTGTAATGTTAACCCCCCAATATGTCATGCCCCCAACCAGTGGCAATGGCAGCAATTTACAAAGACGCGTGTAGCACCAAAACATAGTTACGGCCGCATTTCTGCCTGCCCTGGCCAGCCGCAGAAGACTAGCAGCTGTCACTCCTGGTCAGGAGAGGCCCTACCTCCGGCTTCTGGAGTGTGCCCCGGACCTCGAGCAACGGTGTGGCTGCATCCACCACACCAGGGCACGAAGGAGAGGCTCAGAAGGCATACGGTGCGTTGTATGCCCTCCGGCGACGGCCGGGCCGGGGGCGGCGTAGAGCGGGCGCGCCTACCGCTACGAGCGCTCTCTTTCCTCCTTCTGCGAGATCATAGTCTCATCGAGCATCGCTCGACCAGTTTTGACGCAGTCATCTGCCGCAACTCTTGCGGAGGTCATCATCATCAGCCTATTGTAGTCCACTGCTGGACACAGGCCTCTCCAGTTGTTCACTACCTACAGGGCAAACATCTGGAGGATTTACCCATAATCACCACGTTGGGCTCCGATGACGCTGCTGCCCGTCATCGGTCTGTGGCATTCAGCTACGCCTTCAATTGTGATGGTTATACCGCCACCAGTCGGTTGCCAGCGCCTCGTTTGTTATTCGGCAGGATGCACCATGGACGATGAGGTTAGCTTGGAGCGAAAACATGATAGGTCGCTCCTTTATTAATTCTCCTCCGTCCTCCTCTTTCGTTTGTCTACTATAATATGTACATACTAATGTTTCCAAACCAACCTTCATAAGTCTTCGACAAGTCTATAAGAGCGTCGACGGCACCCTTTGCATGCGCAGGCGCAAGGTCAGTGAAGTTCAGATCCGCATCTCCAAGTCCATCATATCCAAAGTAGTTTCCAGCATCAGGAGTGATCACCAACGAAGACTTTGCTCCTCTGAATATTGGAACCTGAAACAGTTTAGTATATTAGATAACAATAGGTAGGGGAGTCCGGGAGACTTTATCAGGTGGGAAGATGAACCACTGTTATTTATTTAATGATTATCATCAGCCTTCAAACGTTCACTAATAGTCATCCTCATCAGCCTATTGCAGTCCGCTGCTGGACATAGGCCTCTCCAGTTGTTTTCCACTTGGACAAACATCTGGAGGATATACCCATAATCGCCACGCTGAGCAGGCGATCGCAGGGCGTAGCTCCTCGCTCCGGTGACGCTGCTGTCCGTCATCTGTCTATATATTTAACTACGCCTTCAATCATGATGGTTACACCGCCACCAGTCGGTTGCCAGCATCTCATTTGTTATTCGGCAGCATGCAACACGGGCAGGTGAAGTTGGCTTGGAGCGAAACCAATTAACCAACCCTTATAACAACTTTATGGCCTGACCCGTACGTAAAAAAATTGCATCACCTAACCTAAAATTAAGTTAACATGTTAACTCCAAGTTCTACTCACATCTTGCCTTTTAGCTAAACTTAAAATTTTCTGATTATTTATGTATACATTGTCTTCCTTCGTATTCCCATTTGCTGTAGTCAAACCAACTACCTGAGGTCTGAAATTAAAGGAAATGGAAGGTATTAGAGTAGGCACTACATTTATTTTTTCCTTTCCCATGACATAGGAAGGCGGATAAAGCCATAGAATGCGTAAGTAGGAACTTTTTGATACGGCTAAGTAACGGACTGTACGGAAGGACAGCTACACATCTTTTTTTTATATAAGAAGAGCTTTCAGGATGGCCTCACTCCACCTGATGGTAAGCGGTCATCAGATCCAAAAGTTAGGTCGACAGGCGTAATAGAACGAACCCATTGCGCCTGTCGCCCTCACCCTGAAGGCCCACTGAAATGCCGTTTCACGCCCCGCCTATAGAACCCAGGATTGTAAGAGGAAGGAAACACATGAGCTGGAAGGGCATTCCATGACTTTTTTTTTTTTTTTTTTTTATGCGAGAGGCGGCAGACGAGCAAGTGTGATGCCTGATGGTAAGCAGTCGACACCGCCCATGGACACCCGCAGCTCTAACCGAGTTTAGGGTCGCTGCCGGCCTTTTAAATATGAATACGCTCGTTTCTTGAAGGTTCCCAAGTCGTAGCTGTTCGGAAAGACTGCCGCAGGAAGTTGGTTCCACAAAACCGAGGCGCGAGGCAAGAAGTTCCTCATAAAACGTACAGTCGAGGATCTCCAGCCATCGAGATGATGTGGATGGAATTTCAGTCGGTTACGTGTGGTGCGGTGAAGAAACTCCGCTGCAGGCAGTAAACCAAACAATTCTTCAGAACACTCCCCATGATAGATGCGGTAGAGAACGCACATGGATGCAACGTCTCTTCGCAATGCCAGTGAGTCGAGTCGACTTGACAGGGTCAGGTCATCGACTTAAAGACAACTGGCAGTTAAGAGGAACTAAACCTCTTGGTGCGTGCCACCATCGTCTGGATGGTATGCGGAGGGCAACGCATCATCAACATTATCAGCATCTCACAGTCCACTGCTGGTCATATGCCTCTCCATTTATTCGCCACTTTGCTCAATTTCTGAGCCTCTCACATTCAGCCCTTGCCACCCCCTCAGGTGGAGTGACGATTTGCAAGTGCTGGATCGATTTTTAGGCTTCTCGCCCCAAGATCGATCAAAGTGGTGAAGAATTAAAGTGACCTATATCCAGCAGTGGACTGCAATACGTACCTACGTACCTACCTACTTATGACTTTCAAATTTGATAATCCACTGGTTCAAAAGGGTTCAAAGAACTTACCCGTTGAAATGCTTCTCGTAGAATAGAGCCAGGAATATCGCAATCGCGTCGTCACCACCTGCATCGTTGTCTATGACCAGTTTAGCTCTGTTAGGTTCCGCCCTGAAATGCAATGTGTTTAGGTATAGGGTATAGCATACGAGTGAAAGACGGTAAGTTTTGCGCGCAATTTTCTGTGTCATTCGCCTTCCAGATGCGACTTTTACGAATAAACACGACTTACGGACCTTCGAGAAGCAGCCCTACAAATTTCTCAAGGGCCGGCAAGGCACCTGTGACTTATGTTGCGGTCTATGGGCTGCAATGATCACTTACCATCAGGTGACCTCCATGGCGCAAGACAGAGTGCCGCAAGGGTGGTGATCTAAAAGTTCCGGCTTCGATTGCCGGTCGGGTCAATTTAAGAAATGAATTTCTCTAAGCTGCCTTAGAACTGGGTAATCGTTGAGATATTTAGTTTGGGCCTCCTCATGTCTACGAGTAGATATACCTAAGACAAACGAGGATTTGGATGACATTGAAATGAGAGCATTATTGTAAAACAAAAATGTCAGATGTAGGTATGTTGTCGGTAGAATAATTTATATTTACATTTCTATATTGCAGTTTACAAAAATCAGCTTCTTTTCCATAATTACATACCTACTTAGGTAAGTTTATAGCATATAGGTAACTTAAGCTTATAAAGCAATGCATATTTTCATTTAAATCAGTTTTAAGACATGATTCATGATGATGATTTCACGGTACATAACATTAACAACAAAGTATGTTACTTACAAATCGGCGACGTTAAAACACAAACATAATAATGCAATAAATCTCATCATTACGAGTTTCACATACGAAGCATTAGACAAAACTAGAAACACGTGTTTGTTCGAAGCTATCTCGATATGGACTAATAATCTCTGCCAATTCGAGAAGTAGGTACAGACGCCATCAGTTGTCCTTATCTGACAGATTTCGCCAAAGGATTTTCAACATTCTGGACAATACATAGAGTTGAATATCCATAGAAATATTTTGACTGATTCGGTCACTTGATGTATGCCTGTGTGTACAGTCAGCGTCTAATATAAGTATTAGACGACCAATTTCGTTTAGGTGTGGTGAACGCTGCCTTCGACACATTGATCGTGGGTTCCATTTCCGCATAGTAAAACATTTTTGTGCATGAACTTGTCTGTTTGTATTGGTTTGAGTATTTAATATGTGTAGGTAATAAGTATCTACCTATTTATTTCAAAAAAAAAAAAGTATATAAGTAAGTTTATCAGTTGTCTAGTACCCAATTACGCATAAACCATGTGGTTTCCTGATTTAGAACAGGGCTACCCCATGTTCCTCATGTAAAAGACGACTGAAGGGAATATCAGGAAACGGACAGCAGCAAACCAGCTTATTTTGAACACTCTAAGGTGCTATTACCAATTTGAATGCCCGTCACACGACATGAAATTGGTATTAATGTTCTTCAGTTGGGAAAGGCCCAAGGTCGATCAAAGTAGCGAATAAATGTCCAGCAGGGGACTGCGAAAGGCTGATACCGATAATGGTGTTATAAGGGAATATACATGAAAAATAGTTTCATGTATGTAAATACATGAAACTATTTTTCATTAATTTATCGTAAAATAGATAAAAATATACTACGAACAGTAAAAACAAAACCAAAATTAGCTGAAAAATGGGCGAGATAGTCGATGAAAGTACCTAAATATATCCGTCTCTCTCACGAAAACAGATTTTTTTATGAAGTTTGTATGGCGCGCACAGTACGTGACGTCATCGGCCACGTTGGATCTCTCTGTCTAAGCAATAACTTTAACGCTTTGTAACTCCCTTAATAGAAAGATGGTTTAAAAATTCTTCAATATTTATGTATCTGGAAGATAAAAGATCTCAATAAATCCATAAAAAAGTGATGCATATTATTATTCCAAAGTGATCCCTATTCTTCAGCTCATTTTGAATACTAAAATATAGAATGCTAAAACATATCTGAAGCCGACTGTACATTGCAGATAACCAGTACTCGTAATAACATACTTGAAATTGTAACTGAACTTGACCTTATAAAGATCTGATAAGTAGGAACTATACTACATTCGTCATGCATTACGGTTTGTAAACATCCTAGCGGTCTTTGACCCTATGTTTCAGATTTGCAAGTTTTGCCTGTTTTAAATTTGATTGACTGGCTCGGTGGCTCAATTGGTAGTGACCCCTGCCTTCTGATCCAAGAGTCGTGGGTTCGATTCCCACTCGGGACAAACATTCGTGTGATGAACATTTGTGTTTGTTCCGTGTCTGGGTGTTAATATTTGTATTTAAGTATATATTTGTGGTACCTTCGTTGTTCTGAGACCCATAACACAAATGCTTAAGTTGCTTATTAACACTAAGATGAATAATAACTTTTACTTACATGGTTTCAATCCGTCAAACAAGTGTGCTCTGACTAAGCAGTTTTATCACCATACTGAGTCAATTAATTTGACGAAAGCAATACCATTCATGTAGAGACGATGCGAATATTATCTACTAAAATGGCGAAATAACAAAGAAATGTACTCAAGCTTCAACTAGACCGGCTGTAAACTCGAGTCATTGTGTTATGAATGCTAATAATATAAATACAGACATCTGTTATCTTTGTCTAACGTATGCAAGTGATAGAGAGAGATAGTGTGTCAGCTGAGTTGATAAAATGGAGTTTGGTGGGAATATTGCTACAGGCGTTTCTATTTTTATGTGTCTTCACGTTTTTTTTTTATAAGAAGGAGCTTTCAGAGTGGCCTCACTCCACCTGATGGTAAGCGTTCGTGACGTCCAAAAGTTAGGTCGACAGGCACAATAGAACAAACCTATTGCGCCTGTCGCCCTCACCCCGAAGGCCCACTGAGATGCCGTTTCACGCCCCGCCTAAAGAACCCAGGATTGTAAGAGGAAGGAAACACATGAGCTGAAAGGGTATTCCATGACTTAATGGCACGGGGCAAGAACGAGGAACTAAACCTCTTGGTGCGCGTATAGGACGCCTCGCAACCCATTGGGCTCAAGACTTTAGAAGAACTGCTGGCATTGACTGGGCGTGGGAAGCCCGGGATAGGGAAATATAGCCCGAATTAAAGGATGGGTAAGGCATGAATTGAGCAGGGAATAAACAATTAGCAATAAAAATACAATACAAGTATTAATATTTCAAGATTTTAATAACTGATCAAATAAACATAAGTACAAAAGTAAAAAAAATATCTTGATGCCCTATTTTGCCGAACTCTCTCATTCTTTGAAGAAATAACATTTTACGTCATCAACAAGGCTTAGCCTTTCCCAAAGACGTCTAGTAAAAATTGTGCATACTCTTTCTCCTTCATTGAGTAAATAACCCTTACATTTGCATCTTCTTTATCTACAAAAGTATTTGTATTGAAGCCACGTTTTTCTCCTGTTGACAAAAATTTAATTAAATCAGTCATTTTGACACCCAAAATATTTTTTACAGCTTTACATTTTTACCATAAGAAAGAAAACGCAACTAGTTTGAAAATAAGAATCATCAAATCGGTCGTGTTTCTGCTGGTGAGTAGGGTTTCCAGAGCTCGTGGGGGGTTAGGGTTGGGTCGGCTGACCAATTACTTGCCCGTTGTCACAGCGACATGGGCTTCTCTTTCGCTTTCCATCAGGCGTAAGGAAGCCATTATGTCGAGCTACTATGAGAAAAAAAATAATCATCATCAGCCTATCGCATTCCACTGCTGGACATAGGCCTCTCCAATTGTTCGCCACTTTGGGTAAACACATGGAGGCTTTACCTATAATCGCCACGCTGGGCAGGCGGGTTGGCGATAGCAGAGCGCAATAACCCGCTCCAGTGACGCTGCTGCCCTACATCGGCCTGTGGTATTTAGCTACGCCTTCAATCGTGCTGGGTATACCGCCACCAGTCGGTTGCCAGCGCCTCGATTGTTATTCGGCAGGATGCACCACGGACAGGTGAGGATAACTTGGAGCGAAAACATGATAGGCCGCTCCTTTACATCCTATTTACATGAGTGTGCAAAATTTCAACTCAAACAGAAACCAGGTCAGATTTAAGCTATAAAAAAATTACTTACCACTTAGTATAATGTCGTGTTGGGAATACTTATACTCGCTTACTAAATCTGGTCTCAGGATCATGGCTACGGCAGACGGGTCCAAAGATTGCCACCTGTCAATAGGACGAGCTAGAGCAACCTGTTCATACTTGTTCATTGCTTTTACTATGTTATTGTTAATAGCACCTAATGTATTCCGCCTCCATTCCTGGAAAATAAAAATTCAAATAAATAAATAATCATTAACAGCATTTTTAGCAAAAAAATCCGACTTCAATATGGTGATAAATCGGACGAACACAAGTACACCCTTTCGAATAAAAAAATGATTTTTCAAATCGGGTCACAATTCTCGGAGATCGGAGATAAGTGGTAACAAACATACAAAAAAAAAATCAAATTAAGTGTTTAAGCGTTACGGGGGCGTAACTTCTATAATATGGGCATGATAAAATTTACATGATATAACACTAACGAAAACGAAACAAATAAACTACTAACGAAAAATGGTTTGAATGATATCTAGACAGTGGTACGGAACCCTACGTACGCGAGTCCGACTCGCACTTGGCTGGTTTTTTTTGAAGTCGGTAAACAAATAACCATACGCGGGCGCAGGCGGGATAAAAACCGCCGGGCGTAGGTCCTCGCTCCCGGTGGTATTTATTTAACTACGCCCTCATTTGTGATGGTTATACCGCCACCAGTCGGTCGCCAGCGCCTCGTTTGTTATTCGGCAGGATGCACCACGGGCAGGTGAGGTTGGCTGGAGGCAAAGGTTGATAAGCCGCTCCCTCATATCCCACTAGCCGTGCCCGCGGCTTCGCCCGCGTTGCCCCCCATTTTAGGGAAGTGGGGGGTTAGAAAGGGGGAAAAAGTAGCTGTTACTGTCCATCCCTTCAACTATCTCCACTAAAAAAAAACACGTCAATTCGTCGCTCCATTTTGCCCTAAAAGAAAGACAAACATACAGACCGACACACTTTCCCATCTTCTTCTTCTTCTATACATATAATAAAAATGTAACGAATCGCTGTCTGTACATGGAAGATATACGTGAAAAAATATTATGGGAGGCTTTTATTAATGCAATAGTACCCAAAACAATGATTTTTGGAATTTTTGTCTGTTTGTCTGTATGTTTGTGCACGCTAATCTCAGAAACCGCGTATCCGATTAAGATGCGGTTTTCACTAATATTATGCTGGAAGCTTCCCTTAACATTTAGTGTTTGTTTCATGTTAATCGGTCCATAAATAAAAAAGTTACGCCGATTTAACTAATCACATTGAGCCTGCTGTACGTTTGCGCGGGTAGGTATATAAAGCGCGCCGAGATCTGCGCCGCGCCGCTGCCAGCTGCCAGGCACTGGGGGTCATTAAAATCAATTCCCAAGAAACTATTCCACGCGGACGAAGTCGCAGGCACAGCTAGTTTATAATATTAGTAAAATGATACATGGAAAACGTACCTTTGTCAAATTTAAATGGATCTTAGTTTGCGAAAACGGCAGAATAGTGACTTTATCCGGTGACGCATGATGCGCTATTATATGATAGGCTTCTACATCCATGCGCGCGTTGAACTCCGACATCTGGTAGTCATCACCTGTTACGAGACAAATGACGTTCATGAATCAACTGGTGATTGAAATCTTTTAGTAAATGATGCATATACAGGCTCGGTGGTTTGGACAGGCTCGGTGGCTCATTTGGTAGTGACCTCTGCCCTCAGAGCCAAGGGTCGTGGGTTCGATTCCCGCACAGTACAAACATTTGTGTTCATGGACATGTTTGTTTGTATTGGTCTGGGTGTTTTCTATGTATAATATGTATTTATTTACAAAAAAAAAAGTATCTAAGTAAGTTTATCAGTTGTCTAATACCCATAGTACAAGCTTCGGCTTAGTTTGGGGCTAGGTGGCGCTGTGTGGCCCAGCGTGGCATGTCTTGGGTTATTTATTTATTTATATACGGTTACGGTTTTAATTTTCTTGCTGATAGCATAGTCAAAAACAATAGGGATGTTTCCAGGGCCAAAATAATAACATTTTATTTAGTCCTTATTTTAGATTAAAAAAATATATTGGACACGTATGTTTCCTTTTTTCATTTAAACAAAAAACAACAAAGATACAAGGATAAACAGTCTTACTCAGATCCATTCGAGTTTCGCTGAATAATTTTGGTTGTTCAGCTGTAGAGCTGATCTATCACCGCCGGATTACAAGTTACAAAGTAAGTAGCTTAAGCAATTGTGTTATGGTATCAAAACAACGAAGGTACCACACATATATACAAAAATACAAATATAAACACCCAGACATAGGGAACAAACACAAATGTTCATCACACGAATGTTTATCCCGGGTGGGAACGAACCCACGACCCTTGGTTCAGAAGGCAGGGGTCACAACCAATTGAGCCACAGAGCCAGTCAACTAGATAGATAGATATTCTTTATTGCACAAACATTTACAGGAAAGAGTATACAGACATAATAGTAGTTACAATGTACTGGGAGCGATCTCTTCCAGACAACCTTTAGGTAGAGACAACTAGGTTCAGGGATAACCAGGTTCTGAACTATGGATATTATCGATACTCCTATCGATATTATATCGAGATCTTACGATCCCGTACCGGCTATATCGTTGTACTAGCTGTGCCTGCGACTTCGTCACTAAATGTTAAGGGAAGCTTCCAGCAATATATTAGTGAAAACCGCATCTTAATCGGATACGCGGTTTCTGAGATTAGCGTGCACAAACATACAGACAAACAGACAAACCGACAAACAGACAAAAATTCCAAAAATCATTGTTTTGGGTACTATTGCATTAATAAAGGCCTCCCATAATATTTTTTCACATATATCTTCCATGTACAAACAGCGATTTGTTACATTTTTATTATAGATAAGCCTATACAAATAATTTATTGTATAATTACCGTGTATATGTCCCGCAGCGACGTACAAATGAGATAACCGACTGAGGAAATCAGGATCCAGCTTTATTGCCAACGCTACGTTGGTCACTGGGCCTATAGTGACCACAACTAATTTCCCTAAAACAGAATAAGAAACAATATTTAGGCTATTATGGCTAAAAATTGTAATTAGTCTTCAAAAAGATCTTTTAGCTTATTCAAAAATAAAAGACACGTATTTTTCCTTTTTTCATTCAAATAAAAAATAGCAAAGATACAAGGCATCAAAAGTTAGGAGTGGGAGTCTTTTACAGCACTCGCTCCCGTAAAAATGTCTCACCGAGTGACGTCACGCGTAATTTCAACGGTCTATAACTTCGTAATTTTTAGTCTAATTTACAAATAAAAAAATACGTGTCTTTTATTTTTAAACAAGCTAAAAGACGGACTAATTACAATTTTTAGCCATAATAGGCTATTATTAAATAGTATTTTTATACCACTGAGGTGGAAACAAGCCTAAGGTCCGCTGGTGTTACCGCAGCCCACGAAGCAATTTGCTTCGTGCCGCAGGCCTATGGACGTCAGCAACACCAGGGGTATCACACACCCCACGAGCTCCGGAAACCCTACTCACCGGCAGAAACGCGACTCTTAGGTCATTTATGGTCATTTATGGGGAACTCCCCACGAGCCGGGCTTAGGCCGGCATGGCGGTGACAACTGACAGGTAGCTGACCAGTTACTTGCCCGTTGTCACAGCGAATTGGGCTTCTCTTTCGCTTTCCATCACGCGTAGGGAAGCCATTATAAAAAAAGATTCCCCTTTCCACCAGGCAATGGGAAGCCATCACGCTGTGTAACTATAATAAAAAGACACTTTTCCAAGCGTTCGTTACCTTGATGTATTTTCGAAAGTTCAATAAGACGTAATACTGCATTCTCATTTTGTGGGGGCGCCAAATCTGACACCTTTTCTACATAGTCCCCAAGGCCGTCGGTACCGTAATAAGCGCTTGTTTTTGGCGTTATGACTATTGAAGACCGAGCACCCCTGTATATTGGTACCTGGTAATAGAAAATCATATTAAAATCGAGTAACAGAACGGGAATTAAAAGAAAAGTCAGTGATAGGCCCACAAATCCCCTTAGCAATACGAAGGGGATTTCTGGACAAAAAGTCCAAAAATCCCCTGCGCAGGTGATCATCTAAGGGGATTTCTGGAATAAGCAGTAGTAGTTTCAGCCCAAGGCACCACAAATCCACCATCCGCCCCGGCATACTAGCTTCTCACTCCTGATGGAAAAAGAGGACTAGACACTTGTCTGTTGCCACTGCCATGCCAGCCCTTAATATAGGTATGCCTTTCACACCCCATAAGGATCCCATATCGAGGGAAAAAGGAAACATACATTTTTTTATAGTAGGCCGACATAATGCCTTCCCTACGCCTGATGGAAAGCGAAAGAGAAGCCCAAGTCGCGGCGACAACTGGCAAGTAACTGGTTAGTTACCTGTCAGTTGCTACTGCCATGCCGGCCCAACCCTAACCCCCCACGAGCTCCGGAGACCCTACTCACCGGCAGCAACACGACCCGGAGGTCATTTGGCTGCGGTATTCTATAGGGTGGAGGTCCTTCCCCGGACGGGCAGCTCAATTCGAGCGAATATTCGCTATGCCCTACCTCTCTTAAATAATGGCTGATATGTACTGGCAATGAGTTCCAGCTAACTAAATAGTCCGATCCACAGACCGATGACGGGCTGCAGCGTCCCCGGAGCGAGAAGCTACGCCCTGCGATCGCCAACCCGGCTGCCCAGTGTGGCGATTAAGAGTAAATCCTCCAGATGTTTTCCCAAAGTGGCGAGCATCTGGAGAGGCCTATGTCCAGCAGTGCACTGCGATAGGCTGATGATGATGAATGTTTTCTACGATGAAACTGGGACAACAGAGGCCAGCAAGTGTGGTTATTATAGCGGAATAAAGAAGGTGGGACAAGGGAAAACTCTTAACCTTAGTAACAAGACATGAACTATCGCTTTAGTGTGTATAATGATTAAACTTACATCTTGACGTTCAGCCACTTTCAAAATCCTCTGGTTATTGAGACAAACATTATCTTCTTTTGTGTTGCCATTACAAGTAGTGAGCGCTACTAACTTAGGTCTGAAAACAAAAGAAGTTATATATAACATCAACAATGTTTTTCCAACTCGCCCAGCGTGTCCACAGACATAAACACTTTTATTTTTGCCGAGACTGCTTTTACGCATACACCCACTCATAGGGGCGTAACGGTGTGGCTGCACCCACCACACCGTTACGCCCCTATGAGTGGATCGCGCCCCCGCACTCACCACTCGGGTGCCATGCCAACCCAACCATAACCCCCACGAGCTCCGGAAACTCTACTCACCGGCAGAAACACGACCCGGAGGTGATTTGGCTGCGGTATTCTATAGTGTGGACGTCCTTACCCGGACATTAATATGTTCCTGCGCCATGTTAGGAAGTAACACAGATATTACCCACTAGTGATGTGCCGACTAGTTGGTATAGCTGTAGCAGTCATCTGGTTAAATCACCTATTTAATTAAATGGCTAGCGCGTCCATTGAATGACGACATTTAATTGAATGACTAGACCGAACGTTGAATAGATAACCGTCACTTAACGTCCAACTCCGTCCAACGGTAGCGGATTGAAACATAGCCTAGCATAGCATAAATGTCACCTCCCCCCGGAGGTGGCATGACGGTGCGTAAAGCATTCCCCTCTTAAAAAAAAAAGCATAGCATAAAAGCAGTCAGGTGATTGTAATTTAGTTATTACGGATACTTTTAAAGAAAAATTTAAAACTAAACATTACACAGTCGGGTTTAACCCATTCAACGACTATGCTAAATGACGTTCACTCAAGACGTTGAACGTTATATTAAATAACCTGACAAGTTGTCCTCTAGGCATTCAATTAAATGTCATCATTCAATGAACGCCCTAGCCATTCAATTGAATAGGAGATTCAACCGGATGCCTGCGACATAGCCATTTTATTAGTTCCTTATATTTATTCGAAATGGTTTGCACTTAACAGCGATTCGCCTGATCGTAAACGATATCGCAGTTTACGATGGAGCGCACTCGCCCAGCAAAAACCGGTTCACTATCGCCTTGAACATCGTAATTAGTATAATTAACATACCCTTTGTAATGTTTCTCGTACAAAAGCGCCAGGAATATCGCTATAGCGTCATCACCGCCTGCATCGTTGTCTATGACCAAATATTGTTCACCGTCCCTGGAATTAAATTAAATCAATTTTGCTGTATTACCTCTACCTCTTAATCATGGAGGAGGACCTAGGAGGTCATAAATGAAAAATGAAAAAAATGAAAAATGAAAAAATATTTATTTACAATCACATTATTACATTTGCCATTTTAGTGATTGAGACCCCCTATTAAGTATTCGCAGATACTTGTATCAGGAGGTCCCGCTCTTCCTATAACTAGGTTTGTACTATATATTGTGAAATGTAAATATTGCACTTACAAAGATGAACTAGAGTAATCCACAATTATTAAGAGCGCGCATACAGAATTCGACGTATTTGCGGCGAAACTGGTATTTTCGGGCGAGCTATTATCATATAAAACGATTTTTTTTAAATAAGAAACATAGTTTTTTATATAGATAAAGTCTTCAAGCAGTGCGTAGGCTAGATAAAATACAACATTTACTAGTATATTTTTGTTTATCAAAGATCTCCCGTAAGCCGATTCGCAAAAATGCGAGTCAGAGTCAATTTCGAAAGTCTTAATATCAATTGCATTACATACATATGTTTTAAATATATGTTGATACAATAGCTTATATGGTCTATTAGTGCACTAGATAAAAAAACTTTCAAAAATGTGTTATTAAATTGCCCAAAATAATTTTTCAAAATAAGCTCAATTCACACTTTTCAACAGTGTTTTTCTAGTAGAAAACACTGTTTCTTTTAGTTGAAATTTTGTGTAAATGTAAAAGGAGTCTTTCTTAAGTGCACTTAATTATTATTTTATTAATATTCCATGCCTGTTATTTTATACGAATTTTTTAAAAGTGACTATAAAGCCACGCGCGCGACGCTTGCAGATTCAGTCCAAATCGGGTCATCCCAGAGGAAGGACGTGCCGCTCGCTGCTCCGCTCACGCACACATACGCACAACCACTTTTATAGGCATATACCGCTCTGCGCGAGTGCAACTCCACGAGTTTGATACTTTGTAATATTATTTTTGTATGGAAATTTATTAAGTTATAATAATGTACTAAATTAATGAGATGATTTGATGTTTAGTCATGAGTATCAAATACAAACATCAGGGTTATTAATTATACTTATTATTATCTACAACCACATTTGCTAAATATTTCAAAAATGTAATTATGATATTTATTTATTAGTTCACTATTGAAGTTACAAGTTAAAGTAAGGCTATTCCAATGATAATTATTATGCTCGTTAACATCAATGGTCAGAAACAACTTCCATGAAGAAACTGATAAGGAGATTCAATTGAGTTGGGAGCATTTAAGGAATCTACGTCACATGTTCACGACTATAAATAAAGGCATACAATGAAGCTGAAAGTCCTAGAAATCCCATAGTCGAGTTATTATTAGTAAAATTATATGTGTAAAGATGGATGATAAAATGTTTGATAGTATGCACGAAATTGATTAGATAATCGATCTATTTAAATTTAGAAAATATCAAGAATCCAATTTTGGAATTGTCGCTTAATTATTTAGTGTGGAATAAGTGAATCTTTGTGTCACATAAATAACAAGTATATGAGATTAAAATTAAATCGATCAAAGTGGTCAACAATGGGAGAGTTTATAGTTCAAATTGTTCCAAAATGTAAAACCAAAATGCGATATGATAATTGTGAAATGTATTACCATTACGGTTATTAAGGGAGCGAAAAGGCTGGTAAAATACGGATATGTTACGGTAACTTATTTACATACATTACGTTAAAATTACCGGCTACGTATGCTAAATGGTGCTATGGCGACGAGCAGGGTGAGCATGTAACTTGCAGTATGCAAGTCGCAAGGTGCAACGTTGCCAATGAGGGCTACCGTTTTTGTAATCACCAGAGGGCGCCACTGTATAGTGAGGTCTTCAGGCATAGCTGTTAAGGTTTGTTTTATGCATGTGATGACTGTTTGTTCATTATAAGAAGGAGGACATAAGCTTCCGAAAATCAAAGCTGTTTGTTAACGGTTAATAAACAAACCAGTGAACTAGCTTTTCTTTCAGACCGCTAATTTTTACACCTCATTTTCTCGGCTCCGCTTTTAAAGCGCAGACAATCACTGAGCCGTGTCTCATATTTTCCAAAATTAATGCCAGCTATGCCAAAATTTCACAAAATTATTTAATTTTCCGAAATAAACTCGTTTAACCCACAGAACCTATATACATTGACATTTCGGAT
Source organism: Conogethes punctiferalis (assembly GCA_031163375.1). Lineage (NCBI taxonomy): Eukaryota > Metazoa > Arthropoda > Insecta > Lepidoptera > Crambidae > Conogethes > Conogethes punctiferalis. The sequence continues at coordinate 21,277,179 of CM062078.1, forward strand.
ACCTCACGCTACACTAGCACCTCTGGTGGTGAACCACACGCGATATGGGCGCCCTTATTACGCCCTCATTATTGCAGCAGTTTGCCATAATAGGTATTGTTATTTCTTTTATTTGCTTCGTCGCCGTCATTGGAATTATGTTAAATTCGAAATATTAATAAGTAATTAATTAATTCAGTTTAATTTCCAAAATGTCAATTTTGGGGCAAAAGGTAGGAACCAAAATTGTTCGGAATTTGACTCTCTAGAACTTTGTTTCTTTTCATTCATGCCATAAAAAGTACAACATAGGAGATAATGATACAGTTTTGAATGTGTGGCGGTTTGCGGGTTTTATTTCCAAAATATCGATTTTGGGGGAAAAGGAAGGAACCAAAATTGTTTAAAAATTGATTTCCTACATGTTTAGTCTTCTTAATTTAGACCGTAAAGTAGAAAATAAACGAGATAATGACAACATTTTTTACTTGCTGTTGTTTTCAATTTTAATTTCCAAAATACCGATCCTAGAAGAAAAATAGTAAGAATCAAACTTGTAGAAAATCAAATTTCCTACAATTTTTGTTCTCGCGGTATTACTGCAAAACCAAAAAGGGGCGAGTTATTCAACAAAAACCGTCCGTTTATTATTGGAAAGAACTGGTGAACTTTATTAGAGGCCTATGTCCAGCAGTGGGCTGATGAAGATGATTGGAAGGAAACAAAAATACAATTTTTGAATATACACAAGAGGACTCACCATACCTATCTATTCAGATAGCTCGCCTTTGTAACCTGTCCATCGCATCGCATCATTTATAAAAGTGCGTAAAAGTAGTATTCTACGCAAGATTTGTGTCTTATACAAAGAAAGAAAGAAAGAAAGAAAGAAAAATTTACAAGAAACAGCGGTGGTCAGTCGTAATATATTTCTTCAGAATCATGTTTAGGACACCTATTTTAGAGAATGCCGCAGTAGTCAATGACTCCTTCAATATAACCCTTAGGATTCGGGTCACGACGAATATTCATCCCGAGAATAAGTGATGGTTTGGTCAAGCTGGATAGGAACCAGATTTAAGTTGTTGTAGGCCATCTGGGGTTTCTGCTATGAAACACAAGCACAACTTTCAGCACAAGCATCAGTAGGTATACATGATCTCTGTGATCAGTGCATAGGAGACTTAGGACCTTAATTCAAATTGACAAATTGAAATTTACAAACTAATCTTTTTTTAATGATGGCAACCAGCCTCTTCGTGAGATCCATATCTGCCGAGTGAAAATGAACAAAGTAATTTAGACAAATTAAAATATAAAACGGTTTATATCGTGGCAACCATGGAGACTGCTCTTTCCTTAAATAATAATACAAACACCTAAACACAGAACAAACACAAATGTTCAGCACACGAATGTTTGTCCTGGATGGGAATCAAACTCACGACCTTTGACTTATGATCAGAAGGCAAAGAAAAAACAGTAGGGATTATTGATTTTTATAAAGCAACATTAAAAACGTCAATCACTCACACAATACCTTTCAAAATATAATTTGGATAGGTAAGTACCTGGTACATTTAAAGATAGGAAGACAAAAATATTGTTATATTTTTCTTAAACCTTAATTAATAAACACTTAAGAATAATGTACTCTAAAGTGTTTAAATACATTTAATAAGTACGCACCTATACTACACTAATAAAATATTTAGCAATAAAAGAATGTTCAAATAATTTAGATGAATAATAAATTGTTAAATATCAAAATATGTTCGTCCGCCGGAGTTAGCGTCCGACACGCCGCTCACCCACACAGACACAAATGATGTCTATGTGTGTTTCGGAATCGGCTCCCGCGTGCGTTTCGAGTTGCTTAAAATTGTATGCGCGCTCTTAATATAGCCAAACACAATCACAAAACAATGCAACACAATTAAGCTTTTAATATACATAATAATTTTTAATTTAATAATAACTTTTAATAAACATTAATATACATAATTCAATATAGTTTAACTTAATACGGATAATCAATCATACAAAGAACAAATCAATACAATCATTATAATTATGATTGTATATAAATTGTAAGCCTATTTATGAAAAAAACCCACAGTATGAGCAGATTACGCTAGAAACCCAATATTTTTATTCATTCTGCATGAAGGTAGATGCATAAACGTTGCTCATCGCGCGAGTGCGCACCGCTGCGCGGGCCCGTGTGCGTGAGCGCGGCCGTGTCTAAGCGCCCGCACCAGGCACAAGCGACCGGCGGAATGGTGCGATGGTGTAATAGTACCTACTCCGTACTGTGCAGTAATTATTGCTAGCAAGTGTAAGAGAAGGCCCGCGAAGGGTAATGTGTATAATATCTGTATTATACGTAATATGTATAGTATATGTATAATGTCTTTGATTTAATATAAGTAATTTCATGTATTTATTGCACAATTATAGTTTACATTAGTTCAGTTAGATAAATTCAATTTATGCAATTAATTCATTTTTCTTTTTTGCAATAAAATATAATTAAGTTATTTCTATCGGGTTTAGTTTACTTTAGTTTATAAGTTAATTTAATTTGTACTAATGAAATTTAATCAAATTTTATCCATTTTAGTTTATATTTATTAAAATTTTATTTAAATTTAAAATTAATTAAATTTAAATTTAATTCAATTTATTTTAATTTAATATAATGTAATTTATTTTGATTTGATTAATTAATATAGATTTAAGTCTATTCGATTTGGTTATTTTAATTTAATTTAAGTTAACTCAATCCAATTGATATTAGGTTTAATGGCGTTTTAGCAGGATAATTCTTTTACAAAAGTTTCGGTGTCATCGTATGATTTATTTAGGAGCCATTTTACAACTATTTCTTTGGTTTGATGTAAATTGTATGCATGTATATTTAACACCTCGTTTAACTTATTGTACATTTTTGCTGAGTTCCTTGTATACTGTCGTTTTGCGAATTCTGTTCTACTTGCTTTAATTAACGCAACCCTATCTTTTCTTCTTTTATTATTTATGGGTACATTATATGGTAGTGTTTTATGAGTTCTTAGGATTGCTAACAAAATGTACAGTCTTCTGACAGAGAGTAGTTCACAGAACTTGTACAGGTCGTTTGTTGGAAATCTAAAAGGTTTGAAGTGCATGACTTTAAGTAGACATCTCTGACTTCTTTCTACCTCAATAAATTTAGTTTTGGTTGCACCTCCCCAAATAGATATGCAATATCCAATTACTGACTGGCCTAACGTAATATAAATTTGGTTTATGAGCTTTTTGGTTGTAATATACCTTAGCTTCCTAAAGATCCATGTCAATTTCCTTATTCTGTTACTCATAGCCTCAATGTGCAAATGCCAGTTTAGGTGTTGATCCACAATAACACCCAAATATTTAGTCGACTCTACTCTGTTCAGAGTGGTACACGCACAGTTCCGAGCATTCGTATTTCCACACCCGTGTATTTTCAAAGTCATTGCACTACTCGGTTGGGTAGTTTTATTGATTGAAAAGCAGATGTAGTTTGTTTTTGCCGTGTTTAGTGTTAAAAGGTTTGCTTGGAGCCAGTTTGACACCTTAAGCATTCCATTTTCGGCACTCCTAAATACAGCGTTCCAGTTTGAACCTTTGAATATCAGTGCTGTATCATCTGCATACGAAAGTACCCGCCCGTCCCTGATTTCAAGATTTGTAAGGTCGTTTATGTAGATGAGGAATAAAGTGGGGCCCAGGACACTACCTTGTGGAACCCCAAAGGATATTTCCGAGTCCCCACTCACCCACTCATCTATTTTTACCATTTGTTTGCGACCATATAAGTAATCCTTGAGTAAATCCAACGAGGTACCTCGCACGCCAATGGAGTCCAGTTTTTTTACAAGTGTCGGCAGAGAAACAGTGTCAAACGCCTTCTTGAGGTCCAAGAACACAGTTAAACATTTCTTGCCCTCATCCAGGGAGTCACAAATAGCTGATGCCAAAGATACAGTAGCGTCTTCAGTGGATCTTCCCCGCCTAAATCCAAATTGGTTTTGAGATAATATATTATAGTGTTCCAGGTAGTTAATAAGCCGATTGTTAATTAATTTTTCTATAATTTTTGATATAACCGGTAGCACTGAGATAGGCCTGTAATTATTAACATCGCTACTGTCACCCCCCTTGTATACTGGTGTTATCAAAGATTTTTTTAGGCATGAGGGGAAGACGCCGCTTGAAAAACAGAGATTTGCCAGATGACTAATTACGGGCACTACAAAAGCTCGAACCGTCTTTAGAAACCTAGTGGTAATGTTGTCCCAACCAGGGGCACTATCTGTCTTGAGGCCTAACAGAACACTATCAACTTCGTAAGGGTCAGTGTCCAAGAGCACAAAAGATGATGATTGCCTTGAGTGCATTTGGTATGTCTGGTTGCTGTTGCTAGACAGAATATCTTCAGCCAGTTTCCTACCTATGCCAGCAAAGAAGTCACATACGTAGCTTACAGAGTCAGTTCGAGAGGACTTGATGTTTAATAGATCAGTGTTGGAAGCCCTGTCAGAATTTAAGTATGTCACTCTTTTTATAGTTTTCCAAAGTTTTTTTGGGTTTTTTATAGATTTTGATATTTGCTCTTTTTCATATTTCCTTTTTAGTTTTTTTATTAATTTATTACAGAAGTTGCGATATCTTTTGTACGTTATTTTAAGTATTTCATTAAAGGGATCAGATCGAAGTTTTAGTTGCATTTTATTTCTATTTTTTATACATCGTAGAATACCTGGAGTGATCCACGGTTTGATATTTCTCTGACTTTTAGCTATATTTCTAATTATTTTACTTTCCTTAAGAGAGTCCGACAAGATTTGAATTAAATTTTCCGCTACCGCTTCGGGGTCATCACTGTAAAGCAAGGTTGGTAAGTGCTTATCGAGGAGTTTTGCGCAAGCAGTGTCGTAGTCAATATATTCTCTGGTTTTTGAACAGGTAATGCTTTGCTTTACCATAGTTAATTTCGTAAATATAGTATAGTGATCGGTAATACTTGTATTTAGAATTGCTATATATGGCATCAGTGTTTTTAGTTCAAGCTTCAGCATGCAGTGGTCTAGACAGGCACCGTCTCGTGTTGGGAGAGAATGTCCTGGAAGAATACCGTGGGTGGATAACATACTCAGGTATATGCCTCTATTATTATTGTCGTTTGAATTTTCATTTGACCTAAGTATTAAGTTTATGTTTATATCTCCCATAATAACTATATCACGATAGGACTTAATGCTTTCTAGATAAGTGTCCAAAGAATCAACAAAAGCATTTATATTAGGGTTTGACGGTGATCGATAAATACATACTATAATATGGTTTCGAATTTTTAATTCAATACAAGTTGCATGCATTAATTTTATTTCTCTCATTTTTGCTTTAAGACTATCCTTTGCATACGTTACTACCCCGTCATTTTGGTTAACATTTAGTTTAGTTGCACATGCTGTGTAATTTGGAAGTGTTGGTATAGGTTTATCGCGATTGAGCCAGCATTCAGTTAAAATTAGGACATCCGAATCAAAATTTAAGCTAGAGAGAGTTACCTGTAAGTCATCAAAATTTCTATGTATACTCCTGATATTCTGAGAAATTAGTGTTAAGTCATTCTTATGAATGTGTACGTATTTGGTAAGTTCATTAATGTCACATTCAATCGTATCAGCAATTTTAGTATTATCTATTTCCTCCGACGTTTTTATTGGGCTATCCATCATTAATTATTGTGGCAAAATTGAGTATATTTATATGATTAGTGATCACTTCTGTGCTTAGTGTAGATGTTTTGTATGGATTGTATGCGTGCGAACATGCGTGATTTTGTATATTAGTGAGTTTGAGTGTACAGTACAGGGATTTGTGACTTTTAACTAGTATTAGGCGTACACTTTTGAGGATTACATGGTTAGTAGTACGTAATATATATATATCTGATACTTGTGTTAATAAATGTTTTATATAAAAAGGTAGAAAAAGCAGGTAAAACAGCAGAAAAAATAGTCATAGTGACATTAAGTTGTGAATTTGCGATTCACTTCTCACCAGAATAATCGGCGAATTCTCCTCCTTTCGTAAGTACACACGGCCATACGATGTCCAACAGAATCTGTATCCTTTTGATTTTGCGAGATCTCGGGCCAGAAAGTGGAGTCTAGCTCCTTTTACTGTCATTTGCTCGGATATAAAAACCGCTGTCTCTTCATTCTTTGTGGCACCTAGGTGCTTTGCGCGTAGTTTTTCTTTATTTTTTGAGTTGAAGATTTTACCGTTTTTTATGGTTTCAGTTTTTATCATTGTGGATGACAACTCTACCACTATCGGTGGATTGTTTATTGCATCTTTTTTTCCATGAACTCTATATATATCCTTGATATCTTCTTTTCGTATCTCACACTTTATAGTTTTTGAAAGGTTTAGCACCATGTTAGTCAGATCTTCCTTTGTTTCCTTCGGTAATTTTGGCATGTTCTTTATTTCTATATTAGATTTCCGCTGTTCACGCTGTAAGTCTTCTATTTTATCTTCCAGTGTAACTATGTAGTCTCTATCCTTCTTTGATTGAACCTCAAGTTGTTCCAGCTTTTTCTTCAGCTCATCATTTTGAGCTGTGAGGAATGCAAGACTGCTTTCTATGTTGCTATTTGTCTGTTTGATCTCCTTCTGTGTAGAGGAAATCTTTTTCAGTTCGTCTTGTTGTGCATTAAGAAGTGTGGTTATCATGGATTCCATTTCCGTTTTAAAATCTTTCAATTCCTCCTTTATCCCATGATCTCTTGACCTCTTTTTTCGTTGTTGCACAAAGCAAGGCGACGCGCTGCTAGATTGCTCTTTGTGATGTGTTTCCATTTTTTCAGTGTTGGGTTCAGTAGTACTATGTGTTTTCGTTTTTATTGGAGAACGTTGTACTTTTGGCATCATATGGATCAGTCGGTACTTAAAACGCTTCCGCTTACAGCTCGCCCCAAGCGTCAATTTCAATTCAAAGCCAGTTTAACTTGAGCCGGGAGGTCTTCTTAGGCTGTACGGTATCGAGGATTTGAAACAAAGCCGCTTACCGTCCAGTATAACTTGAGCTGAGTTCTAGCTATTTTTGATGCGATCGAGCTTCGGGAACTATTGGGCGTTCCGTCCAGTTTAACTTGGCCTTTTACACTCAGAATTTAGTTAAATATTATTTTAAGTAAGCGTCCGCACACCTCGGCGATCCGGGGGGAAAGGGTCATAAAGAAGCTAATGATGATATATCCCCAATAAAAACTATTCCACTATAATTCCATGGCTCTACTATCATCAAATATGCTACAAGATTCCAAATTTTATTGTTACCTCAAACTTCATTCATGTTTTGTATCACTTTTGTACAGTCATCGTCAGATATATTTTATCATTCTAAGTAGTCGAAATCATCTGAAGAACATAAGTTCTATTTTATGTTGGCAGATTTTTATCCGAGTGTTGTTAGCACTCAGAATTAGTAAAACATCCTTTATTGTTTATTGCACAAACGGGGACTCGAGTCAACGAACGGGCTAAGAAATAAAATAATTGTTCCCGGATGAAATATTACTAACTTTATGTGTAACTAAACTTCTATTTGACTATTAAATAAAATAAGGTAACTTACGTGTCACTTCCTAAACAAATTTCTACTATAGCAAAGAATAATACAAAACATAGACATATTTTAAACATCTTAAATATAAATAACGTTAAATATTACATAATATAATTATACATCACTCCTAACTTAACTGGGTCCCGACATACACTAACTAGGAATACTAACTAAATAAAGATAATATTTCAATTCACAATAAGGTCTCATGCAAACGAAAACATTAATTAATAGGTTGGTGTACTGTTAGGTTTTAATAGTTTTCTTGTTTTATTATTTTTTATGTCAGTACGGCCGAATTCGGCCAGCAGAGCGTTATTTGTATATTAAATACGGTTAGTTGAAGGATTGAACAACTCCATTGCGTCCATAAAAAAAACAAAATTATATAATACAATATTAAAACGTTTAGCCAAAGTACCGGAAACGTTTTCAATGTGTTGTGTTGTCATTACTTATTTACAAAATAAATAAACAATAATTTTAATCTTTATTTGAAGTAATCGTATGTAATCGGCCTTACGCCACAGCTGCGTTTAAAGGTGATAACTAACCAAACGATGGATTGATGTACTTTATTGCTCATCAAACAGTTGACTTAAAATAAAACTTCAAATATATATTAAAGTACAATACAATTTATGTGGTTTTATCGCTTTAAGTTATAAGCCTTTAAGTATATATTTGTTTAGTTTCATTTACATATGAACCCCACCCTATGTACGGCTACCCTAGTTTACCATCAAGGCTTAAGATTCATAGGAGCTTTATTGGTCACACCGGTCGTAACACCGGAGATCGTTCCGAAAAACAAAATATCCTTGCCGGATTATTGTATGAAAAAAATAAAATTTATAAATGGGCGTAAGAATACTACAAAGTAATCTACGCACACGCCAAAGCTTTATGTATGATCTAGTCGGCTGCCACCTTAATGAGATTCGTAATCTAATGTCAAAGGGCGGTTTGGTGTAAGTAAATAAAGTACGAAACGTTCAGATAAAACGATAACTAGCATCAGGAACTGTTTTCTCGTATATTTGATACTGCATTTGATAAAATTTAAAGTGGAATTATTTTTTTGTGTATTTTTTTTTGTTATTTAATCACTTACGAAGGAGAGCGTGGGTGACTGTAGTTTTTTTTTTTTTTTGATGGAAAGAGAAAGAGAAACCCAAGTTGCTGTGACAACGGGCAAGTAACTGGTTAGTTACCTGTCAGTTGCCACCGCCATGCCGGCCCAACCCTAACCCCCGAGCTCCGGAAACCCTACTCACCGGCAGAAACACGACCCAGAGGTCATTTGGCTGCGGTATTCTATAGGGTGGAGGTCCTTCCCCGGACGGGCGGCCCAATTCGAGCGAAAATTCGCTATGCCCTACCTCTCTTGAGTTTGTCTAATAATTTTAGCCATTTCAAAGCCAGATTTGTAAATAAGTGACGTCACGGTCATGTTGATGGGCGTGGATTTGATCCCCGCACAGTACAAACATTTGTGTGCATGATCATGTCTGTTTGTATTCCTTGGGCTGAGCCAATATAAAAAAAAAAATAAGTTTATCAGTTGTCTATTACCCATAGTGGCCATAGTACAAGCTTCAGTTTAGTTTGGGGCTAGATGGCGATGTGTGGCCCAGCGTCACCAGCGTGGCATGTCTTGTGATTATTCATAGTAACAATTTTATGTTACGAATCGCGTACTATATAAATACACAAGTATTAAATTGCCTATGTATTCCAATACAAAACTATTAGTTACGCTACTATACTAACAATCTCATGTTACGGTAGCTTCCATTAGTTTTCTTAAGTGCTAGTTCAGATATGGCGGGACCGCATGGTTTAAGAATCGCGCGGGAATCGCTTTGGTCTTTTACACAGGTTTTGTGTTTGTGTTTACCGCCACTCATCGTGCGATTATAGCTCTTAGGTTGAGTCGCGTACAAATCAGTTAACTAAAGCTAGCACGTTCACAGTACTCGCACCAGGCGCGAGAGAGACAGGCAGACTTTTTACGATGCGCATGCAATACGACGTCACGCCGTGCAGTGTAAACGTGCCAGCTTTAGTTAACTTACCTGTAACCGCGCGGTTATTTCTGAAAGATCATAATAAATACTTGCGTGAATAAGACCCATGCGGTTCCCGAGCGATTCCCAAACCGCTCGATTCCCGCCGTGTCTGAAAAAGCACTTAGAAAATCAGGCGGTTCAAATCCGCAGTGGTTTAGCCGTAGTGCGGCCTAAGGCTTAAACAGTCACTTTGACGCATCGCTAACAATTACACTTTAATGTTGATTACCTGTGACTACCTGTTTCACCAACACTCACACCTGTTATCATTAACCTCATCATTTTCGTACGTTTTTATCATCACAGTCATTACTTCATTCATTAAGTGGCATCATTTAGGTTAACTTGTCTCGTCTTGGTAGTACCTAGTTGTTTTTTCTTTTGATAAAAATGGTGTGCAAAAATACTTTTAAATATAATTTCGTTTTGTTACTGTGTCCTCTGATTTCAACGTCATGGTTTGTGGTTGATTTTGGTTTGAATTATAATTATATTGAAACAGTTTTTTATTTTAGTAAATGTGTGAAAACACAAAATATATTTTTAAATAATTATATCGTCATAAATATTTTATTATTAATTTGTGTCAAAATTATGATCACGTAATCCAAAACAATGTAGGTTTGTTTTAGCTTCTGTTCTTAATTGTACTTTAGCTCACGCATACTTTTAAACACATACTTTTTTTACAAAAAAAACGTGTAGTTTAGGACGCCCTCAGGCCAGGTGGAGTAACCAGTGGCGAATTTTGGGAGAGGCCTATGTCCAGCAGTGGACTGATGTGGGCTGATGATGATGATATAAAAAATGTTTTATAAGACAGCATAATAGCCTCTCGTCGCCTGATGGACGGTGGAAGAGAGGCCAAATCGCTGCGAATTAGTATCTAACCAAATCGATCTCATGTACACATTATTGGACAATTATTAGATATTACCTTGTAATTAATTTGTACATTAGATAATGAAATAAATTGTATTTAAATTCCACCATTCATTCGCCACATCTACTTGGTAACTGTTAAAATTAGACTTGTTACGAGTACCGAACTATAAATATCGCAACTGGCATTTTGGTAAAAACATTATCTAATTAAATGAACCAGTTTAGATAGGACCTTGGAATTATCATGACAAGTATAATAATGTGCACAACGTAACCAACAGCTTAGGCTGCGGTCCCACTGAGGCGAAGCGGAGTAGAGACGAAGTAACTATTTAATATCTGTGGTAGAGCGACGACGAGGTATGCCACGATTTGTTGAAATCCATGAGATTCTGGATTTCAAGCCTGTGATTGGTGAATCACGGCATAGCTCGTTTCTGGTCTGCTCCGCCTCAGTGCAAACGCACCCTTAGAGTTATGACTCACTTTTACCGCCACTCTGCTCCCACCCAGCAAAAATAATTAAATTCAATGTAAAATATGTATAAAGAGCAATATTTAAAGCCCATATTTAAATCTTATTATTTTTGCCGTGTAGAAGTACGGCGTTTGCCGGGTGGGAGCAGAGCGTTTGCCGGGTGGGAGCAGGGCGGTATTAATGTGCCATGTCTTTTAACATGCTTTCCGTTGCACTGAAGTAGTAATAATAGGTAACCCACAACTTCCTAACTCCAGGGCTGCTTTGATAATTTCTCAACAGATAAACCCTGTTACAATTTTAACGGTAACGCTAGATCAATGACACAGTCCCAAATATAATAACCAGTAATTTCAACACCACAGAGAGTTTGACTAATTAGAAAAATAAATGGGCTAATTCATTTGTGCCGTTTCTGCGTATTGTAATGATGACGAATCATTTAACGGTACGATTGCAAAATTACTTAAGAAATTAGGAAGTGTTTTTCGGGACTAAGGGATGTCTAGCGCGTCCCTTTATATAGATATTTTCAGTACTTATTTGGAAATACCCATACGGTAGTCTCGAGAAAGAGCCTGAACTCCCTAGAGTTCATTCCATAGCACGAGTGTGCGTGGCAAGAAGTTTCTCTTAAAACCTCGTACGCTGAAGGCGCTCGTTGGTTAAAAGTACATATAATATACTGTATGTATTTTCTTAAAAACAAACACTCATCTTCGACTTCTCACGTAGGTATCTATAAGTATATATACCTACGTGAGAAGATATACACTCTTCTGGTACTTTCAATCATTGGAAATTTTGCAACTTCAAGTTTCAGCTATTAATCATTTTGGTGGAAACGTAACCTTATTGTAGCGCTTTTAAAACATGCTATTAAAACTGTTATTTACCTTTGGTGTAGATGAAACCATGCAAAAACACTAAACACTCAAATTTTGACTTTTTAGCATTAAAGAACAAACACCAAAAATGGTCATCGACCATGACGGAGGTGCCGACGATGCTATGGCGATACTAGCGGCTTTATTGTATGAGAAAGATTTCCATGGGTAAGAATCCTAATAGTTAACAATAAGATTGAGTTAGGTAGATTTAGGTCTTCAAGCAAGATGGAATGGCTTAAGTGACATTTCGTGGACTGACACGGGCTGATGATGATGATGATGGAATGACGATTTACACATGATGACTGTCAACAGCTGAATGCGAGAAGCCCAGGATCAAGCTAAGTGACGATCAATTGGATACTGCTACAGACTGATGATAAAGACTTACATCCGTATCCACAAACGTTACAATGCGATGCGCGGACGCACTGGTACCCAAAAACCTATTAGACATCACTTGAGCGCCGATCGCCATTGTGCCTTGTTAGCTTTCATAGATAAGTATTGTTTGTGAATACAGCCAGGTTAATATTTTTGACGACGTCATCCGCCAAAGAAAAAAGTTAACTGACATTGCGCAAGGAATATGCACGCACATTGAAGTCGAAATGGGCAGGTCATGTCTTCAAGCACTCCGAAGGACGATGTAGCAGGAGGGTGTTGGAATGTATCTTTACTTGTCCTCAATAGCCGAGGCCTAATTTATGCAGAGAGATACATATAAAGTGAGTATCGACGAAGCAACAATTAATTCACAATTACTGTTTCACTTATTTCAGGCCTAAAATTGTTGCACTGACGACTGTTCATGGGAATGGAAATGAAAGTCAAGCTTATATCAATACGCAGAGGATTTTAAATACAGCCGGCAGGTTGGATGTAAGTTCGGTATTTTTTTATGGCGCGGAAAACATCCACATAATCTATCTATCTATCTTAACTAATATTATAAAGCTGAAGAGTTTGTTTGTTTGTTTGAACGCGCTAATCTCAGGAACTACTGATCCGAATTGAAAAATTCTTTTTGTGTTGAATAGACCATTTATCGAGGACTTATATAACATCACGTTGCAACTATTAGGAGCGAAGAAATAAGGGAAAATGTAAGAAATAAACGGGTAAAAAATAACTATTCCACGCGGACGAAGTCGCGAGCATAGCTAGTCTTTAATAAATAAAGATAGATAGATTTTATCTTTATTTACTAACGATAGATAGATTATGTGCCTGCCAAGTGCGAGTCGGACTCGCGTACGGAGGAGCGCTTTCGTACCAATATCGGACTATAAGAAGATTTGTTGTGCGTACTTGATGTGTCGGGGTGGCTCCTCAGTAAGAGCTCACTCGTTCGAGAATCTGGTGTCCAGGTTTTGGACATCAGATCGTTTCAGGCGTTTGCGGTAGCTGATATTGGACAGCTGACTTGCAAGGTCGTTAGAGTGGTTTTCTAGCCGACACTTATATTTCTCTGCCAAGAGGCCTATCTCTTTCCTGGCAGTGTTCACTTCCAGTTTGTATGGCCTTCAATAAAAAAAAATACAACTGAATATTTTGTGAATATTTCACGTCTTCCAGTCATTTATATTAAGCCAAAAATAGCAAAACAAGCAGGACTGCGATAGGCTGTTGATGATGGGCTTGAATAGAAGAATAACACATAATCTAAGTATAAGAGTATATTTACAGGTGCCTATTTACAGAGGATCATCAGAAGCTCTAGTTAATGACTACCCATCAGACCAGTACTTCGGCAATGACAGTTTGGGAGACCTTCAAAATATCTCATACCGAGCCGTGGAGGCAGAGTCCCTTCATGCTGTGCAGGCACTGATAGAACTTTCCAAGAAATACCAAGGTAATAATCATTGTTTTAAGTAAATTCAAGGTTCATCACTACATAGTATAAAAACTAAGTCGCTTTTTCTGTCCTTATATCCCTATGTGCAATTAAATCTTTAAAACTATGCAATGGATTTTGATGTGGTTTTTTTTAATAGAGTGAGGAAAAGAGGAAGGAAAATAATATAAGGTTTTTAGGGTCCCATAAATAAAAAACGACGTCTTGTGTGTATGTCTGTGTGTTCGTCTATCCCAACCAATTTGCTCAGAATCTACAGACGAAATCAGATGAAAGGACCGTGGGGGATTTTATTTGGTATACAGGATGGGGTGTCCCCACCCTACAACAGTCGTGGGCACCCGAAACACCTAATGTACATGTTTTAGTATCAGAAAGGATGAGGTTTATTATAATAAAAAAATATTTTTGGTAGAAACTCAATGTATGTAATACTATGGAACCCACATACATACACACACAATTTCAACTCACGCTTGGCAGGTTTTGTTGTAAAAACACAGCAAAATACTTACTCTACAAACTTTTTTCAGATGAACTTATTATTGTCACCTTGGGAACGCTAACAAACATTGCAACAGCAATCAAATTGGATCCTGGCATCGTAAAAAGAACTAAGCATATTTATGTTGGGGCTGGCAATGTATACGGTATTTAAATTGTATTTCCTTACTCCACTTTTCCAACCATTTCCAACGGATGATGATGTGATGCGCAAAAGTAATACTAGCCATGAATACTAGTATCTAATTATTTTATTTTTTATAGACTTAAAAAAAGAAATCAGTCAAATTTAGAACCTCCTAGTTCTAAATTTGACAGATTTCGTTTTTTATTGTATGTTTGTTACCATGTCTCTGAGAATTGTGAACTAATTAGAATTTTTTGTTCAAAAGGGTGTACTTCTTAATGCTCCTATTGTCACCACATTGAAGTTTGGTTTTCTTTTAACCAAAGAATTCTGTTATTGAATAAAGTCTTAAATTACCTAATCCATTACTATTTTCAGATAAAAACTTTCCCCTCAGTACTGAATCTGAGTTCAATGTCTTGTTGGATGTTGAAGCTTATCACATATTGGCACAGCATGCAACTGCTGATAAAGTAACAGTTGTTCCCTTCTCGCAGATAAGGAAAGATTTTAAAATATCAACGGTAAGAGTTTTTAGTATAGATTATTATTTATATTCATTGTATGTATGTGAATGGACTAGTAGGCATATGTCTACCTAAATATATGATATTATGCCTATTGTTCATTTCACATAAGATGGGTATGACTACATTTTGGGATTTGAAGTTTATAGTCATACCTAATATGGTAAAATATAAAAATCAAAAGTAAAAAAACTTACAGAAGTTACTCTCATGAAGAAGTATGTTGCTATCAACCTATCAAGCTTCCAGACTGTAATGCAGATTGTATTTGTGTACATGTCTTAACGGGTTATATTGAAAATGCTTGACTATAGCAATGGGAGAGGCCTATGTCCAGCAGTGGACTGATATAGGTTGATGATGATGATAGCACATACATGGAGTGAGAGACAGCAAGCAAAGAGTTTCACAGCTAAGATGGAATCAACAACTTGGAGTAGAAATTGTTGCCATATTTGAAATCGGTCAACTATTGAAGTTTGATGATACTGATTACTACTACTATTAACTGAATCAATATATATGTATAAGATTGTCAAATATACATTTTGTCCCATTTGTCTAAAAACGTAACATACTTAATACCTATCTAGTTGGTGAAATACAATTGGTTTTAGTGTGGCAAAGGGTGTTTAAAGCGATTGGGACTTTAATAAATGTTAAGTCTATCTTTTGTATTGTATAATTGTATAATAATAATAAAGCACTGAAGACCCGGCCGGTAACTTCATAAAACATTTGCATTGCGTACGTAAGCAAATAATTTGAAAGTACATTTATAATGTGCTTTAAGAATATTATAACAGTTATTTTACTTAAGACTAAAACATAGCTTTAAATAAACAAAAAGCATTTATAATTTAGGAGTATAAAAATGTTTATGAACTTACATTTTTGAAACTCGATCGGCGCGCTGCAATTATATCATTTGTTTTTCCACTTTTGGCACGAATTAAAATGCGGCACTTTTATATATCACTAAAATGCTTATATCATCACGATAATATCAGTATTATCAGAACAATTTAGATTATACTTAAGAACTAATAAATAAGTAATAAATATTAATGAATAGGCACAAAACAAAGAGCGATTGGCGATTAGTTTTTATATTGAAAATGAAACGAAACGTATCTGACGTTTGTACGGATGACGTTAAGATCGTTTTGCGTTTAGTTTACACAACCGGACATAAAATCTATCAGGGAATCATAAATTTAATTTTTTGAAAATATGTACCATGGAAGTAAGTACCTACCTGCTACGTACAAGTTGTACATCTTCAATCTTCTTTATATAAAATAAATCTGTAGAGAGGTCAATCTGTACATGAAATATATTTTCAAAATAACTATCAGGGGGTGATGATGAGTGCTTAGATCGATACTGATGCCAAAAATGCAATCAGTATTCAAATACTAGTCATGGAATTGAATGCTTTGCCTTTCACCAGTATTTATTTATTTAATCTTTATTGCACAAGGAAAGTACAAATGGCGGACTTAATGCCGTGTGGCATTCTTTACCAGTCAACCATTGGTATTACCAGTCAGTATTGATAGAGGTCTAACTTAAAATTTAAGCACCATTTTATAGAAGTCCGTTATTTTTGAAACCCGAAATCCACGCGTGTGATGGGCGCCGCTGGCACAGCTAGGTCGTAATAACGTGGTAATAACTATAATAATTATTATGTATTTATTGTGATCTTTCGTTTTGTTTCTAGGCATGTGGTGTAACGCTGGCCGCATACTTTCCGAATTCCGGTGCGGAATTCCGAATTGATGCAAAAAGAATGCTCTACTACTTAATATAAAAATGCTGGAGCGCTCTAAACGCATGTAGAGCATTTTTGTTGTCGTGATAATTTCAATTATAACGTATGCGGTCAATGTAGAAAACGTCCCCTAGTTTTACAAATGAGTTACGTACAAACTTTTTTTCTAGGCATGGCGAAAAAATGTATTGGGCAGTATACCGACAAAAATTATGACGTCACTAAACGGTTTCGAACGGGTGAATATACCGAAAAACCAAATGTGGCAGCTGCTAGATCCGGCTGTAATGGCTATTGTACTTGAAAACCGTATTATTGCTGACGTCAGACTTACTGAGAATAGTGTAGTTCTTTGTGGAGGTGAGAACTTTAGGTTATTACCTACCTACCAGCTGCCCGTTTCCTGATTGTCCTAGTCCTAGTTGAGATGGGGTGGTCCTATTTTATAATCCGGAAACCACACGTAGAAGACAGTCAGGAAACGGGCAGCAGCGTTGACCTGGGTACAAATCGTACTGACTGCTACTAGGGGAAATCCCCTTATAAGACAATTGTCATTGAGTGAAGAGACCAAGCAGTGGACGTTTCCGTACTAAGTTAAACTACCTACTTTCTATTACAGATGGAGACGGACCCAACAGACGAGGTGTTACCACAAATAATTTCAACAGCACTGATGAAAATATGAAACTCGTCTACTCAGTTTACGTGGACACATACAAAGCTTTTCTAATAAGAGTATTTTCAGAAAATTCCCCTGACAGACCTAGTGATTAAGGAGCTAATAATAGTTCAATAAATAGTCTACATAACTGTATTTGTTTAAACAAAACAGATCCTCGTGTCAAATATTTTCTTAGTTAAGCGACATCTATCTCCACATCGATACAACATAGAATCATTTGTTCCGCCCACTAACAAAAGACGGCGATGTACCTTCCTAGCTGTGTTCCTAGCCAAGGATGTCATGCACAACTGTATTACTCTTTACAAGCTTTATGGAAATCTGCAACGCACATGCGAAATTTTCATCGTCGCTTGGCGTATACGACAAAACTATGATGGAACGTCGTATCGCATCCCCGGGAGCTTGGAGGAACAGCTTCCACTTTTCGTAAAGATAACAAGTTTATAAAAATACGCTATAAAACGCACCAAATTGCGTCTTGTCTAAAAGCCTGTTGTGTTGCCTCGTTCTTGCCACACGAGCTTTTTAAAATGATAACGCGATTGGTCAAAATTTAACATGGTAAAAAAACTAGTGTAATCGACTCTGTGACTGGTTTAAGAAGAGTAACAGGAAGCCAGACTGACTCAAGATCGACTTAATTAAAAATACACTGCCTATCTACTGTTTTACGTTTAATTCTAATTTTGCATTTTGCAAGGATACCTACATTAATTTTGCACAATTTTTCATGGTCACTTCACAGCCATGACACGCAGACTCTGCATAATATTATCGTTGAATAATAACAATGTCAGTGGGGCTATTTACAATGCCTATGCCTATACGATGAATTCAGTAGCTTTCTCGAATGTTCATTAAATATTGACAATAGTTTAATACAACTTAAGTGTAAAGACGTTCATTCGAAGTATCTGAAACAATATCACAAGATCTACCTCTATCTGATATGATCTACATAGGTGCTTATATCAAACGGATAAAACGGATTGAAATTCAGTGACCTGTATTATCTTTTTTTAATTAGGATAAAGGACGAAGGACTAAGGATTCGACGGTACCAAAATGTAAACCTAGTTGTCAAATACAAACCCCACACCAAAAAAATAGTGGTGCAAGCCGGTGAAGCTACGTGTCCGAAAGGCCACACTCTAGGGGTCCTAGAGTTGACGTTTGAATATCTGACGGATCGCCCCTTCTGGTATAACAGAGCAGTCAAGTCTCGCAGAAGGATAAAACAGCCGTTCAAACCTCACGAGCTTCCCATCATGGAACCCAAAATCGCTGACACTGGCATTTGCCAAACTTTCATAACGCAGTCCACAGCTTATATGAACAATTAGATATGGCTTTATATCCACAGGACATAGTCCTCTCCAATTGCTCGCCAGTTGATCTTGGGCTTCTCGCATCCAGCACTTGCCAGCCAACCTACGCAAATCGTCACTCGACCTGAGCTTTGCCGAGAAGCGGTATCCACTATAAATAAAACTCGTTTACTCCAATTATTGTCAGTTCCGTCTAACCCTAAAAATGAGACAGTATGTCTGATTAGGATATTTTTTTATTATTATAGAAGCCAGGCGAGCAAGCGGCCCATCAGTTGATAACAGTTACCGGCGTTCATAGACTCTGCAATGCCAGGGGCACAGGTAAGCCGCTGCCTACAGTGAGAAAACAACTTCTTGAGGCCACGTTTGAAGAAAGACAAGTCTTACCGATGAGAAAGGAGGCGCCTGGGAGCTCGTTCCAAAGCTTGCATGCTACAATATATACCTAATTAGGTTTGTATCATACCTACCTTTTAAAATGCACAGTCAAAAGCACTAGGAACATAGTAGTCCCAAATAACACAAGTGTTGATATCAAAGATACACAAACTATTTTTCGTCTTTCCATCACAGAGCACTAATGAACATTAATTAGTTGCAACGTTTAAGAATTTCTAAAGTCACGGTTGAGTGATTTTGAAACTGTACCACGTATAAACAGCGAATTTATGTGTCAAATCGTTCAGCAGAAGTTGGCACTACTTATGAGCGGACTGCGTAGGTAATTCTTTACCTGAGAACAATATTATTGACTTATCCAGATAATAGTTTTAGGGTTCTGCTGTGCATTTTATTCATCTCGATGATACTTGCCTAGCTGCTTCCGTGGCGTTGGACACCGGTAGTAAAACGGGTGTGTGGCAAGACCTGCAGAGAGGTAGGGCATAGCGAATCTTCTCTCGAATTGAGCCGCCCGTCCGGGGAAGGACCTCCACCCTATAAAATACCGCAGCCATCAATGCAGCAATGACCCGAAGGTCATTTGACCTTCGGGTCGTGTTTCTGCTGGTGAGTAGGGTGTCCGGAGCTAGGGGGGTTTTTTTTTTTTTTTTTTTTTTCATTTATTTAGGTAAACAAACAGTGACAAATTTCTTTAGTAGCTACATAGTTGTTTCTTAATGTTATAACATTATTTGACACCAGCACCGTTCACCACATATTAATACATAATATATTTGACATTAAAGAGAAAAAATAGATTGAACTGGATATTTTAGCAAAATATTGTGGTAGATATTACAGACGCAAAAGTCATCAATATGGATAGATCTGTAGGCGAAGGTATAATACAATTTCATAAATCAGTTTCACACATTAGCTAAAACTCGCCATTGTAGTTGAAATTCGTGAAAACAAAGTTAAACAAAACGAAGTTTGTAGTTAATGTTATTAAAATAAAAATTTATAGTAATAAATAAAATAAAATAAAAGGGCTACTCGAAGCAGGTACAGAGCTGTTACATAATTTATATTAGTCTCACTATTATGTTAAAAGGTTATGAAGGGTTTTCTTGACCCTTCAAAACAGATATGATACAATTCCTAAACGCACCCGGTGATGCCACTGCCATGTCAATTGCATTGAAGCTCTCGTTATAAGAATGGACGAGCCTGTAAAGAGGAGAACGCTTACCAGCGTTTGTCCTTGTACGAGCTGTCGTAAACAAATGACATGGAGTACGCATGTGCGCCCTAAATGGGACTCTATAGCACAATTTGTTAATAATGGGTATACAGTCATATTTGTTGTTGCATATGTCGTATAAAATAGTTGCATCTAGCTGCTTACGTCTTTGTTCAAGGCTAAGCATCTGAAACTTGTCTAAGAGCTGAGTGTATGACAAGTATGTATGAGAGCATTTATATTGTACAGTGCGCAAGAATTTTTTCTGGACTGTTTCCAAAGTTTCAACGTATTTATTGTAATAGGGATTCCAGATGGACACGGCATACTCCAGTTGAGACCTAATCAATGATTTGTATAGAAAAATGTATGTATTAGGGTTTTTAAATTTTACGCTTTTACGCATTACGAACCCGGGTTAGGGTTGGGCCGGCATGGCAGTGGCAGCTGACAGGTAACTGACCAGTTACTTGCCAGTTGTCACAGCGACTTGGGCCTCTCTTTCGCTTTCCATCAGGCGTAGGGAAGCCATTATGTCGAGCCACTATAAAAAAAAAAATTAAAAAAAAAATATTCTGAGAATACAGTGTAGGTACCTACCTACCTACACCATAAAAAAAATACTTAGTAGAACTAGGATAGATATTCAATTCTTTCTTGCACAATTTGTTCTTCCAGGCAACCTTAAGGTAGAGATTACTAAGACAGATAGAGTGACAGTATTTAATTATAAAAGACAGTGATATCAAATCAATCCTCTAACTAAGTTAGAAAAACACGTGTGTTTACTAAAGTAGTAGGTACTTTTACTAGAGGACCTACCAAGAGGTATTCTGAATAGGTGATGTACCTAACTGTAGAGTTAGGTAGGTTCATAATTAGCAACATTATTAGTCCAAATGAGGTGTAGATACCAGTGTAGAACTTGTCTCGTTAGGCCCCGGGTCTGGCTAAGAAAATTCGTACTCGGTTTTTACGCGTTACGAAGGCGTAGCTTTTTTTTATGCCACTAAGGTAGCAAACAAGCCTACGGCCCGCCTGATGTATCGCACGCGCGTTGCCTACCCTTTAGAAACCTCTTCACAACCTTTTTGAAGGATCCCATACCTACTGTAGTCTCGAGGGAGAGTATGGGGTCCTTCAAAAAGGTTGTGAATAGGTTCAGTATCTCTGTAGTTATCCGATGACGGGGCAGCACCGTCATCGAACGAGAAGTTACGCCCTACGCCTGCCCAGCGTGGCGATTATGGGTGTATCCTCCAGATGTTTGCCCTAAGTGGCGAACAGCTGGAGAGACATTATGTCCAGCAGTGGACTGCAACAGGCTGAAGATGATGATGATGAGTGCACTTGCGTACCTACCTACTTAGCTAGTCTACTTGAAGATTGGCCTCTGTAACCGAAATTGATTCAGGATTGTAGATTTTTCTATTGGCCTACTGAACCTAAGCATTAGGTACCTAACCACGTTTTATCACAAGACATCATTTAATTAATTTACATGGTAATGTAGGCTTTTGTTATCTTCATAACAATTAGTTTACATATTTGCTCTGTCATTGTCTAGTTGCATAATAAGTACCTTCTCATGTGTAACAAGGATTTATGTAAATACTGGTGGCAGACGAGCAAGCCAAATGTGTTGGGTCTGCGAACGAATCC